>JAWZYV010015637.1:0-600000 GCA_038373885.1 Cheiracanthium punctorium | reverse complement strand
AACGGTGTACAAATGTCACACATGTTACGATGGAATCTATCTTCATATTAAACTAGATAATTCTTGAAAAAAATCTCTATTAACCGTAAATTTCGATTATTCAATGTTAGTTCGGTTCCCGCTACGTTGGATAATCGAGGTTCTACTCTATATGTAGTATTTACATAAATCAGTACACGTGAATTGATGTGCTATCAACAATATGTATAATATGCTATTATAAAAATCTGTATATGTTTGTTTATACATGTATGTAGAGGTTTTTTTTAACGACCTTCTATAAAATGTCTTAAAATGGAACTTTAATTTAATACTAAATTTAAATTTGTAAAATTCTACATTTTTCACAAATTTACGGAAACAGGACCCTACTTTCACAAATTCACATATACAAAACACTAGAAAAACCTGATTGAACGCTAATTTCGGATTCACAAAATTATGAGTAAATTTTTCACAATTTCACTAAAACTGGACCCTGTCTGAAAAGTCTGGACAGACCCCTGTGAATGCAAATTTTCTTTAATAAGGAGCTTTAAATGAAGTTTCTTTTAACTTGAGAAGTCACTATCTACATATTAAGCCCGGAATGGAATTAAAAAAAAAACTTTTACAAAAGAAAAAGGGGTACGTTGCAAAACCTGTTTATTTATTTATAACAAAGAACTCAACCTCAAACCCGATGAAAATTTTGATTTCAAATAATTACACGAACGAGACAATGACTCGGTGATTTAACTTAAGCTTCCATTATTACATCAGTACTGACAAATTACAGTATCGTCGCCTTTCCTACTCAAGATACACAAATACTCCCATTTCGTAGAACCTCTTCGTCAAAATAGGACCTCTTGCAATCCACCCTGCGAAAATAACGGCTTACCTAGAACACTTGCAGACAATCTCAGCTCTAAACATCCCTTAAACCGAGCGCTAATTCTCACTTTCCGGTTTATTTACTCTGACTCTGAATTCATCAGCCTCTCTCTGTTGTGACTCTTAAGTAATAATTTGCTTTCCGCGATCCATCAAATTGGTTGGCACTGAATCTGAGCCCTGTACTTAGAGTAAGTAATTAAGCTGTTGGGGGGGGGGGGAGAGATGCGTTTCAATTGGAGAAGGTGATAATAATTTCCTCTGAAGATTGTCAACAACCGCTAGTAATCAGATATACAGAATTAAAGAGAATGGATTAGAGTATTTTATGCGTTTTGTGAGTATAAGGCAAACCTGTACGGGAGTATTTGCCTAAGGGTGCCTTGGACGGAGAACGTTTTAAGAGGTTCTAACTTGCATTCACATTACATCTGGAGAAAACTGCCCAAAACTGCAGATCGACAGGCCAAATCCCTGGACCTTCATACTTCAACAATCTACACTTTTCAGTGTCTTATGCACTCGAACATTTCGCTGTTCTTTCATGATCGTGAGAATTTTGAACAGTTTCAGAAAGATTCAAATCATTTAGGGTTTCGAAAACTATTGAGAACGTTCCTTCACAATCTGCACTGTGCACACTTGCAAACGATAAACCTGTAACTTTTTTTCATAATACTTATTATGATTTATTGAATGACTAGGCACCTCCGGCGACCAGTTGGTTCGTCATCTTAATAAATCTTGTTCGGGGAGAATCCTGTTTCACACAAGCTTCCTTGGCACTGAAATCTCTCAGATTCTGAATGGAATTTAAAACTAAGATGGTTACAAACAGAAGCAGCACTAGGGTAAGTGGCGCCCCCTGCTAACGTAAAAAAAGACGTTCCCTTTTATGCTCTCATTAGTTTTTGAGTTCGAAATGACGCCCCTTCACAGACGGCGCCCCGATGCGATGCTTACCTTTCTTACCATGTCGGGCCGCCCCTGGTTACAAAAATAAGATGTTTTAATAATAAAGACCTACAAAAAGGTACAAATACTTTCGTTTCTATTAATTTCGAAGAGCTTCTAGATATATTGGCTGTTATCAAAAAACGGAAAGAAAAAAAAAACGTAAGAAAATCTGAAATACTTTCAGATATTAAATAGACATTAAAATGCTATATATTAAAAGCGTGTTATAATCCATGTCTCTTCCCTATTTTCTTTCCTTATTCCATTAAGTTGGAAGTTGGAAAGTGTATCATTATTTGTGAGTGTGATTAAACAAAATTAAAATGGATATTACTAACATTCTTTTTCTGGATGTAATACAATAGAAATAGAATGGAAAAAAGATGCGCAGAAAAATGCACAATTCCAACTGAATGAAAGTTTCAAAAACTTATTTTTAATTTGTTTGTTAGTGTAACATGTATTTCAGATTTGTGTGCTTGTCCGAAGTCCGCTTATAAATCCATGTCAGAAGAAAAAACTTATTCAGGTGTAGTTAGGGTAGGTGTAGTCAGGTGTGTCAGAATTGTTATGCGAAGGCATAACAACACTGAGCGTTTTTTAATCATGCTCTGGAAAAGGTGAAGTTTAATACCTCACAAGTATATGCGAAGTTTTTAGGATTACTGCAAGTATAAAATACAATTTTCCCCCAAAAGTTCCCAGAGTTCATTCACACGGGGACCGCACAGACTTCGAATTTTCAGAGAAGGAACCTCCAGACCACACTGGGCGATATCATATTTCTGTAAACAACGACGGTTTCGCAATGATAATCGGTTCGCCAGACACAGTCAAAGAACTCATAAATTTTCAGGTTTGCAAGGAAAAGGGAAGCCCCATGTGATTTTTATCTCCATTGGCTACAATTAAAAATATGCAGTGGATACTGTGACATTCAGCCAAAAACATATGAATTAGCCAAATTGGCGTAAGTCAAGCTACAGAACTTCAGTAACGGTTTTGTCAGTTGGATTTGAAATTTCGAAAATGCAAGCCAGGCCTCTCGGAAGATTGAAGGGTTTGAGACCCAGTCTCATTCTCCTGAAATCGACCGATGCCTTCGGCTAGATATATCTTCTTCCATCTCTGGCTAATATTGAGAGTTAATATTTCAAAGAAAAATTTACTGAAATTTAACCTGCTACTGCTCGAAGGTTCACCCTTCTCGTCTAATTTTTCGTTAGTTCAAGAGTATATGGCGTACTGTCAGGTGGATTGCCTTTTTTACGTTATTTCAAAAAGAGATGAACTGTGAGAAACATGCATAATCGTCCTGCTAAACTTTAAGCACTCAACTATTGAATTGTGATGTAATCCCACTTTTTCAATTTTAAGAAGAGGTAAACTGTGAGAAAAACGAGTGATCATCCTGCTCAACGCTATTTCATTGTGCTCTGTGGAAAGTCCTAATTTTTAAGAAAATGAACTGAACTGTGATGTGGCATCAGTTTTTCGTGTGCCTCCAACTGATGTTAGATGCAAGCCTCGCACTATTACAACTGAGTCCTTATTTTTAAGAAAGTGAACTGAACTGTGATGTGTTATCAGTTCCAACTGATGTAGATGCAGGCCTTGGACTACTACAACTACTGGCTAATCCACTTAAAGAGGTTTTTCAGCGGCCCCAACATGGTATGATTAATTTGCCTTCGTTTGCTATTCTTGTTTATATAAAGTGCACTTTGGCGTATTTGCAAATGTCTCACAGTCGATGAGAAAAGGCACTGCTTGATAAAAATTTCAGTGATAAAAAATTCATCCTACATTGCAGGTATTTGCTGCGTATTATAATGGTTTGATTAATATTGAAATAATATATTTGTAAAGATAAAATTTAATTAATTTGAAGAATTTTTCTAGATAAATATTTCTGTAAGTAAAAATATGGTTTAAGATACATTTGATGATAATATGCAAATTGTTAGGGTACCCTATTTTGAATATAATTATCTGAAATCATTAGTCGTAAAGTGTTACTTAGGATGTGTTAATTATAAACTGCATGTGCAATGAATATAATATATATATAAAGACATGTCTAAAAAAATATAGTAGTTATTATTTGAGTAAACAAAATTTCAGGATTTAGTGGTGTTCATATCGTATCAGGTAAGATGTTAAAATATTTCTCTTATAATGCACAGCGCAAAATTTGTACTAACCATTATAATGATCATTGGCTCCCCTTTTAAAATAACAAATCCTCCCCCATAAAAATATAACATATAGGAACAGTGTTTTTTTGCGCGATAGAAAGTAGCCTATATCTTAATCCAGGACTTAAACTAACTGTATTCCAAATGCCATCCAAATCCGTCAAAACGTTTCAGTGTGAAAGAGTAATAAACATACATACAAACATTGACATTTATAATATTAGTAGGATAATTTCAAAAATGTATAAATGAGGAACAAATCTTTTTTAAATTCGAATCAGTATATTGGATCGCCCGTGAAAATAAATTTTTATCCCATTCGAGACCATCATTTTTTTTTTAAATATAAGCTAATATAATCGAAATCGCACTTACAAGCTATCAAATGTTACAGTGCACAGTTTTCAATAATGCTTCACAATGGACTTGGTAATAACGTGTTTATATTCTGAACAGCTCTGAAACCGTAACCCAATTAGTTTTCAGTTTTCATCTGAAATAAAAGAAATGAAATTTTATATCTGTACAAACGAAGCTCAAGAAATCCAATGAGTGAAAAATTTAAGTAAAAATACAATTTTTAAAAGTAGAAGCTTTTTATTGTGGTGTTAAGACGCATTAAATAAAAATTTATTCTTGCAAAGATATGCTGTAAATGAATGAAGTTTCAAAACTGACAAAACTTTTGAGAAAAATATAGATATTTCACTTTTGCAAGAGATGAAAATTTTTAAATGTTCAAGATATTTTAAGAAGCATTCAAGGCCACTACTTCACTACTTGAGCAGTATTTGACTGTAAGGCATTGATTTAGTCACTAATATCTGCATTGAATAGGTCTCGAATACTTTTCAAGATATTTTGAACATTTAAAAAATTTCATCTATTGCAAAAGTGAAATATCTATATTTTTCTCAAAAGTTTTCTTAGTTTTGAAACTTTCATTCATTTATAGCATATCTTTGCAAGAATAAAATTTTATTTTATGTCTTTTAGGGCTCCACAATAAAAAGCTTCTATTTTTAAAAATTGCATTTTTACTTAATTTTTAGTTTTTGCTCTTAGTTTACAAGAAAAACACAAGTTTTATTTTTAACTAAAAATCAAAAATATTCTCTTTGAAACTAAAGATTTGAAGTATAAGTAAAGAAACACAATTTTTCGTTATATGTCTCTATTTGTAACTAAAATGCTATGTTTCTAGACTAACTTTCATATATAAAACTTGCCTAATACAAAATAAAACCGCTTTCCTCCACCGGGAATTGAACCCAGGTCCCCTTGGTGGGAGCTAGGTATCCTAACCACTTGAACAAATGGGATTCAAAAACATCAATAATTCTAACTTCTATAAAATAACTATATCTTGTTTTTAAATGTGACACGATGACGGCAAGACAAAATACAATTTCGTTAAAAATCTTCCAGTAAACAACAATTTGTTTTGGAAATTTTAAAGCATAGATTTACCCTAAAAAAATCATAATTTATGTTGGAAAATTGATCCCGTTGAAGTAGGTCTAAACAGTATTCTATTTTGAGAACTGGCACTCAATATATATATATATATATATATCGTTTTGTTAGTACTCATCCCCACGCACTGAAGAAATAAGACTTTGCGTTATAATGTGCCTTATAACCAATGTATTTGACACAACTTATATTTCTTGTCGTGCCCCCGACGGTTCAAGTATCTCGAAAGTGATTGGGGCATTAAGGTCCCATTAAAATAGAAAATGTTTGAGTCTGACAGAAATTGTCTATTTCATCATTTTAGCGGGATACAAATAGCAATTTAATGACAGTTGTTCCTTAGAAATGTTAAGTTGGATTCAAAAAATCTGTTTTAGAATACCGGAGTCATATAAGCGATTTTAAATGGATTTCGGTTTAGTGATAAATAGTTCTTCATTCGGTTGAATTTTATCTTTCTAAACCGAAATAGAACTCATTATAACGAAAATGTGAAAACATTTATAGAAATGTTCCTAAAAAAATATTTTTACTGTTTACTTAAATGTAAGTAAAATATTTAGCACATTCAGCAATACAAACAAAAATTTGTTTGTAATTTTATTCGTTTTCACATATTTTTACAATTAACTGTAACGTAACATTTAACGAACAGCGAAAATCCATAAAAATATAAGGAAATTCTTTTATTGTTTAGAAAATGTTCGAGATAATAGATAAAGCATAGTTTACACGTACAATTGGTTAAAAAGAAAGCTATCTAATCTCAGGAAAGGCTTATTTTCAGAAATTTATTTCTTATTATGAGCATTTATAAGTATATTTTCTGAACAGAGTTATGTACTGTCAAGAAAATATTAGTTAAGTTAAGAAAATATTTTTTCTCGTTAAATTTAAAAAAGTGACACTTTTTAAAATTTTATACGACCCCCGTACCCAAAAAAAAAAAAAAAAAAAAAAAAATTACCAATTAGAAAAATGTGCCCCATACACTAATGAGGTGATGTGTATTAGCCTTACGAGATTCTATTTTATATTTATATCTGCAGGCCATATCTTATAAAAAAAGCACTTGAAGCCTCATAGCACATATTTCTTTAGTACGAACAACCAACCTTGGGGGTTTGCGGTTTTTTTAATAATCTACCTTAACTGCTATCTGCTTGCTTTCTCTTTGATACGGGATCCTATCAAAGCCCTTTTTTGACAAAAAAAAGTCCTAATTTGTTTAAATTAACGTTTTCTGCTTTTACTTTCTTTCGTCTTTTCCTTATAGGTATGCAGTAAAACCTGCCTTAAATATATACATATTAAGCACGTTAATTTTATGAATGGAAATATTTTTCGTTTTGTCGGAATATCAATGAATCTCTGATCCGTTGAATCCAACCTGTATTCACCGATAACCTGCGTGTAAGGATCGAATATTTAGTTTAACAAATCTGTTTACACGCAGGTATATATAGGTACTTACGTAATATCCCGGCGATCCGCCAAGACGAGCAATTTTGCGCCAAAGATAAATGCCGGACACATGAAATTATTGATGGTTCGGAATACGATTGGCAACAGTTTGCCAGCACATTTGACGAAAAAATAGTTTGGCGGGTATGACCGCCGGGATAATACGTAAGTACCTATCTATGCAATATGCAATATAGAGAGACCTCCCACCAGACACAAGAATTACTGCTTTTTATGAAGATTATCAGCCATATTTAATGAGATAACTGAAAAACATTTGTTAAACTGTGTTCCTTAATTGCAATTCTCTAAACAAAATCACCCACTGCAATTCACGTGTAAATGCAAGCATGCATATTTTATTTAACGAGAGCACTTGGACGAAGTATAACGCACGTGTTGGGGAGACAAATTCACAGGAAAAAGGGAAATCAGATGTTTAGTGTTTTACTTTTGATCACAGGAGAAAAAACCATTCTTCAATTAAGGACTGTTGACGCTGCTCTACAAAAGGGAATTTCTCTGGTGAGCCACTAATACAATAGACGTGACCTATTTAATGATGTTAACAACATCGGTCAAAATAAATTCCAAGAAAACAAGGAAGCGGCAATTCCGACTTTCAAAGAGATTAACGATTACGTAGGTTCTAGAAAACTCCTAGAGGTAAATGAAGATCCCTTTTTTTTTTGTTTGTTTCTCAATCGGTCGTAAGATAAATGTGAACAATTAGAAGCACATCCTTTCAGGGGCGTGCTTTTTACTGGCTATATATATATTTTTTTCTTAAGCCTTTGACAAAAAGACAGGGTGATTTATAGTTGTACAAAAATTTTAGCATAATCCTCTAAATTGGCCGAAAAGTTTAGTACTCATTTTTTCCTAAACATCAAAGAGAAGCTCTTCAAAGCAGCGAACTGGATCTAAGTTTTAAATTGCGAATACTGGCTTGATTGTAATAGGAAAAACGAGCAATTGAGATATTTTGTGATAAAAAATATTTAGACTTTTATCACCGTGGGAGTAGTAACTTGCAACAAAATGCTGAAAGTTTCCTTTAAATAATCTTATGAATAATTAGTCTTAGTACTCTTACTATATTCATCATAAAGACAATCGAGCTTCATAAATAGGAACATCCAAACGACACCTTGTCTGCTTTACTCGTTATCAACAGCAGAAGAGATTGATTTTTGTACATCCTTTCCAGCTATTTTTAACAGAAAAATTTAATTAATAGATTAATACAGAATGGTTCTTTACTTGCTTTCCGGGGAACTTTTTCCATTATCATCGACTTATCAAACGCACACAAAAACTACCACTATGTAAAAGAAAAGAAAATATTCTACTTTTATTTCAATAAATAACACGCTTATCAAACATTTTTTCTTTAAACAACACCACGGACAACACTTCCGCAGATAATCAGTATGATTTTTAGTGAATTTATTCGTTATCACTTACACACACCTGCAACACTAGAATTCAAACTGAAACCTATGATGAGTAACTTTCAATCAACCAGCTTCAAGTATTTAGAGCTTTTATGCTGCTAATCATCAGAATTCATCAGATTCTGAAATCTACTCCCATTGAAAGCAATAGTCTCAGAACAAAGTTTGATAAACCTAAAGCATTATTAACTTATACTCGAAACTTGTTGAAAAGAATGTTTACTTGAAACTCTTTAAAATTCCTTAAGTTGAGTTGAAGATGTATAAAAATTGTGAATGTCACTTTTGATAACATGAAAGTAAATTATTCTAGTGCTACACAAACGTATTTTTCAAGTGATAATAAGTTTTCTTTTCAATATTTCATCGCATACATCTTTTTTCCCTCATTTGCATAAAAGCTGATGAAATGGTTGGACACATCAAAGAAAAGAGACGTCACTTTACTTCCATATAGTGAATAATAGCGTAGCTTCAATCAACATCATTTTCTGCACATTTTCCTATTATCTTCTTTTTAATTCCATTACTGGTGTAAAATTCATAAGCGTCTCGCCATGCATGAAATTAGTTTTTTGGACTAATGCTTTATTCAGAATGTTTTCAAAAATGAATATCATAGGATCTTCGGTTGCACAAGAATTTCAATGTGAGAGATAACTCTCTAAAAGCTTAAATAATATTCTGGGGGGGAATTCAAACTGGGGGGAATTATTTATTTTCGGGCTTGTCAATTTTGTTATTTAAAATATTAAATAATTCCAGATCATATGTACGTATTGAATGTTATTTTGAAAATTGTATTTAATAAGTTCTTGAATAACTATGATGATTGCAGCCGTTCAAATATACTGATGTACAGTAACTATACTCAAAAAGAGAGAAAGTACATTTTTAAATGAATGTAAAGTCAAAGTATTAGTTCACAGGTCATAATTTAAATTAGCCTTATACATAGCAATAAATCTTAATATTTCATTTGCAAATGGTTACTTATTTATAAATAAGTTGTATAAGAGAAGATCAATACTTAGTAGGTTCTAAGTAGAAAGCCATAATGTTACTTAACTTACAATACATTTTGTATCCAACATCATGCAGTACTTTTGAAAACAGAATGAGAATTGTATATCAACTGTCTTCATCCAATGCAGATTTGTAATGAATTATACAGACTTCCGTGTGATAAATATTAAATTAAAACGCATTGTCACCGTTCCTTCAATAAAATTGATTAAGAAAAACTAGAAACATATTTAGAACATATAGAAGAACATACTGAAAAAAGTTATCGTATGGTCAAGAATTTTGCCGAATTTTTTATTAATCGCAATGCTGTCTGTGAATAGATAGTCTTAATCCTTTTCAGTCTTTGGCATATTATTTTAGCTTAGTCATAATTTAACTTATTAAGAAAACATACTTACTGAAAACCTTTTATGAAGAGTTTTTTAATTCCATCGGGAAATGTATTTTTGTAATGATTACGAAAAGAAAAAAGCGGGATATTAAATAGTCACACAATAGTGCTACCCAAAGACATGTATTTTATAAATTATTTCAAAAATGTTCTATTAGACACCAGAAAGAAATATTTTTTAATAAATAATATAACATTACTTAAGGGATTAACGGTTGCTCTGTTACTTTCACCCCACCAGAAAAATATATGTGTAGGTGCAGCTCCTTTGCTGCGCTTATGCACTACTAGTGTGAGCACACTTTACGATACGAATAATTTTATTGTAGAGTTGTTATCTAGCTATCCACCCTCCCTTGGCTACGCCACTGTTGTCAATATTTAAGGAAGATAGCAGAATAAAAGTAATAGCCTCCGGTTCTGTTGCTGAATTCTACTGTCAGTTCATGTTTGCAAAACTACAAACAGAAAATGTCCAAGAAATTAAAAAATATATATAACTTCTCAAATGAAAAATATCCTTTTAAGTATCCAAATATACTTTTCATCTAATGCATTTTTAGGCGGGATAGATACTTTCTAAGGTTGTGTTATGCAAGCATTATTCTACTTCTCAGACTTTGAGTCTGCGCATGCATAACAAAATTGCAAAAGAACTCACTTTTTATATCATTTGTGTAATTTTCGGGAATAAGCACCTAGAAAAATAATAATAAATAAGTAAATAAACCATTCATAACATAGAAGCTTGATGTGTCTCCCAATAAATTCGAGCTGAACATTTAGAACATAAGAGGTTTAGATTTCCGTTTCATTGCAAAGATGCAGAACTACGTGTTAGTGGAGTTAAAATCTTCATTTAAAGAGCAGATTGTCACACTGATTTCTGAAAAAAGAAAAACATATACCCGGTCAGCACTGTGTTCAAACAATGAAGCACTATGATCCCTTTTGATGCAGTTTTCCAAGATTTTACTAACCCTTGCGACTCAATCCTAGTACTTACTAGAGATGAGACGGGCTCAGCCCGAGCCCGAAAGCCCGAGCCCGAGCCCGGGCCCGAACCGGGCTCGGGCTCTACTATTCACAGGCTCTGCTATTCACAGTTGCGTTCGGGCTCGGGCTCGTGAAAAATTTCTATTTCATTGAACAATCCTTGAAACAGATTTTTAAAAAGTGATTCATATGGAAAATCAAAGTACTTATAAAAAAAAAAAAAAAATCTGGAGTGACTCCACTCGGCTTTCCGAACACTTACGATTAAGATCATTAGCAAGTTTTAAATAAATTTTAATCGATGAATAATTCAAACATATATACCAAATTGAAACTCAATCGAATGCACGGTTTAAACGCTTGCGCACTTTCAAGAATTTCTCCCCATATGCCATTATGTCATACTATAAAAGAAATCTTTGTCGTAGCCCTGTAGAAAAACTACAAGTCCTATACACACCAAAATCAATACCGGTCTTAAGATGGTGATTTATAACATATATACCCAATTTGAGCTCAATCGAATGTACCGTTTAAACGCTAGTGCACTTTCAAGAAATCCCCCCCCCCTCAAATAAGCATAATGTAAAAGAAATCTTTTTCGTAGCCCTGTAGAAAAACTGTAAGTCCTACACACACCAAAATCCATACCGGTCTTGCGACGGTGGTTTATGGCATATATACCCAGTTTGAGCTCAATCAAATGCCCCGTTTAGGAGCTATCGTGTTCACTCACATACACACAAACACATATACACACACACATACATACATATATCTCATAAAAATAGAATAAATGAATTCAGAAGATCTCAAAACGTGTAAATACACCAAAATCTCGAAGTCGAATTTTTCATGATTACAATACTTTCCTTACATGGTACATGTTCGGAAAGTAAAAATAGCGGCACGGGTGCCTGGAAGGCGCGTGAAGATCTTTGAGTATTTCAGAACGGCGGCTTATATTGCTTAGTTAGTCATGAGATCCGACATTATTTCATAAACATAGATATAAAGAATTAGAAAGTGCATTAAAAATTTCCAACTATATTTGTCTTTAATTTGTACAAATTAATTCGCAAAATTTATTGTATTCTATCAAAGAATTACTTCTTTGAATTTTATTGAATTTTATTTATCTTCAGCTGAAATTTCGGGCTCGGGCGGGCTCGGGCTCCGACTTAAATAATATTGTTCGGGCTCGGGCGGGCTCGGATTAAAAGTCTTCGGGCTCGGGCGGGCTCGGGCTTCAAAAAACGAGCCCGAACTCATCTCTAGTACTTACTCATAATTAATTAATTGGCTTACGACTGAGGCGTCAGAATAACGCAGCTGTTCGCTCTAACAGACAAATCTGCTTACACTACAGGATGATTACACTATTTTAACAATTAAGCTCTTATCGATATGTAAGCTCAGCCAATAATCGTTTTGCACAGTATTGTTATGTAGACTACTCGAGATGCGCTGAAAACAATTTCAAAGACATTTTTTTGTTTGTTGTTGCTGTTGTACAAAATCATCCACTAGGTGGAAGCGGTAAAATTAACAAAGGAAATAAACAACATGGAATGAATAAACAGTTTCAGTTCGTATTGACAAGTTTTTAATCATGCGTGCCTAGTTTGAGTCATTTCCTTTGTGAAATTTATTGATTTTTCCATGCAAAGCACCACCAAGTTGACATGTTTTAACTTAAATTATATTTTTGAAATTCCTAGTCCATAAACCATAGTTTGTGGCCACGTTCACCCGTTTTAGTTGATGGGTGCTGTTTAATGATATTGTTTAGTAAGTCTTGACGTTTCACCCCGAAAGAAGAGTAAACTTCTTCAATTAAATCTCCACTTCAAAGATATTTCAAATACATAGCTAAATTTCTTTAATTAGGATAGTAATAGTTATTACACTATGTTCAATTTATTCTACGAATTACTTCTCGTTAGATTATAATATTTGCTTATTCGTCCTACAGAAAACGAAATTCGTGCCCTAATATATTGCGTCAAAAATCTAACAAATTACAGGCTGTAAACTTTTTCTTCTTCTCAAGTAATTTATGTGCTTCTGAATCCGAAATAGAAAAATATCCACAGTTTTACGTTTGCGGTATTTTTTACACTTCTCTTTCAAATAAGCCTGACTCCGAGTAAATAAAATTAATTGCCGTTGCATTTGATTCATGAGACTCCGTGCAACTCAAGTTCTCCACGCTAGAGAAAATATTTACTTCGAAGAATTAATTTTATTCAATAAAATAAATACGCTTTCCACTCTCTAATTTCATTAATTCAATGGGATAAAAGAGCGCAATTCGTCTTGTGCTTTCAATACAGTGCGGTTTAAAGCCCTAAAGAAATTTGTTAAAAATTTAGTAAACAAAAGAAATAAATGCATTTTATAACATTTTGTGAAGTATTAAAACATTAGTACGTAGAAAAAACGTTGTTTTCAGTTACCCTTACTTAGTCGTGATAATTTTTTATTTTGGAAACTACTCATAGCTTCCCCGTTTGTAAAATTATTAATAAATATTGCTGTCTTGTCAGCCAAAAACTTAAGACACTGAAAGATGATTTAAGTGGTTAGAGCAGTAGCAGATGTAAAGGAAAAGCTGGGCTCCTGCTCCGGTGGCAATTTCTGTGGGTGTCAACTTAACACCTGTGTGTCGGCAACTTTATGTAAAGAGTAATCAGGATTGAAGTTACATCTCCACCTACCTTGAATATAGCTTCACCTCTACTCCTGAAACCCGTGTGTAAATTTTGCCCTCTTGGAATGTATTTCTTGAGTTGTCATTTCTAAACATTTCCTATACTTTATGTCAGTAAATTGATCTCAGCTTATTCAATTTCGAATGTTTATTGCTGATATTGTGAAAGAAATTATTTCACTGTGGGCGTTAATTTTCATTATGCGGGCGTAACATTTTTTTCGCCATTGCTCTATAATTAGTTCCAATAAAACGGAATTATAAGTGACCCTTGAGGATTGTGTGAAGGAGAATAGGCTAAGCTAGTGAGTTAAGGGCAAATGTCAGAAAGTTTATGAGGTTCGGCAAAGAGGGCAATTTTAAGTTTTTGACACACCTCAGAAAAATCAAAAATTCGCCATTTTAGCGATACCATTTCAACAACACTCAAAATGTTTATAGTGACACTCTAAGCGTACTAGTGACCAAGCGTATCAATTGGAGTTATTACATGAGAGCATTGTAGCCACAATAATGCTGAAACATTTAATACGAGAGCAATTAAGATCCGCTTAGTATAAGCCAGATTTTTGACTTACACATGTGCCTTCATGCTAAAATCAAAAGTACTTTGCATGCCTATATAAAAATAATGTACAATTAAACTTAAATGTTCTAACTAATTCACCTTCTGAAAATCTCAAAAAGTTCAATTCAAGCACAAACTTATTTATTTCGGTATCAGTTTATATGATGCGCTAAAACTAAACTCACAGTCCTCTGAAAGACTTCATGAAAAAATATATTTCTAATAAAGGGATCTTCCTTGTGTAGTCGACTTATAGATACAATTAAGACTGGGACTACATTGCAATGTCTCATAACAGGTTACTTGAAAGTTGGTATGCATCATCTTACGCAAATTTTTGTTCCAACATCTGTTTCAAACGCAAGGAAATAGTCAATGGCGAGCATTGTGTTTTTAGCAGTATAAAAAGACAGTGCAGTTATATTGCTGCTTTTTTATCCACTTACGTAACTGGATGAGGTTTGGGGACTTTTCTTAATGGTAAACACTTGCCGTTTATAGGTATTCACCACCACTGAGGCCTAGAGTATTGGTCATTTTATTGTGGAGGCACCTAATAGGTGTGTCAATGTTGCTTCCTATGAAGGGAAGGACGAAATGACGCCCAAGCTGGTAATCGAACCCACACTCTTGGTATGGTAGAATGGCTCTTTAGTCACTACACAACCCGTGCGGTTTGGGAACATTTCTAAAGGAGCTATATGCTGTTTCTAATTTGCGGCAGAAAATCGTTTTAAAGGGTCAGAATTGCGTTCAGGGAAATTTCATATCAATCATAGGTTTTAGCATTCATAAAGATGGCATTTAAGATTTCTTTTTTTTTTTCAATTCCATACACGTTGAATTTAAAACATACTTTTAGATTAATTTATGTAATAGTTATATTTTTATGCTAATACCCGAAATTTTTTCCTATTTCAAAATGTTGTAGCAGTATTAAAATTATACTTTCAACGCATTTTTTGAAGAACGCGATTTAAAAGCAATTTTCTAATACAGATACTTCTTTTTTTCTACGCAAAATGTCAAATGTTAGTAGTTCAATAAAATGTTCTGTGTTTTACATAACTTCAATAATCATATTCAGATGAAAGTCTCGATTCTACTCTACTATGTCAACACATACTGAAGAACATTTGTTAAGAAATTTTATTTTGTACGTTTTGTTGAAATGAGCTTAGTGAGTGTCAAGTTGTCAATTTCCTTTTCTGAAGTTCTTTTAGTGATCTGACTTTTTGTGAACACTGGTTTCGTCACGCTTCCTTCTAAAATAGCAAAAGAATAAACTAACGACAGATAATAATAATAAAAAAGAAATTATCAAAGCTTTAGAAAAAAAGTTCTTACGCTACCATTTATAATGAAGCTTAAAATGATATTCTCTAATAAATATGAAAATGCTGATTTATAGTATTCTTTTTAATCTAAAAATATTTTTAACGCATGAGAAAATATTAAGATAAATGTATTTTAATTGTTACAAAAATTTATACATGGAATCACAAATGCTCCAGTTTTATTTCTTCGGACTGAATATTTTTTTAACTGAAAATAACCTTAAAAGTTTAAAGTGTATTTTTTACTAAATTTTTTCTTTGGATTCGGTGCAGATAAGTGTCACTAAACAGTCTGCGACAATAGGCTACAGCCAGCCGAGATAAATATGTAATCTAGTCCTGTTCATCTCTGATGATAGGCCCAAATAGCCCGAAATATATGGTAGTAGTTCATTTAGAAAGTACACTATACTGTCTACTGATGGGCATAAAAATAAATATAATGGCAAGTTCAATTCCGATGGCAATAAGGTAAACATCTGTTAAAGATTACAAACAAATAACTATTCAAACTCTTATAAACCACATACATGTGATAATTAACAGCATTCTGATATATGTCACTTAAAAGCTTAGGTATTGCGGAAAGGTGTCATATTATAATTTTCATTTTTTGAAAAGAATGTCAAGGACCTAACGTTTTCCTTGCAAAACTTGATTTTTGTTACGTGATCATTAATACCGAAAATCTATTTCTTATTATTTTTTAATCATTTGGAAATTTAAAGTGCTACCAAGTTTAGTATGTTAAGAGAACGCTAGAAAACGCTACACGTCTTCAAGGTCTATCGCAAGCTTAAAATGAATCATAATTTTTTTAAGGGTGTTTAAAATGTCTGATTTTTTTTACTACTTACTGGGATACCTATCAATCAAAACTGAAAAATAATAGTGTTTTCTTTTTCTGAAAACAAAAATGTCTTGAAGTAACACTCTGCAATGAAAACATTCAACTGAAAATTATGATGTACTAGCTTCATAAAAATATGTTAGAAAAACTAAATGTTAAATAGTTAATCATTAAAACTGCATTTGAGAAAATATATTACCAGTTTGTTCCAAATGTTTCTTAATGTTTGGAATAGAATATATCTTATACAGCTTTAATTTTGAAATTTACCCTTTTGAAGTATCACTTTTTCTGATAATTCTGATATCAGTTTACATAAGACTTCCTAATATCTATATGTATCAGCGGAATATCGAAGAGTGAGTTTCTAAAGTATCTCCTACATTAACAAAACAGACCCGACCGAAACGGAAGGGTCATTTTTACCTTTTTTTTCAAAAATTTTGTTTCCACTTATTGGAATATTTGAAATGTATCAATTAAAAAATGTTACGCTTATACTTTTATGGAAACTGGTATTCATCGGGCTTTGCAGATAGCCTAACTGTCCAGAAGATGCGCCACGATATATAAATAACTTAGTGAAAAAGAAATCAAATAGTAAGATGAAAACATGTAGTTCAGGGGTCCCCAATAAACGCCTCCTAGATATAGAAAGCCTTACAATTCCTACGTCACCAAGCTTTGACGTTATCACTAGACCTACGATAACGACGTTATCACATTTTTGATTTCGCAAAATAAAACTATTTAAAATTTCTGGTGAGTGCTACAAATATTTAACGATATCTTAAATTCAACATTAAAATAAAAAATACCTTTATCATACAAAATTATTCATTATAATATATTTCCTTTTCATATAATTTAATTACTTATGGTTAAAAACTACCATTTTTCGTAAAATTATATTTTTTATTAAATTATTAAAATATTGCTTTTCATGGGTAAATTCACCAGAAATTTTTAGTAGTTTTATTTTTCGAAAATAAAACTTTTTAATGTAGGTTCAGTCAAAGCTTGGTGACGTAAGAGTTATATGGCTTTTTATATCTAAGAGGTGTTACCCCAACCCTATGCCCGTGGGCACCGCAGTGCCCTTCGATCGTTTTATGTGTGATTGCCAATAGCTGTGCGTCCATAGTAAAAGTATTTCGGATTTCAATAAACTGCTATGTAAAAGGTTTTCTCATTCTTAAAGATTAAACGCACAAAATTAGAAAAGACGTCCAAAACAGATAAATGCAAAATGAGAATGATATCTTTTTTCCCCCACACTGTATATTCCGCCAGGATGTTTTGCCAAAAATTACAAAGATATACAGTATACACATATACAGGGTATCCAGTGCTAACGTTGCCCAATGGCTATTTCCTAAACCGTTAGTCAGAGACACATAGTTCCAGCTGCAAAAATGCTTTAAATTATATAATCTATTATACCAGAAACAATCGAAGTCAATAAATCAATTCCTATAAAATTACGAAATATAAATTTTTATACGGTCCTACCAGTTATATTTAGAAAAATTTCTTTATACAATTTCATGAATAATAAAAAAATTCGTCTTTCTATAACCAAAATTCACCGAGTTCCAGCAGTTTAAAGTTAGAGCATTTTTAGAGCAGTGAAATAGGGGTTGCATAGCGTAATTCCGGGAGAGATGGACCACGTTTTTTCTTCGTTTTCTAAAAGCTATTTATGTATTTTTTATTTTTCACAGTATATACACATATAGTGTATGATATTTCTTACCAAAATCCTAATGCAGAAGTTCATGCATGTAAAGGAATTTTTTTAATGATTCTTAAAAGTATTTTCTAAGTAGTTCATCTCACCTGGAGTAGCCCGGGTGAGATCCACCATATGAATGGAAAAGATGGGTCACCGTAAAATAATGAAAGCGTTGTACATTTATTAAATTTATAAATGTTTATTTTTATATGAAAATTAAAATTAACTTATTTGCAATTAAATTAATTTTAATTAATTTATTAAGTTTGAATTACTATG
This sequence comes from Cheiracanthium punctorium, assembly GCA_038373885.1. Lineage (NCBI taxonomy): Eukaryota > Metazoa > Arthropoda > Arachnida > Araneae > Cheiracanthiidae > Cheiracanthium > Cheiracanthium punctorium. The sequence continues at coordinate 581,674 of JAWZYV010015637.1, read as the reverse complement.
TAACATTTAATATACATGAAATAGTTTTTATGAAATTGTCTTTATGTGCTACGACTTCAAGATTGACACGAAGCTGGCCCATCTCTACCGCCTACACGTGGTCCATCTCTCCCGATCGTCCGGATGACAAGTACAACCTACCCTGACTCTACATTCTGGATTTCGTGTCGCCATTTTAGGTTATTTCTGTAGACACTAAACATTTCTTAATGCTAATATTTCTTTTATTATCACACATTTTTGACACGAGCACGATTAATTATATTGAGAGTGTAATACAAATTCACTGGTGGCAACGTATAAGCGATGGTATTTAAGAATAAGAAATTATTAGAATAAGAAAAGTACGTAGTGTGTTGTATAAAATTCAAGTTACGGTATATGTATGAATTAGTTCAAGTTAACGCTGTACGTTATGTTAGAAATAAATGTTTTGTTTTGTCTTTAATACGTTTACGTTAGTGTGTTGAGCTAACAATTCAGAAGCGGGATAAACTAATCCAGATTTTACGATAAGATAAGTACTAGAAGATAAGTTACGATAAGAAAATAGTATAAGTTCTATTTTTTTCAAGTGTACGTTTAAATACGAATTCGTTTTTGAATTAATTAAGAAATTGAACATGTCTCTGTTTGGAAAAGCAAAGAAGTGTGACTTAAAAGTATTAGCCGAAGAGTTAGGTGAACAAGTTAATGACGATCTCAAAATGAGTGATCTTAAAAAAATGATTTTGGCAAGTAAAGAGTATGACGAAAACTGCGCCAAGGAATGGTTAGCTACGATAATTAATGAGCGAAAAGATAGAGAAGAAATGGCAGAAAAATTACGGCGAGAGAAAATGGAAGAACGTAAACGTAAGGATGAGATGGAATTTGAACTCCAAAAATTACGTATCGAAATGGAAGGTAGAGCTGCAATTCCTGTCGCCAATCAAAATGGTACTAGTGTACAAGTGAAACCAAAATTGGAACTCCACCACTTGATGCAAAAATTTAATCCAGATGAAAGTGATATAGGCTTGTATTTAACAATGTTTGAACGCTTAGCCAAACAAGCAGATGCGCTTGAAAATACGTGGGTGAGTCATCTACTAGGATTGCTACCATACGATGTTGCCCAATTAATCGCCAGAGAATCAGATGAAATAGCAAGTGATTATAAAGAAGTTAAAAAGATATTGCTGCAACGATACAAGTTAACGCCAGAAAAGTTTCGCCAAAAATTTTTCACACATAGCAAGAATAGTGGATGCACGTGGAAAAACTTTGCATATGAGTTAAAAAGTTACTTTAATGAATGGATAAGCGGTGTTAAAGTTGATACCTTTGAGAAATTAAGTGATTTAATTATTGCAGATCAGATAAAACGCAAAGTAACACAAGAAATTAGAGATCATTTTATTGATGACTGGCCGAAATTAATATCGCCCGATCATTTAGTCGAAAAACTGGACAATTATGAAACTGTGAGATCAACTTTCAAGAACAAGCAACCACGTAAAGAAGGGCATTTCGAGAAAAAGAGTCATTTCAAAGATGATTATGTTGTTTCGACCAACGAAAAGAAAAGGTTATACAGTGCAACTCATAATGAGAAAGGAGAGCCAAAATGCTTTAACTACAATTTTTACGGACATATTTCTAAGGACTGCCCACAACCGAAAGTCGTCATAATCTGTCGTAGATGTGGAAAAACTGGACACAAAGCAAAGAGCTGTACGGCTTAATAATTCAAACGAAAAAAGCTTGTCCGTTACTCAGGTTGGAGGACGTCCAGATCAGTGTGCAAAATATTTAAAGGAAGCAAAAATAAATGACTGTGGAAAAGTTGAGGCTCTTGTAGATACAGGGAGTTCTTGTTGTCTGTTAAGGATTTCAGTCGCTCAAAAACTCGGATTGAGACCCAAACCTACTGTTAATGAACTATATGGTTTTGGAAACCAAATCACTCCTGTAGTAACTGCCATGGGAAAGATTGAAGCTGATATTGAAGTTGATAACGTAAAAGGTCAAAATATAAATATATACATTGTTCCTGATGACGCACAACCAGTTGATCTTTTAATTGGACGGTCATGGCTTGATCTTCCATACATCGCCTATGCTAGAATTGGAAATAAATTTCATATCGCGTATCATGAAGATGAGCCTTTTAGAAATTTATTAATTGATGAAAAAGTAAATCGCATTTCTCTCAGAACTCTTGAAACAACTACATTAGAGAAAAATACAATCAATCTTGTCAGTTCTCAGACCGATTTTATTGACAATGGACTAATTTTATTGGAAAACTGAAGTCGGTTATCTACTGGAAGTTAAAGATGGAAAAAGGTATATACCTGTGATGAATACGGGAGGTAAAAATGTCATGCTTCTTAAGGACCAGTGTGTTGGTAGAGCAAGCATGGTCGAGGATTTAAATGCTGAAGGTAGCGAAGAAGTTTCAGACGATCCACCTAATTTACGAGATATAAAAGAAAAGACCCCCATAACTTTGAATGAAATCAAGATTGACCAAACTATTGAAAGTGAGAAGAAGCAAGAACTACTTAATTTGTTGAATGACTATAGAAACTGTTTCGCTCTGAATATTTCTGAGCTAGGATGCACAACAATAACAGAGATGGATATTAAGGAAATTCACGGATCAAAACAAATATGTATGAAGCCATATAAAACGAACGCCTCTCAAAGAGCTGCTATAAAAGAAATTGTGAAAGAGTGGAAGGTAAATGGAATTGTGTCGGAAACAAGATCTCCGTATGCAAGTCCTGTCATATTGGTAAAGAAGAAGACTGGCGAAAACAGATTGGTTGTTGATTATAGACGCCTTAATAATCAGACTGTAAAAGATAAATTCCCTTTACCTAAGATAGACGATTTGTTGGAGCAGTTACATGAATGTAGCTATTTTACTACACTGGACTTGGCACATGGATACTTACAAATACCTTTAAACGAAAAAGCAAAACTGAAAACAGCTTTTATAACACCAGATGAAACAGGACAGTTTGAAAGAATGATTTTTGGGTTAACAAATGCTCCGGCGGAATTTCAGCGTTTTATGTATCACGCATTAGGGCCATTATACAACAGGGGTGTATTATGCTATCTCGATGATATACTTATTCCAGCAAAAACTTGGAACGCTATGATCGATAAATTAACCGACGTATTTGAAGCACTGCGTTCCGCAAATTTAACTTTGAAATTACCTAAATGTGAATTTGGAAGGAAAGAGGTAGAATACTTAGGATTTGTTATCAATGAACGCGGGATCAAGCCTGGGTTCAGGAAAGTGGAAGCTATATCGAAGTTTCCTCAACCTAAAAACATACATGATGTACGAAGATTTCTTGGCTTGACATCCTTCTTTTGACGATTTATTCCGAATTATGCTACGAAGGCGAAGTTTCTGACTCAACTTACCAAGAAGAATGCACCTTTTAAATGGGAAAAGGGGCAAGAAGAATCATTCGACACTTTAAGACGTGAATTGACAAAAAAACCAATCTTAGCCCTCTATAATCCTGAGGCAGAAACGGAAGTTCACTGTGATGCATGTACGGACGGAATAGCTGGCATATTGTTTCAACGTGGAAACGATAACAATTTGCATCTGGTGTACTGCGTGAGTAAAAAGACCACAGAAACTGAGAATAAATACCATTCGAGTAAGCTTGAATTAATGGCAATTGTATGGACACTTGAACGACTAAGACAGTTTTTGTTGGGTATCAGTTTTACAGTAGTAACTGACTGTCAGGCCTTAGTTTATATGAATGCAAAAAAATCAAGTAACCCTCAAATTGCTCGTTGGAGTCTCCTCATTCAAGAATTCAATTTTGAAATTCGCCACAGGCCAGGTGTCAAAATGTCTCACATCGATGCTATCAGCAGAGCTCCAGTTTTGAATCCTACGGATACACTAGACTCCCTGATAGAAAACAAGCTTGAAGTATGCCTAACGTTGAGTATAGAAGACCAAGTTCTTATGATGCAGCAAGCAGATGAAACCTTAAAAGAATTAATAGAAATTCTCAAAAAAGATAAGGATGAAAGAAGTCCAGAAGAAAATAATAAAGTCGATCATTATATTCTCAAAGGAAATAGACTTTTTCGGGTAATCAAGGAAGATGGAAAGGAAAAACTCTTGTACGTTTTACCGAAAAGTATGAGGAAGAGTACGGTTGTAAAATTTCATGACCTCATGGGACATTTTGCAGTAGACAAAACGGTATCGAAGATCAAGGAACTATATTGGTTTCCATCAATGAAAAGATACGTTCGTCGACATATATCAATGTGCTTCGAATGCTTAGTCAATAAGGTACCAAGTGGTAAGAGACAAGGTCTTCTCCATCCTATTCCAACTGGCCGCAGACCTTTCGCTATTATACACTTAGACCACCTTGGTCCATTTGTAACAAGTAGTAAGAGAAACAAGGAATTACTTGTAATTATTGATAACATGACGAGATTCGTACGCCTTTATCCTGTCAGAGACACTTCGACCAAGAATGTTCTAAAATCATTAAAGGACTTCATTCAAGATTTTGGATTACCGGATCGTTTAATTTCAGATCGAGGATCATGTTTCACCTCACACGAATTTAGAAAGTTCTGCGATGAAAATGGTATTATGCACACCTTAAATTCTACATCACATCCACAAGGGAATGGAATGTGTGAGAGAGTGAATAGAACGATTTTATCTACGATCATACCTTCTATCGAAAAGATCAATCAAAAGGATTGGGACAGCAAAATTAAGGATGTAGAAAGAAACTTGAACAATACGGTGAATAACACTCTTGGAAAAACCCCTTTTGAAATACTTCACGGATATGTACCACGATTTAAAGATGGAATATTGAGAATATTAGCTGATGAAAATGCTCAAGTTTGGAACGACCCAGAAAAACTACAATCCAAAGCTAAAGAAAAAATTAAGATGGAACAACAGAAAATGAAAGCACATTTTGATAAAAAGAAGTCTGGCACATTATTATTTGATAAAGGAGAAATAGTTGTGGTAAGAAGAAATCCAAAAGCAACCGGTGAGCCAACAAAAACTCAACAAAAGTACCGAGGACCAATGGTTGTGACAGAAGTACTACCTGGTGACACATATAGAATATCGCAGTTAGAAGGAAGCGACGGTCACCTATATGCAACAACAGCTCATATTAGCCAGCTAAAAGCCTGGAGGAGCTGGAATGACGATTGCAGTAGATCGAGTGCAGATTCAGATGAGGAATCCGAAAGTCAGAGGCCTAAACGAACTGTCCGAAAACCGTTGCGTTACGGCAATGAGAGTTCAACTGAGGACAGTTGAAATGCCAGGATGGCCGAATGTAGACACTAAACATTTCTTAATGCTAATATTTCTTTTATTATCACACATTTTTGACACGAGCACGATTAATTATATTGAGAGTGTAATACAAATTCACTGGTGGCAACGTATAAGCGATGGTATTTAAAAATAAGAAAATTATTAGAAAAAGAAAAGTACGTAGTGTGTTGTATAAAATTCAAGTTACGGTATATGTATGAATTAGTTCAAGTTAACGCTGTACGTTTTGTTAGAAATAAATGTTTTGTTTTGTCTTTAATACGTTTACGTTAGTGTGTTGAGCTAACATTTGGAAGCCAACATGTTCCCCGAGATTACATCATCAAAACTGGATAGATCACATATAAAATAAAACTTTTAATTGTAGAATTATAACCACCTGAAAAAAAATATTTGAATCATCAACAGCAACAATAATATTTAGCTGAAAATTTGTGTCTTTTGAGTAGTAAATAGTAGCACGCATTACAAAATCTCTTTCACTGTCTCACTGAGATAGTTGCGCCATATATGGAGAGGCGCATTAACTAAATATTTGACTGGTCCATCTAACCCGGAATTACCCTACTAAATGAATTATAGAAAAATCAATGTACAGCTGCGGAAAAAAAAAGTCCCACTTGCTCTTTATTTCGCCATCGTTCGTCGTATAGCAAAGTTATATATACCATTCGTTTGCAAATAACGCGTACTTTAATTTACTGTTAATTTAATTTGCATAAGGGGCCGTCTTCATATTTAATTCTGCATCAACTTCGTTTTTCTCAATGGCAACCCCATATTTTGACTTTATTAAACGAAAGAAAACCTTCAAATTACCCTAAATATAAATTTTCACCAATTTTCTACGATAATTTCCGGAGATATTGCGAATTCATTTTAACGCATTTTTAAGGGACTTTCTGCAAATTGAAAAACGCTATTTGTAGGTTCCGAACTTTTCGCCTTTCATTTATTTCGCTCGCGAGAATTAAAAGAAATGAATAATATTTTCAAGGAAAATATTGTTCCCATCTCTCTTAAAGTTTTATGTACTGAGAATATCAAGGGTAGAATAGAATATTTAGTCTGTGGTCCAAATGACCCGTGAGTTCATAACTTCCTTGGTTCGTACACATGATTTAAGGGAAAAATGCAAAATGACTGCTAAGGATTTTGAAAATCTTTGTAATTTTGAAATTGTTATTCAGTGTATCCCTTGATGTTTCTCTTAGACAGCTGAAATGTTGGCAGGAGTTAGAGGCTGCTCCCTGCTCTTCTGACTACAAGCATGAATATTGCTCGACTCAGCTATGGCCGAACTTAAAGAATGGTTTCATGATTGAAAATTTATTTGTTTGAATTTCCTGTAAAAAACTTAATTACTTTTTTGCCGACCCAATATTATCAGTGTTTGTTATTTCACTTTCTTCATTTAATACTATCGCCTGCAATGTGCAATATTCTTAAGACTTTTGGCGGTATTTTAATTTATAGTTAGATGAAAATTTTTTTACAGAAAAATGTGATTTTGAATGTTTGATAAAGTATGGGGAAGTCCAAAGACCTAATGTTTCCGATATTAAAAGGTCGCATTCATGCCTGGAAAGTTGAGGATGTTAGTTTTTCAGAAATAGGACGTTGTATTAGAAGACATACATCTACTGCATCTAATTCTGTAGCTGGAAAATATTTTATTTGGGGGAATATGGTAGCGGACGCAACAATACACGCTTTATAGAATCCCCAACAAACTGTAAAAACCTCTAATTTATTTGCTTCAAAATTTGATATTTTTAATACTGGTATCTTTTACTGTGTTTTTGCACAAAATAAATCTAATTTACATTTATTTTATGCAATTTTCAAAAAATTTTCACTTAATAAATTTATATATGGTCCCTTAACTCATGAAAATAACACATTTTATTTAATATAAATTAAACTACTGAACGTAAAAATTTGAAATTTTGCACAGCCATGTAATATTAATTTCTGCATCTATTTCCATCGAAATTTGGCTAGGTCGCTATTCATAATTTTTTTGAATATTAATTTAATAATTCATAATTCATATTAATAATTTATTAAAAATCATAATAACATTAAATTATGTTTGGGTCGTTTAGTTCTAATAGTACGAATAAAAATCAGCTTCTTACTACCAATATTATATGAGATATGAATTGAAGTATGAAAAAATATTTTAACATAGGGGGAGGGGGATTTTGGGTGCTCATAACTCACTCATTTTCAGTCCAAATTTATTGAAAATTGGTGTCCGGGGTTAAAATGAGCTAAATTTTTGAAATATGAAGTGAAATCTAGGGGTTGCTATTGAGAAAAAAAAAGTTGGTGCGAATTTTAATATGTAGATGGCCCCTTATGCAATTTTTATGCATAGCAAATTAAAGTGTGCGTCAATCGTAAACGATTGGTATCTGTAACTTTGCTGTGCGACGAACGACGGCCGAAAAATGTACAAGTGGGACTTTTTTTTCCGCAGCTTTACATGGTTTTTGAGCCTTGTAATATTTATTAGCAATTTCATCAACTGTTTTATGAATGTACAGCTGCGGAAAAAAAAGTCCCACTTGTACTTTTTTCGGCCGTCGTTCGTCGTACAGCAAAGTTACAGATACCAATCGTTTACGATTGACGTACACTTTAATTTGCTATGCATAAAAATTGCACAAGGGGCCATCTACATATTAAAATTCGTGCCAACTTTTTTTTTCTCAATAGCAACCCCTAGATTTGACTTCATATTTCAAAAATTTAGCTCATTTTAAATCCCGGACACCAATTTTCAATAAATTTGGACTGAAAATGAGTGAGTTATGAGCACCCAAAGACCCACTCCCCTATGTTAAAATATTTTTTCATACTTCAATTCATATCTCATATAAAATTGATAGCAAGAAGCTGATTTTTATTCGTACTATTAGAACTAAACGACACAAACATAATTTAACGTTTTTATGATTTTTAATAAAATATTAATATGAATTATGAATTATTAAATTAATATTCAAAAAAATTATGAATAGCGACCTAGCCAAATTCCGATGGAAATAGATGCAGAAAGTAATATTACATGGCTGTGCAAAATTTCAAATTTTTACGTTCAGTAGTTTAATTTATATTAACTAAAATGCGTTATTTTCATGAGTTAAGGGACCATATATAAATTTATTAAGTGAAAATGTTTTGAAAATTGCATAAAATAAACGTAAATTAGATTTATTTTGTGCAAAAACACAGTAAAAGATACCAGTATTAAAAAATATCAAATTTTAAAGCAAATAAATTAGAGGTTTTTACAGTTTCAAGGTGATTCTATAAAGCGTGTATTGTTGCGTCCGCTGCCATATTCCCCCCAAATAAAATATTTTTCAGCTATAGAATTAGATGCAGTAGATGTATGTCTTCTAATACAACGTCCTATTTCTGAAAAACTAACATCCTCAACTTTCCAGGTATGAATGTGACCTTTTTTAATATCGGAAACATTAGGTCTTTGGACTTCCCCATACTTTATCAAACATTCAAAATCACGTTTTTCTGTCTAAATTTTCATCTAACTATAAATTAAAATACCGCCAAAAGTCTTAAGAATATTGCACATTGCAGACGATAGTATTAAATGAAGAAAGTGAAATAAACAAGCACAGTGATAATATCGGGTCGGGCAAAAAGTAATTGCGTTTTTTACACGAAATTCAAACAAATAAATTTTCTATCATGAAATCATTCTTCAAGTTCGACCATAGCTGAGTAATATTCATGCTTGTAGTCAGAAGAGCAGAGAGCAGCCTCTAACTCCTGCCAACATTTCACCTGTCTAAGAGAACCATCAACGGAAATACTCAATAGCAATTTCAAAATTACGAAGATTTTCAAAATCGTGAGCAGTCATTTTGCATTTTTCCCTTAAATTATGTGTACAAACCAAGGAAGTTATGAACTCACGGGTCATTTGGTCCACATACTAAATATTCTAATTTCTACCCTTGATATTCTCAGTACAAAAAACTTTAAGAGAGATGGAAACAATATTTCCTTGAAAATAATATTAATTTCTTTTAACTCTCTCGAACGAAATTAATGAAAGGAAAGGCGAAAAGTTCGGAACCTACAAATAGCGCTTTTCAATTTGCAGAAAGTCCCTTAAAAACGCGCAAAAATTAATTCGCAATATCTCCGGAAATTATCGTAGAAAATTGGTGAAAATTTATATTTAGGGTAATTTGAAGGTTTTCTTTCGTTTAAGAAAGTCAAAATGCGAGGTTGCCATTGAGAAAAACGAAGTTGGTGCAGAATTAAATATGAAGACGACCCCTTATGCAAATTAAAGTAATAGTAAATTAAAGTATGCGCTATTTGCAAACGAATGGTATATATAACTTTGCTGTACGAAGAACGACGGCGAAATAAAGAACAAGTGGGACTTTTTTTCCGCAGCTGTACATTGCAATAGAGAAGATTAACTTTAACCCTGCTAAATAACTTAAAATAAAAACAAGGAAATACAACACTTCATTAAACATTAAATTAGAACATGAAACATTTTAAAGTACAAATATATGCATTTCAGAAACTTAAAATAATATTAAAAATTCTGTTAGCGTAACATTTGTTCAAGAGTAGCTTCCTTCGGCTGCAATACAAATATGCACCCGCGTAGAAAACTCTTCCGGTTTGCGCATACTTGGTGCCACACATATACGATTTAGTAAGTCTGACCCCCGATAGATTTTTATAGAGTCTGACTATAACCTTCTGCTTAAAGGTTAGTATTCTAAAATCAGTTTTAGTTCTTTCTCCGCATTATGCCAGAGAATAAAATTTAAACCTACAATTTAAAATTTCAACATTTATATGGTCCTTTAACGGGACATTTCTAAAAGTGAAAAAGTGACTTATGTCAAAATATTTACTGCTTAATGACTCGATAAATTTTGGTCGTAGGAGGACGAATTTATTTATTTATTTATTTTTCTTTTATTGTGCATCAAATTGTATAAAGAAAAACTTAAATCTTTATACGGTCTCCCGGTCCTAACACTTATATTTAAAGTGTTAGGACCGGGAGACCGTATAAAAATTTAAATTCCGTGCTTTTTATAGGAATTGGTTTATTGACTTTGATTCTGTGTTTCTGATATAATAGATTATTCAATTTAAAGTATTTTTGCAACTGAAACTATGCGTCTCTGACTAGCGGTTTTGGAAATAGCCATGGGCACCGTTAGCAGTGGACACCCTATATATAAACAAATTGAAAAAGAGTAAATCTATTGGCATTAAAATTAAAATCCTTTCTCGGATTGTATAATTTAATACTTAAAAAATTATAGTAAGAAATATATATATGCAAATCTAGAAAATTAACAGTATTGTTATGTGACTATAATTTTTATTAATCAATTCTACTGCTTGAGGGTAGTTTGCAGGCACTATATCGTTGTGCATATCATTAGTATATAATATCATCATAGAAGGCGTAGTTGCTGCACAGCGCTGAAATGGACAGTGTCGTTGATCAAAGCGATCACCTGTCAAGGATGCAAATGGATGTTGCAGAGCTGCCAAGTTTCCGGCTTTTTTTGGTAAATTTCCCACCACTAATTTTTATTTACAAATTTATACTTAAAATTTAGTCCAAATATTTAATGTAAAATAAAACTGTCTAAAAATTGTGGTGGGAAATCTACCGGGAAAAGCCGGACACTTGGCAGCTCTGATGTTGCCCGAACCAAAACAAAACATCTGAATGTCATGAAAGATTACATGCAACGTGTGGCGAGAATGCTTTACTGTACATTGTGGTTATACGATGGACATCTGCACTCAAAGAAGTAGGGCACTACGTCATTTTCAACAATCCCTACCGATGGTGTCTTATGGCTTTCTGACGTTTCGCAATTGGTTCTAAACTTTGCTGGTAATTGCTGGTAATATTGGGGGAATGCGTTGTAATTTTACTTCTAAGTTAATTAAACGTTTTTTTTTCTATCTATGTTTCCTTTTACAGTAATGGACTTGGACAGTAAATGATTAAAGAAAGGGTTATGTTTTTGAAGTTATAATCAGTTAAAGGTTTTTCTTCTGTTTTTAGTAAAAGCTGCCTGAAATATCTCTTAAAAGGGTCGAACGTTGTAAGTTACGAAAGAACATTAAAAATCATTGAATTTATTTTTAAAATACTTTACATTGCAACAGCTCCAAGCCAAAACCCTTTGTACTAGTAACATAAGCACATAATCATTCTGCTATTAGTTGGGGCAACTGAATTCACGCGATCTGAATAAATGAAAATAATGGGGTCCTTTTACAATGTAGTTTATTTTGAGTGAATTATAAAATAATCCAATATTATTGCTTTTGCAACTTTTTTGCTGATGTAATATGAATGATGATTAATGCATAAAATAAGAACTCAAGTTGTGCTTTAATACTTTTTTAAACATACAAAAATGTTTATGAAACTGAAAAAAGTCAAAACCAAGATTAGTTACATGATTCAGAATCCGTTTTACTTACTTACCTCGAAAGTTTGAAATTTAAAAGTAAAGCAATAACCACAATTCAGAAAATTAAAAAAAAAAACTAAAGTACAAATCCATTCACATAAAAGCATTTGTTAAAAAAATATTACATATATTTTAAAAAGCAATTTAAAAACAATTTCATTTATTTGATTTTTAAACAACTCAATAAAAATATTTCCAGAATGAAAAATTTATTCAAACATTGTAACACGTAAGTAAAATATAAATAAATAAATTTCTAAACATAATTTACAGTGAAAAAAAAATATACACCAAAAAGAATTCTAAAATTTCGTACGCATTTACATGAAATCCAAATTAAGCTTTCTTTACTCCGTTAACGTCATTTGAAATCAGAAAACTGAGTGCAAAAGAAAAAACTCACTAACAGCCAAAAGTTTTGTTCGTGAAACCCTTTCAATTTTTTTTTTAAACTGATGCGACGACGCTTTTAAGAGTAGCTATTATTTAAAAAGGGAGAAAATTAAAAAAAGAATATCTTGATTTATCACAGAGAGAATTTATCACGGAATCTGAAAGCTTTGTGGATAGTTCCAAGAAGAGGCGTTTAACCTGATTTAATGTTTCATGGTTGCGAGGGGGCAAGTAATGATTTTATTTGTAAAGAGATATCTTTTGAAGTTTGGCGAATAAATCTCTGAGAATTGATGGATGCTGCACGGGGAATGGGTGAGAATGTTTGCGAAAATATTTAATTAACCATTAGAGAATGCATGCTTGTGTTGGCGCAAATATCCCTGAGGGAAATTTTCGTTTCAGTGCTCAACATTTTAAAAGTTCGGTTAACGTCTGTTTATCCCAAATCAGCTGCACAAAGTAGAAAACAGCAATATTCAGTAGCAAGCAATATAAGTTAGCAATAATAATACTATATTGGTGTGTGACTATTTTCCCAGAATTAAAGATATATTGAAAATACTTTTAATGTAAAGCCAATATTTATGCAACATTTTATCTCATTGCTTACCCCAAAACGAACCAGTACTGAGCCAAGAGTTGAATTGGATTTTTAAAAAAGGCCGTTACATTATAAAATTTACTAATATACCGTGAATCTTATATAATTTATTAAAAAGTCGATAACCTAATTTTGAGGACAATATTTGAGACGAATATTGTCGTAGATTGCAAAGTTCTAAGATAAATATGAGTTGGAAACTAAAACATAATACAATTTTCAACTTTAACTTTATTTCCTAAAAGGTGTTCATTAGCTGTAACCTAGAAATCCAGTAAACTTATATAAAATCAATAGACATTTACTTGGACTTCAGTAGCTTGGAGCTTAGAGGGATCACGACCAATTAGAAAATCCTCTTTTACGGCATTATCCTCCCCGTCGACAGACTTTTTTCAAATGGCTGAATTGCTCTGGTATACCAATTTAGCGGTCATTTAAAAACACACAATAAACTTATTCAGAAAAATTCTAACTAAACTCTTTCTCATTTCAACAATGATAGGGTATATAGTTCAGGCTAGCCAAGGCTTAATGTGCCAGTACGTCTTTGGCCTTTTGGGAGGTAAAAAACAAAGCAATTTGAAAACGCGTAAACACTTGCAACAAACAGACGTTGGTGAATCTAAAATATTTTGTGTCATCTAGTAAAAGAATTATAAGTGACGTGCGCACCATGGCCTGCAGAGTATACTACGTTAAAAACTGCTATACTATAACAATTGAAGGGTTTCCTGCAAAAATGAAGTAGCTATAACTATTAAAGTCTGCAGGATTTATATCTATAACTATTAAAGTTTGGGGATTCAACACAAGCTAACGAGACCGTCAGCTTTCTCTCTTGAGTAACGTTAAGAGCTAAAGATTGGAACTACATGCTTTTGCTCCAAACGAAAGATTTTTTTAACCCTTTAACGCGCAGTGTTCCCGCTCTGGGAAGACCAAACTCTGACGTTTTGACTGTTGCCAGTCACGAAGAATAGATTTGATTTCTATAAAAATAGTTGCGGGTGACATAGCTCCATGAGAATCCTTTACTTTTTAGCACGTCCTTTCCCGTGAAAAAAATGGTCACGATTCTTTTTAACAGCACTGACATCTGCTGAAAAATGGAAGAATGCGAGAACAGCCGGATAGATTGCCCAATGCTGAAAAAAGGTCAGCCGTTGCCATCGCTCGACTTAACTACCAGCAAGATGGCGGACGATCGAAACGTTCATCGCGTGCCACAGACCTAGAGACCCCTTTTTGACGACAGCTGGCTATGCGGCCAGCCAGCTGTCGTCAAAAAAGGGTCTCTAGATCTGTGGCACGCGATGAACGTTTCGATCGTCCGCCATCTTGCTGGTATTTAAGTCGAGCGATGGCAAAGACTGCCTTTTTTTCAGCATTGGGAAAGGGTTACGACTCAAAGGGTTAACTGCAAGACAGCACATGTAACTCCAAACTCCCGTAGAATGGAGCCACCTCCTTTTTACAGAAAACCCTTCAATTTCGTTTAGCTTGAAATAAAACAACGGCGCTAAAACACACTTCAAATAAACTTTGCCCCTCAGTGAACGAAAACGTTTCTTTAGCTAACGTACCTGGGTTTTTTCTTTTTGATTCAAGTAAAACATTCCATTGAAGCTAAATTTGACTAATATATTGTTTTATCAACAAACATTTTCCCGGATTGTGTAACACTAAATTTATTACTGCGAAATAAATAAGTTAGAAAGTACAAGAATACACTAAAAAAATTCTTATTAAAACCAATCAAATTAAATAACTTTTTATAGAACGTGAGTGAGGTCAAAATAATCTCTACAAACGTTTCAAGAGGCACAGTAGTTCTTCCATCTTCTGAAGCGGAATACTCCCAAAACCCACTGGAAAGATAATACTGATAGTTAAATACGTAAATAGTACATAGAAACTCTAACAAGAAAAATGTCCGCCGCCTTTGTTTGGTCATCCTGATTTCTTGTTTTCACCCAAAGTTATCATAACTGCCAACCTTCCCGATTTTTTCGGGACACTTCCCACCACAATTTTTAAACAGTTCATTTTACATTAAACTTTTGGCATTTTAGCAAGCATGTCTTGATAGGTAAAAATTATTAGTAGAAAATCTCCCAGAGAAATCGTGAAGGTTGATAGCTATGAGTGTAAGAACACATCTTAATTAGTCTGTGAAAAATTTTTTTATTCTCGGAGGGGATCGCTATCAAAAGTTATAACAAAATTTAGCATTTGCGTATCTTTTATCGTTTTTGAGCACATATCATCATCTTTTTAAACTAAAATCATAAAGATCTAAAGCAAAAACATGTTCATCTCAAAAATAATGTATGTTAATAGTCTATAATGAGTGATAATTAAAACCTAACTCACTTTCATTTATGAAAAGATCAAAACAGAAATATGAGACACAGTGAGCACATCTATCATTAGTTTTTTACGTTTTTATATTTTTCTCTATATCTTGTTATTAAAATCTCATCTGAGGATGAACATTGTTCTTTATATTAATTAAAAGATAACCAATTTGGTGCAGAAAGAAAATTCAAGATAACCCGACGAAGGTGACCGACTTGTAAAAACGAAATGTGCGTAAACTTTATTCTACACTTAGACATTATGAAGGTCTTTAATTTAACTACTCCGTATGTGTGTGTGTGTGTGGGGGGGGGGGGGGGGGAGGGATGCTAGCAGTATCTCGAGTCATTTAGAAACTGATCGTGTAAAACCATAACGCTATTTCTATTTTCCACAAAGCCGAAATTTTTACTTTTCATCACTCGCTTTGAGTGCATAGACTCCCTCATTTACTAGTTGTCAAAAAAAAAAGACAAAGACAAAATGGAATTTCAGTGTTGCAATCCGATCCGAACATCAATCCAGCAGCTTCCCAATGGAAGTTTACTCAAGGGCAGAACAAGACAAAGTGAGCTTCTGAATCCCTTGCTTGAATAACTTACTAGCAGAATAGGGGATATTGGATCACATCGACTGGAGTGCTTCAAATTGGGGTCTATCGATGTTTCCCACGTCGTCGTTCTTTCCTTCATCATATGCCGAGTTTATTGGAGAGAGCCTCCAGGGAATATTTAGGGATTTTTTATATTTCTTTGCTTAAATGAGAAAAATAGGTTACGCGTGTGAAAGGATTTCTTTGTTTTCTGTGGGGAAATTCAGTTATATATGAAATCGTATTTATTATATGCTACTAAATTCCAATTCAAAAAAAATGTTTGAATAGCGAGAAATCTCAGCAAGCAATGCAGAATTGAGTTTTTAACAAGATGGCAGAAAACTTTCGTACAGTTTATTAGTCCCGAAAACAAATCATAAGGCTGTGGAACCAGTACGATGTATATCAGTAGATGTATAAATACGATTTCCATCAAATTCTTCAAGTTGATAAGTTACGCATGAATCTTTCAATCTGGATAGATAAAGTTTAGGAAAAGTCATCAATTGCTCATAAAGTTAATACCGGATAAATATTAAGTATCAGGAAAAACCGGAAATAGTGTACTTCAAAAGAGTAAAAAAAAATAAATAAATAAATAAAGTGAAATTATCAATAGAAAATTGTAATAAACTGTTACAGCGTATTACTACATAAAATACATGATGCATACAAATTTTACTCGCTATCACATTTTAATAATTAACGCATCAATAGTTTAAACGTTTTTATTTATAAAATTTCTCGTTTAAAGAAATTTAATCGTTTCAGGCTCATATTTCATACTAAAGTAGCGACCATAGAAACAAAGGGTCCTTTGCCTTATACATGAACAGGTGCTCTCCAGAAACAAACTAATGAAAAATCGTGGTATTTAATCATTTTATATATTTTTTTTTTCGATAAATTCATTGACAGCTATTGCTTTATATGATATACGATACGATATGGAAAAAACCGCGGTTTCAATTGAAAAGCAATTCTAATAAAGTTGTTTTATGTTAGACAGTTTAGTTAAAGATTCTGGGACTTCGCAATCAAGAGATATAATCTAATTTTTATTATCTTTGTTTAAAATAGATATTTACATTACATTATGTATACATCTTTTATACATTTATTTGTTTATTTTGAAGATTAAATATGTATTAGTATGAATGAACAGCGTGATTGTTTTCTATCAATGCATTTTCCTTAATGGATTATTATCTGAAGAATAATCAATTCACAGAGATACACAGGAATCTATTCTAACAGATTCTTGTCTACGCCAGTGCAATAGGCTGTGCTAGCGAGTTCAAGTGAAGTGTATAGATTTCTGTCATGAAGCCTCTGATTTCAAATGGTACTCGGTTGCTAAAAAATACATTTCACATTCACACTTATTGATGTTGTATCACAGTGTTTCTCATAGTGTGTTCCGCGGAACCTTAGGGTTTCCTAACGACCCTCCAGGGGTTCCGCGAGAAATTTTAAAACATCATCGAAATTTTAAAGAAAATCCGTAAATTGATTTTCTAACCTAATTTTTCACCAAGCTCTTACATAGAATTAACCTTTTAGCGATGGCGGGATTATAGGAGTTCCAGATATATATTTTGGACTAAAACCGGCTATCGGAATCACTATTGTCGAGAGAGTTCCTCCCTTATCTGTGTACTTTCGAAACAAATGTTCTTTTGTGAGGGTTTTCCACGTCATTTTTCTGCGTGCATCAACGAAAACTAAACACCGGAATAATTTGGACGCGGAACATGATATGCAACTAAAATTTTCGTCAATACACCTAAATCTTCAACTCTGTGGCAGTCAAAAACGAAGCCATTTATCCTATTGATATTTTTCATCCATTTACCGTATAAATTCGTTAAGAGTTTCGTGCCTGCGAGGCACCTTTTGTAAGTATCAGGTTGTAACGAAAGTTTTCCGCCAGATTTGCTTGAGTCAGCTCATGTGGTACCGAGGGATTGACATTATATGTCAAGTTTATGCGATGCCTAGCGCGACTAATGGACATGTCACCAATGTCTAACTCTTTTAGCTAACTCTCAAGTGGATGAATATTTTATCTCCTTCCACAAATTCTCGTAGGCGGGCCTCATCAGCATCAGTAGGCCGGCCAGAGCGCTTTACTTCTTAAATATCCTAGTCCTCGTTTTTGAACTTTCGGTACCAAACCTTCACAGTGTCGTATGATAAAACTGTAGTACTTTAAGCTGTACACATGATTCGGTGTCATTCTGTAGCTGACTTTTTGCAACAGAACTGAGAGTAAATGATGGTTCAATCTGGTAGCGTGATAGTTCCATTTCAGACACCTTATACTTAATCATAACGATATTGTTTTACAGATTTCACAACACAGTGCTCTAAAACAAGTCTTTTTCTTTCAAATAACAAAAATCGTTTAACAAAATACTGGGAAAGACACCAACGTAAACTGTTTGTGCAGACAATATTTTATCTACATTTTTATACTGCTTTATATTGTTTAGTTTTTATGTTCACTCATTATGTTTGTCTAATGAGTGATAAATGATAGGTCCTTAGTTTCTCCTTAAGTAATATTTATTCAAGGATTCCATGGAATACAAAGTTTGAGAACCACTGCTGTAGCAAATTATAAACAATTGTTTTGTGTCTATCTCGTGAAGCGATTCTGAGTCATTTCTTTAGTGCATATTTTCTGCCATCACATCTCTCGGAGATTTGAAAAAAAAGAAAAATTAACTGAGTGTAGAAAGCTTAGTGATTGAACTTCGTGTCTTTTGTTCGCTAACTCCTGCGATACAGCTTATGCTATCTGACCAAGTATGGCACAGTCATAGCTGCCAACTACTACGGAATACAATTAACCACTTTTTTTAAACAATAATTTTTAACTTATTATATAGCACAATTCCTCTTTTACTAATAAGGGTTAAATATTCTTTTAAAAAAATACAAAAAAGTTTACTGTTTACAAAAGGTGGTTAGTTTTATTCCGTTGTAGTTTACATCTATGTGTAGTGATAACGAGGTATAATGAACGACCATCGCAATGGGCGAATCGATGCTCACTAACTCTTTCGCGACTGCTCATGCGATCTTGATCAAACTGGCACAGAGATAGTGGCCATGGCGAAGATGACACTAAAGCGGGTAGTGGTAATCGGTCATGTTGAGAAATAATTGCTGAAAACATTTTTCCCCCACAGACTTAACATCGTTCTGATATTGTTTTGCATTGTTGTAGCCTCACGTGCGATCTTCTTTCTATCATTCTGAAAACACAATGATTCATCTAAAGGAATAAGCAAGGAATGTAAATACGCTCAGCAATTCCTGACTTCGACCCGCCCTTGAGTTAACTTTAGTATTTTCACGACAAACTTTTGCAATACTCGCGAGGAAAAATTAAAGTTAAATCTACTAAGCCAAATTAAAATCACTTAAATTAATAATGTACAGTTATATCTGCAAAAATCAATTTACCAGATTCCCTAGATAGTTGCGATCTTATACAGCTAATCGTATGGTTTGCGTTAGATTTTTGAATTTACAGGTTAATAGTATACCCGATCATGTGCCAGTTATTCTGTTATTTCACTCAAGATCTTGCTGTACGATATAAAAAAATGTTCAACACACAGAAAAGTTAAAAAATATTATTATTTACATAACTAAACTTCTAGGGAAGACATCTGTAATTCAAACAGATTAACCAAAATGAACTGCAATTAATTTCAGCTATGAATACTTTTGGCTAAAAAATGCAAAAAAGTCTCTGTAGTACTTCCAAAATTCTTGTTTTAGGGTCTTCGATGTTGATCACAGATTTGTAATGCAAAAATTACTGTAAATTTCAATCCTATAATGCAACAGCCTGGCCTCATTTTATGCGTTTTCGTACAGAGTGAAATTTGAAATTAGTAGCTTCCATTTATAAAAAAGCAATTATCCAACATAATAATAACTACTAAAAAGTATTGCAAATTCACTCATATCATCATTTTGTTGGTTTATATTAAATTTTAAAATACGTCAGAACTTTTCCACCCACCATTTATTTAACCAGAGTTGCCAACTACTCCGGAGTATAATTAACCACTTTTTCTGAATAGTAATTTTTAATTTAAATTATAGCAAAATCTGAACACTTTATTTGACATGTTGAATTCGTAAACAGTTATTTCTTACAAATAGTTTTTAGAAAGAAGAATTAAACACAGCGTCTAATTGATAGATTTTGTTATAATTTAACTTAAAAATTACTGCTCACAAAAAAGTGGTTAATTACAGTCCGGAGAAGTCGGCAATTGCGATTTAACCCTTAAAAATCAAAGTTAAACCGTAACCTGCGAAAAGGCCCACTGGCTTATGACATTAGTCATGCTAAAAACGTAGGTTACAGCGATACAATGAAATTATATAAGGAATAATTCTACTTGTGAGATTCTGGTTGCTTATCACTATTTTATCAAGATTAGTATTGAATAAATTTAGCATAAAAACAATAGTAAAACGTTACAAGTTTTTAAGCATAAAGTTTGTCTATGTCTACCAATTATGATTACAACTTCAATTTTTAACTATAACTAATTTTAACTGTTCCAAATAAAAATTAAGCAATAATAAAATTGATAAAATGGGAATGAGTAACCAGAATCTTAATTTTTCAATACAAATTTTCATTTTCCACTTGAATTGGTCTGCATAGCTTAACCTCTCTTCATGTAATGTGATTTAATTTACTTCGCCAATAGCAGAAATCAGTTTAGAAACTTCTAGATACATACCAATGGAATCAATTGGACCAGAACATGAAAATACTTGGGTGTGATTGTCTCCCGTATGTATTGGAAAGCACGGGTACTTTCTGCCCGAAACAAAATGGTTGGAGCAACAAAAATAACTAGAGAAGTTGTGTTTTTCTAAAATAAACTCAAAATGAAGCAAAATTATATAAGTGTACTAGCTGCAGTACCCGTTCTTCGCACGGGAATGAATGGACTTTTTGATATTACGATTTGTGGTGATTACTATTCATTGTAATAAACAGATATAGCAAAGTGGATATCGCGTTATATTGTGTCCAATAATCATGCATACCGAATTGCAAGGCAATCGTTTGTACGGTGCAGAAGGCCATGCGGCGTAGCGCAATCTAGTGGCGAGTTTTAGCAAAACGGATACGGCGAAAATATTTTTCGCATTCAGATATCGATGTATACGAATTTTCATTATTATCGGCTGGACAGTCCAGAAGTTCATGTGTTGACGCGACATCTAGTGGCAAGTTATAGGAAATTGGATAGCGCCAAACTCTTCCCCGTGTTCAAATATCTAAGTATACGTATTTTCATAGCGATCATTTGCACAGTCAAGAAGTGATACACTGCAGGGCCATCCAGTGGTTCAATAAAGTAATGATTTGCTACAGCGCCGTCAAGTGGCGAGTTATAGCAAAATGGATAACGCCAAAATATTCTCATTGTTCAAATAGCTATGTATACTGATTTTCATAGCGACCGTTTGAATGGTCAAGAATTTGGCCTGCTGCAGCGTCATCTAGAGGCGAGTTAAAATAATAATATATTGCAGTGCCATCTAGTGGTGAGTAACATCAAAAGGAACACAGTTAGAATATATTCTTCGTGCTGAAATGTGTAAGTATAAGAAATTTTATGCCGTTCGGTCGAACGGTATAGAAGTTGATGTGTTGCAGCGCCATTTAGCGGCAAGTTACAGCAAAATGGATACTGAAAAATATTCTCCGTGTTCTAATATCCGCGTGTACCAAATTTCATCGAAATCGGTTGGACGATATTCGCATAGTAAACGGCTAAACGGAATAGAATTCGACGTTCTGCTGCGCCACCTGGTGGCAAGTTAGAGGAAAACGGATAGCATAAAAAGCTTCTCCATGATAAAAGACTTAGGTGAACCAAATTTCATGGTGCAACGGTGCTCAACGGTGCTGGAGTTTTTCAACCTCATACACTCATACCAACTTTCATTTTTATCTATAACCAGTGTCATTATATATCCCAGTCTCAAATAAAATCCAGTTTCAAATCTAAGATTCGCCAAAGTGCCAACATACGCCATTTTGCAAGCGTTTTTTCAGGAAATCATTCGAAGCATTGACTTAGCAATAATATATGGGAAATGGTTCGACCGCGAAAAAGTAAAGCAAGCCTTTATTTGAAAAGTTGAATCCCTTAATACAGCCGAATTTTTTAAAATTATCAACTATAACGTGTTTTATTCATCACTAGCTGAAGTACCCATTCTTCGCACGGGAATGAATAGACTTTTTGATATTACGATTTGTGGTGATTACTATTTATTGTAATAAAGAGATATAGCAAAATGGATATCGCTTTATATTGTGTTCAATAACCATGCATACCGAATTTCAAGGCAATCGTTTGTACGGTGCAGAAGGTCATGCGGCGTAGCGCAATCTAGTGGCGAGTTTTAGCAAAACGGATACGGCGGAAATATTCTTCGCATTCAGATATCGATGAATACGAAATTTCAGGACGAACGGCTGGACAGCCCTGTGAAGTTCATGTGTTGACGCGACATCTAGTGGCAAATTATATAGGAAAATGGATAGCGCCAAACTCTTCCCCGTGTTCAAATATCTATGTATACCTATTTTCATAGCGATCAGTTGCACAGTCAAGAAGTGATGCACTGCAGCGCGATCTAGTGGTTAATTAATGATTTGCTACAGTGCCGTCAAGTGGCGAGTTATAGCAAAATGGATAACGCCAAAATATTCTCATTGTTCAAATAGCTATGTATACTGATTTTCATAGCGACCGTTTGAATGGTCAAGAATTTGGCCTGCTGCAGCGTCATCTAGTGGCGAGTTAAAATAATAATGCATTGCAGTGCCATCTAGTGGTGAGTAACATCAAAAGGAACACAGTTAGAATATATTCTTCGTGCTGAAATGTGTAAGTATAAGAAATTTTATGCCGGTCAGTCGAACGGTATAGAAGTTGATGCGTTGCAGCGCCATTTAGCGGCAAGTTGCAGCAAAATGGATAGTGAAAAATATTCTCCGTGTTCTAATATCCGCGAGTACCAAATTTCATCGAAATCGGTTGGACGATATTCGCATAGTAAACGGCTAAACGGAATAGAATTCGACGTTCTGCTGCGCCACCTAGTGGCATGTTAGAGGAAAACGGATAGCATAAAAAGCTTCTCAATGATAAAAGACTTAGGTGAACCAAATTTCATGGTGCAACGGTGCTAGAATTTTTCAACCTCATACACACTTACCAACATTCATTTTTATCTATAACCAGTGTCATTATATATCCCAGTCTGAAATAAAATCCAGTTTCAAATCTAAGCCTCGCCAAAGTGCCAACATACGCCATTGTGCAAGCGTTTGTTCAGGAAATAATTCGAAGCATTGACTTAGCAGCAATCAATATGGAAAATGGTTCGACCGCGAAAAAGTAAAGCAAGCCTTTATTTCAAAAGTGAAATCCCTTAATACAGCCGAAATTTTTAAAATTATCAACTATAACGTGTTTTATTCATCGTTACTCCGATGTAGTAAATGAGATTTCAATTTTCTGAAATTTGGCGGAATTCCCCCAACTTAAATCAATGTACTCATTTGGCGAGAATTCTGGAGATAGATCGCTTGAAATCCCTTAACAACTGCATTATTTCTTCACGGATCATTAAAATTTAACGCTGTATTCTAATAAAACCTTTACACTTGTTTTCAAAAATCTATTTCCTTAAGCTCTCAATAAATTGCGTCAAGCCGAAATCTGTGCAAACCGCTAGAACTCACTTTCTCAAAATCGGCATTTGAGCCATTTTATTTTTTCGCCAAACTAAAAAAAATTACCTATTAGCCTCGGAAATCTTCAATTCTTATTGTTTTGCGTATAAAACATTTCATTCCTGCTCCGATTTCCCATGCACACGATATTATATATTAAAAAAAAAATAACCTTACGAATATAAACTAACAAAAAAAAAATCGTTATTATTCTTTTATTTTTACTTTGAGAATTGAAAACATCTTATTCGGCAAAATCGCCAGACATGGCAACCA
This sequence comes from Cheiracanthium punctorium, assembly GCA_038373885.1. NCBI lineage: Eukaryota > Metazoa > Arthropoda > Arachnida > Araneae > Cheiracanthiidae > Cheiracanthium > Cheiracanthium punctorium. Next base: position 557,770 of record JAWZYV010015637.1, on the reverse strand, counting down.
CGATCCTTATTTCACACTTTTTTCACTACAGGGGTTACAATTACGGAAATCTTTTTGCGTGGAGAACATAAAAAATCTCTTAAATTCCGGGAACGGGTGGACTTTCAAAGTTTTAAAGTGGACTGTGATTTATTCTATATTATTTTACATATCTGTGCAAAATTTCAGGCTGATAGGTCCATTTTTGTGGATGTGTATACAACTCAAATCCACAAACAAACAAACAAACAAATAAACAAACAAACAAACAAACAAACAAACAGAATTTCATTTTTATTTATAAGATTACTCCGATGTACTAAATGAGAAGATTTCAATTTTCTGAAATTTGGCGGAATTCCCCCAACTTAAATAAATGTACTCATTTGGCGAGAATTCTGGAGATAGACCAATTGAAATCCCTTAATAACTGCATTATTTCTTCACGGATCATTAAAATTTAACGCTGTATTCTAATAAAACCTTTGCACTTGTTTTCAAAAATCTATTTCCTTAAGCTCTCAATAAATTGCGCCAAGCCGAAATCTGTGCAAACCGCTAGAACTCACTTTCACAAAATCGGCATTTGAGCCATTTTATTTTTTCGCCAAACTAAAATAATTTACCTATTAGCCTCGGAAATCTTCAATTCTTATTGTTTTGCGTGTAAAGCATTACATTCCTGCTCTGATTTCCCATGCACACGATATTATAATTTAAAAAAAAATAACCTTACGAATATAAACTAACAAAAAAAAATCATTATTATTCTTTTATTTTTACTTTGAGAATTTAAAACATTTTATTCGGCAAAATCGCCACACATGGCAACCACGATCCTTATTTTACACTTTTTTCACTACAGGGGTTACAATTACGGAAAGCTTTTTGTGTGAATAGCATAAAAAATCTCTTAAATTCCGGGAACGGGTGGACTTTCAAAGTTTTAAAGTGGACTACGATTTAGTCTATATTATTTTACATATCTGTGCTAAATTTCAGGACGATAGGTCCATTTTTGTGGATTTGTATACGAACGACATTTTATTCGGCAAAATCGCCACACATGGCAACCACGATCCTTATTTCACACTTTTTTCACTACAGGGGTTACAATTACGGAAAGATTTTTGCGTGAAGAGCATAAAAGATCTCTTAAATTCCGGGAACGGGTGGACTTTCAAAGTTTTAAAGTGGACTATGAGTTATTCTATATTATTTTACATATCTGTACTAAATTTCAGGCCGATAGGTCCATTTTTGTGGATTTGTATACGAATCAAATCCACAAACAAACAAACAAACAAACAAACAAACAGAATTTCATTTTTATTTATAAGATAATGCTTCATGCAGCGACTTATGCCAGCCAAATCTGGGGATACCGCTAAAACCGATCTAGATATATTATCACGAAAACACATTGTCCGCCGAATACGGCATGGACACAGGTACCTGACTAATACTGTTGTTCGGCGAGATCTCGGCATCCCTTCCTTTAGAAAAATTGCCCATCAGATTCGTGAATATTTCTTCACCAATCTCTGTAATGTTCCAAACGAACTATTTGCTGAGCTGCCAGATTATGATTTCCGAGAAGTAATCTGTAAAAGACCCAAGGCGGTCTTACACTTAGATACCAACTAGGAACTTTGCAACGATTATTCTAATACTGTTTTTGTGTATTTTTTGTCAAAAATTTGTTCATCACAAATCATTCATATTGTTATCTAATTTTTTATATATGTTCATATTGCTGATTTATTATTTACATTGTAAAAAAAAAAAAAAATTCTTGACGTGACCACGCATCACATGGAGGCCCCATTTATTTAATGCCTGAGCGAAAAAAAGACTGTAACTAAGAAACTGAAAATGTAGCCTTGAAAGGCCTAGGTGTTCCCAAAAATAAAATTTCTCATGTCATGCCTGCATCGCATGACTCATTTCATAAGTCAGCAGGCTTTGTTCTCGAAGGTCACTGCAGAATCGTCTCTCTTTGAATAATTTTCAAAATTCTATGCTTATATTATTGTTCCGAAAAAAAAAAAAAAATACTGCACCAGCATCATTCTGCTGACAGAATCGCTATTGCTATGCAAACACCCTAACTGCGGATATTGATCCGGCAGATTGTTCTGCGATTGTCGTGTACACTAAAGAAAAACTACCGCACTCTGTTTTAGACGATCTTTCTAAACAAAAACCTCCCAATTTTGAATTTATCACTTTCTCAGCCCATAAAAATAAATATTACGTCTAAAAATACAGCATGAAGATTTAGTACCACAACATTCTGCTACATTTTCCCAGATATTTAAGATTAGAAAGATTACAATTATCAGTGCATTTTCTACATTAAGCAGTTTCCAGGAACATTAGAATAGAGTTCTAGATTCTAAACAGCGCTGAACTTATTTTTACAAGTTAAAAAGCTTTTCTTGGAAAAGGGAGTTTGGAGGCATTATGCTGAGATTAAATGGATTCTAGATGTCACTTAAATTCCCTCTTTTTATCGCGGATATGAGAGTTAGAAAAATAAGCTTTCTTTGAAAAGCTACAGCTACTTTTTCGTAAATCACTTCCTCGGCACCAGTAATGAATATTTACAACTTAGTATGAATATCTCTCGTTTTCTGAAGTATTGCACAGTCTCGGAGCGCTCATGTATTAACGTCAATTTAACATTTAACGCCTTACACGCTAGTTTTAAGTTTATATAAAACATTTTTCTTTATTGTAGCGGCAGTTGCAGACTTAAAATTCCTGTTCAGAAGTTTCATATAAATTAATTACTACCAGTGGCGGCTCGTCATTAGGGGCCTGGCCCCACCTGATATTTCAAAAGTTTTTTTTAATTATAATGCAAAATTTGTATTCTTTTAAAATCAGTTTACTTTAATAAAGGTGTCTGCGTGTATTTTATTCTATTTTGATTTAAAATGGATAAAAGGAATATTTAAAGGAGCATTTTTTATGCCAGCTTTGTCCCTTAATCCAATTATGTAAAGCGAGCCATGATTCAAATCCTACGGCCGCGCCGCGGCATCTCCAATGTATTCCCCATTGAAGCACTCTGGGGCCCGAGAAATGAAGCCCGAATATATTTGCGCCAAGCACAGCAGAGTAGTGTTAGTACCATTGATCATTTCTCAAAAGATGAACATATTTGGCTGGTTATCACAAAAAAGAATGCGAAAACACAGTTAATTTAGCACCAATTTAGGGCCCCTTAGCATTGGCCCGATAGGAGAAATAAAAGTGTTTCCATGGAAACAGTTGTATTTGGCGAGTTTTGTTCTTATGGTCGAAAAAAGCTGCTGATTGTGATTTTTGTTCTTATCGCTGATCATCTTTAAGAATTAGGAATTTTTATTTATCTCATTTAAAACAGACTTAATTTTACTATTTTTTCGGTTTCAAATATAGTGAAAGTATCAATTGAGTGAGAAATGGTCGTAGATTAAAATATTTTGTCAAATTATAAATATATTTAACGACTATGAATTCTGTTGACAGTTTATTACAAGTTCCTTTCAGCAGATTAAAAATAGCAGAAAAGCTTGAAATAAAACGCTTGGGACCCTATCAACCAAAAAATTTTGTCCTTAGACAAAAAGATGGCAAAAGGACACGATCATTTCAACTAGAATGGTACAGTAAAGCACCATGACTTTCAATAAGTGAAGCAAAAAATTCTGTTTTTTTCGTTTTTATTGTTTGCTATTTGGAGATGAAACATTATGGACCAATTCGTTTTTCAACATTTACACATGCAATTGTTGAATTTAATATTGTATTCAAGAAAATCATACTTTTTTGATATTGTGTTTTTTTTAAATTGATATTGTACCTTTTTGAGAAAGAAAAATGGAGGAAAAGGTTTTTTTGGTGCAAAATAAATCTGCTGTCTTTAAATGAAAACTTAAAGGAGAAATTAATACGCCTTTCATAACTTGTTATTCGAAAGTTTTTATGTATTCACACTGTTTACAAAAGCGATTCATATGTTTTACCTTTTCGAGCTTTAAAAAAAAAGCCCCCTCCACTGAAATGGGTAACGATCCGCCACAGCTCTATGTATATGTATTTTCCCGATTTGAACTGGCACTATTTTTTTCGGGCCCCACCACTGAAGCAGGTCACGAGCCGCCACTGATTACTACTATTTATAATTTCGATATAAAAAATTATTGACGCTAACACGTTCCCGAAACAGCTACCAACGAGTCGCTTTTTCGAGCGTTTTATAAAAATTTTGATAAATATATTTTATTTATCATTTAAAAACCAGTCGAAACATTTATAGTTATCCTAATTCGTTACTCAAACCAACGCTTCCTAAATATATAAAGACTTACAACTCTTACGTTACCAACTTATGACATCATCAATTGGCCCAAATTTAAGTTTCATTTTGACAAAATAAAACTATTAAAAATTTCTGGTGGTCGCTACAAATATTAGAAAATATCTTAAACATTAAAATTAAAATACCTTTCTCATACAAAATTATTCAGTATGATCTATTTCCTTGTCATATTATCTAATTAGTCATGGTTAAACACTGCCAGTTATCCTAAAATTATATTTTTTATCTCACATTATTAAAATATGGCTATTCATGTGTAAATTCCCCAGAAATTTAGAAATTTTTAATAGCTTTATTTTGTTAAAAAAAAAAAAAAAAAAAAACCTTTAAATTTAGGCTGAATGATGACGTCAAAGCTTGGTGACGTAGGAGTTGTAAGGCATTCTAAATCTAGGAGGTGTTGCGCAAACGCTACCGAGCAAACCCGGGACAGATTTCTCTTATGATACTATGCTATGATTCTGAATGTTTGATAGAAAATGTCATCGTCAATAAACGTTAACATACGTTATATTCTCTCAACAAAGTATTCGAATTGTTGTCAGATTTCCTATTTCCATTTCACAGTTGCAGGATGTATTCTGCTGAATATAATCACTCCTTGAGGAACAAAATAATTCTCTATTTTACCTCCTTTTTTTTCAGTGCTGCACAAAATCTCTCAGTGCAGGATGCTCAAGCAGCTGAAGGGCTTTTCCCAATGTCATTTTGAGATGTTAGGCATTAAACGAAACAGCTGGATTCATTCGTTTCCACTTCTCTGACATTTATACTTCCTTCAAATATCTAATTTTAACAGTTTTTCTTCTACAGCTCGACCCTTTATACCTTCCCGAAATATCTAATTTTAACAGCTTACCACTTTTATTAATGTTTTTACTTTCCGCTCCTAATAAACAACAACGGCACGTTTTCAAGTGTTAAAAGCGCGGGATAGTGCGTTTTGTGTGAAAATAAGCGATTCGTTGTATGTTTCCCATTATTATGTTATATATACAAAATAATGGGACATGACTTTGTCGACAATGACATAAAAAAGGACACTCATTTTCGCAGGTCCTAATACAACTGATGATACTAGCGCATAAATGATGATACAGTTAATTTATGTTTTACCCTTCAAGGAATCATGTAGTTTTTTTTTAATTTTAAAAATGAATTGAAATATATCAGATGCTTATAAAATTCAGAATGCCTTAATCAGCGTTTAATAAATAGTAAACTTAGCCAGAAATTGCAGCTAAATGTTTTAAACACATACGGTATTATTATCTGTGCTTCAAAATATAAGGTTTATTGTTTAAGAGCATCTTTTTATATTTCGTTATATAGAGGTTATAAGCGTTTCTTTGTTTAAAATATGTTAAAATGATGTCGAATTTCTCATTGAGATTACAGAACTTTTCTCAAATCTGAATCTTTTAAAATCAAATACATATTCAAATTAAAAATAAATTTATACCCCAGACAGCACAGCAAACTTGCATCAAACTTGCAGCAAGCTTGATTTATCAAGTCAATAAACTTGAATTAAGCTTGAAAATTTCAAGCGTGTAAGCTTAATGCAAGCTTGAATCAAGTGTTCTTGTTTACACTTGCCCAGCCTGCATTAAGCTTGACATAGCAAGCTTAAATTCAAGCTTAAAAAATTTTTCTAAAAAAAAAAAAAAATTCTTAAATGCACGGGGTGCCCGTCGGCTAACTCGCCCCACATATTTTATTTTTCCACGCATTTTCTCCTCTACGCTGAAATTCAGTTAATTTAATCTGTTTCCATCAAGCGTCCGCGGCTGGAATAGATCTCGGGACCTAAGGGTTGCGAGGCCAGCGTGCTATCCGTCCCGACAACACGCCTCGCGCTGGCATGACTAAAGTTTGAAGTGACTTTCATGGTGTTGTCACGCCGTTTTCTGGCGAGATCGATAGTTACCGATGTGTTGATCTGTTTCTTTTATTTTTCCATAGGATGCATCAAAATTAAAATAATGTTATGTATGATTTAGAGACTTTACTAATAGGGAAATAAACATAATATAAACATAACAGCGGCACACGTTTTAAAACTTTCAATATCGCGACACTCATGTAAGGCAATACTGGCCAAAATCGAGACAAACGACTGATTTTGAAATCAATTTCGTAGTATAATTGTATTTTATTTTGAAGAATATCCCTATTTGGAAATATAGAATCTTTTTTTTTAATTCTATGGTCAAGTACATTTATGACTGATGATAAATTATTTTGTGGCCGCCGGATTGCGCCTCATTCTACCACCCATAAAGTGAAGTATATTAAAACTAAATTGTGTTAATAATATTAAAATTTATTGTTAGGGCTAATTAATTAGTTAATGGAATTACTAATGTTAATTAGATGTAATTAAAACTAAAAGTCCACTCGTGTTACACATCAGAGAGGCTTATCCTATTCATTCCTTCCCCTTGCGTGTTCTAATGTCAGGTTTTGTGCAATGATAAAATAAAAAACAACTTTTACGAACTTTTCTTTATTTAATATGAGCAACTTTGAGAAAACGCTAGACAAATTAATGTCCATTCTCCTTCTCGCCTACAGCGACAGATGGCGCCATCACCGCACGCTCTCCCTTTCAAGCAGTAATCAAGCTGTATTGAAGCTTGACAGTTCAAATGACGTCTCCAAGCTTGCTGCAAGGTTAAAATGAATTGAACTATCAAGCTTGTATTAATACGTCAAATTCAAAGAAATGTCAAGCTTGATTTAAGCTTATGTGCTGTCTGGGACTTTAAAAAACAAGTTTTTATTGAAACATGAATTAAATGCAAAAGCTAACGAACTCTTAAAGGCCAGTCTATGACAGTTGTTTTGTTCGTCCTAAAATATTTATAAACACTACATATACTATTTTTAACAGAGAACATTATTTTATAAACTTTATTCATGATATATATATTCATACTATTTTAAATATAATTGAAGTGTCAAGTAACAAATAAATTTTATTTATAGCATCTAAACAAGCTTTTTACTTCCTTGTACGTAGTATAAGGAAGTAATGTGATCCCGAAAAATTTTGGGGGCCAAATTTCGACAAAAAAACCGATTTTGACTACCTCTAAATTGAATTTTAAAAATTTTTTCGATGCATCTCATCGTAGGCTAGCATGCACGATCATATTAACGCGTCTGCAACTCATTTTGACCAGCGGCGAGTTTATTGTGGTCAGTTTTTCCATGCCGTCTGTACGTACGTACGTACGTATGTATGTAACTCGCATATCTCAAAAACTATGGGTCGTAGAATGTTGAGATTTGATATTTAGGATTGTTCTATGATCTAGTTGTGCACCTCCCCTTTTGGTCGCAATCGAATGAATAGTTTATGTACAGGACCGCCCAAAAGATTCGAAATACATTACGCTCTATGGGCCGAAAATCATTAAACTCGCATATCTCAAAAACTATTAGGCGTAGAATGTCGAAACTTCATATTTTGGATAGTTGTAACATCTAGTTGTGCACCTCCCCTTTTGGTTCCATTCGATTGGACAGTTTATCTACAGGACCGCCCAAAACATTCGAAATACATTACGCTCAATGGGCCGAAAATCATTAAACTCGCATATCTCAAAAACTATTAGGCGTAGAATGTCGAAACTTCATATTTTGGATAGTTGTAACATCTAGTTGTGCACCTCCCCTTTTGGTTCCATTCGATTGGACAGTTTATCTACAGGACCGCCCAAAACATTCGAAATACATTACGCTCAATGGGCCGAAATTCATTAAACTCGCATATCTCAAAAACTGTTAGGCGTAGAATGTTGAAACTTTATATTTAGGATTGTTGTAACATCTAGTTGTGCACCTCCCCTTTCGGTTCCATTCGACTGGATAGTTTATCTACAGAACCGCCTAAAAGATTCGAAATACATTACGCTCTATGGGCCGAAATTCATCAAAGCGTTTTTTAGAGGTATTGGGCTATTTCAAACGATTCAGAAGTGATATATGCTGTAAAGAGTTAGAAAATGAATTTCTCCATTAAAAAAAGTGTGTTTATCATTTACAGTTCTGCTACAGGAACACTCAAAAGATTTCCAATACATTACGGTCAATGGCAATTTTAGGAGATTCATCCATTTCAAGCACAATACCGTCTCAGAAGGAAATCTTTGAAATTGAACTCAGCTTGGCGATATCGAAATATTTGGCTAGAAATCGCTATATCTTACTATTATTGATATTTTATATCTTTCAAACAAATAAGTTTACAGGAAGTGCGTAAAAAACATTTTTGATTTAATAGACGTGCAAGGAAGTCATGTGTTGGGCACATCAGATTTTTTTCTTTAAAAAAAAAACCTCACAATCAATTTTCCGTATCATATAGTAAGTCTTACTAGTGCATTTAACCGTTCAGCATGAAAGTGACAGAAAAGAAAAGAAAAAAGAAAACATAAAAAGAAAAAAACAGAGCACTTTCAATTTCACATGAATTAAACTGTGTACGCTGTTCAGCTCTTTCACGGAAAATAACATTAAGTGTACGTTACGCCTCAAAGAAGTTGGTGTCTAAGATGCTATAAGAATAAAAAATAAATTAGAAAAAAAAAGGCTCAAAAATCGGCGTATCGTATTCAGTGACGAAGTTTCAAGAAAAATCCCATCCTTCATATTGTCAGAGATATGATCGATAATAGAAAATATTCCCCCTAAAAACTTTAAAAGTGAAGCATGAATGTTGGCACTGCATTTGATCTATTGAAGTTCAGATGTTATTTTTATGTGAAACATAATAATGTTCGCATTATATAAGGTGGCGTCATTTTTGGCGTGAAAAAAAAAAGAGGATCGCATGCTGTGAATATTTCATTTTTAGCCCTAAGGATCAAAGCTTAAATAGAGAATGGATTAGAAATAATGTAAACGTTCCTATAGTGCTTAGTATTTATTTTTAAAGGCAAAATATAAAAACGTAATTAATTTTGTAGGCTTGTTTTATGGGCGCTATATGCAAAGTTTTGATTTGATTACCTGTTTAATGCCAGTCATTAAAAACCTAACTTGCAGTTTTAGAAATGGTTAAATAATCGTGGGGGAAAACTATGTTCTCGTCTATTAATGATTTTTTGATTTAATTTTTAATGAAAGTCCCCGATATGAGAATTGCCATCTGCTCTGGAATATAATTAACCACTTTTTCTTGACAATAATTTTTGTTTTAAATTATAGCAAAATTTAACAGTTAAATCGTGGTCTGATTACCCTTCTAAAAACTGTTTTGCAAAAAACTACTGTTTACGTAAAGCGGTTAATTTTAATCCGGAGAAGTTGGCAACTATGCAGGTATGTGCATATCTTAGGTTACAGAACTTCTATAACGAAGCAGCATAAATATTTTCGCATGCTAATGGTTTTAAATTGTCTTGAATATATTAACTGGGATCCCAAAGTCTTTTTTCTGGTTAGATGGAGAAATCAAGCTGAAATATTTTTGATTATTTTTTAAACTTATCCCTCGCAAGAATGCTAGACAAGTTCAAAATAGAAAAAAATTTCAACTGAATCAAATTAATCAGAAACGAAACATATAAATCACTATTTGTTTTAGTTTCTAAATGATGTTTTCAACAAAATTTATTGTGAATAAGTTCAACCCCATAAACTTTGCAACACTAACATTAAATTAGATATTGCGGATATAAATGAAAACTTTTAAGAGTAAATTATTTCGTTTGATGACATAATAAATACACAAAGCAAATACACATAACAAATTTCGCCTACTATTACTTGCTTATATGATCCAGTGAAACTTTTTAAAACTATGAATCGGCAAAAATAGAATATCTAGAAAAATTATAAAAGTTTTTCAGGAATAACAAGGAAGAGATGTTGACTAAAAAACAACTCACACAAGTTCACTAATATCAACAAGTTCACTAAAACGTTTCATGCTTCAAAGTTAAATTTATAACTTTTAATCGAGTTTCGGAATTGCTACCCGAGATAATTTTGTTTCAGTGAACATCTCTCTATTAAGCTCATCTCACTGTACCTAAAAAAGAAACTTTTAAGAGGCAATAAGGCACAAAAATAATTGATTTTCTGTTTTGATATAGGATTGTGAATGTTCTGCTCCAGAAGAATATAAAGCCTTTGCATCTCCTGAAACTTACTATGTTCCATTTACTTTATTCTTAAGCAGGGGCGTAGTCAAGAAAATATTTCGGGGAGAAATGAAATAAGTCGTGAATAAATCAACTGAATTTCGGCACGACATAAGGCTTTTGTTAACTAATCCGAAAATTCTTTGGGAAGGGGATATATCCCGATGCATTTAATGGTACATAATGTATAATAATCTAAGGATAATTATATGTTAAGATTTATGAGAGAATGCTATACGAAAAAATAACAATTGGGTTCAAATTATAGCCTCAATCTTCCAAGTAATAATCTATTAAAATAGTAAAAGGCGACTTTTCCAAATCGCTTTCTATTAGGGGAAAAAAAAAACCTACTACAGAAATCCAGTAAATCTACACAAAATATCACAGTTCTAGGTATAAACGAGACCGACCCAAAGGTACACACACAGAAAAAAAAATAGCGGTTTAATATGAAATATTCATTAAATGTCGAAAATCTTTTCTGTCCAAGTTCAAATGACACTGCGCTACGTCCATATATAAATATTAACGATTAACTGTTATAGTTTGCTCTATGTACTCATTTATTTAAGGGAGATTTATTTAAAGGGTTGATTAGGAAATATAAAGTAGAATCAGATTCCTCAATCAACTATGCAACGCTCCATAACGACACTGAAAACAGCCTAAATTTGTGAAAGGTCCACTTCATTTTGAAAGCGAAAACAATAGGTGGTAATGCACCACTACAACCGATTAACATGCGGGGTAAATGACATTTTTCCGATCGAAAACATCCCAGCTGGGGGGCAGAAACTCCACAGAACTGATGACTACTGAAATACTGTGAGATGAGAATGATCAAGCATTTAAACACTTGGCTAAAGCTTTGGCACCGAAATTCATAAAATGCAGCCATTACGATTACAACATAACATCAAAAGCATTAAAAAAAAAAAAAAAAAAAATGTACATAAGAAATTCGTTTTCATGTACTGCATGTTAATTGTAGTTTTAAGAGATCATAAATAACTATTTCTAGGTTTTATACGTGTATTAAAATAAAACTATAATTAGAAAGTTTACCGAAATATTTTTATTCAATAGTTCTTGAGAAAATGTATAAGGTTGCAAATGTTTCAACAATCTTACGCATTATTCTAAATCAATAAATAATATTTAACAGTGCCAGACAACTTTACTTTATTTAAATGAAATGGTTTCTTTATTTTTTAAGCTCGTAGGTAGTCAATTACAGCAAACAAAATTGAGTGCGTATGCATTTCCTATTTTTCTTAATAATTGTTGTATATTTTAGGAATTATTTTGTGGTGTGAAAGATTTTATCATTTTATTTAACATTAATTTATTTTCGATGAATCTGTCGCTCAAATACGTGTATCACTTGTGAAAATAATCAACATGTGAAATGTATTTTGTAATTATATTAATTGTTTGAGCTTATCCTAGAACCAAAATGTTATCTGGTAACGGAATAGCTTCTTTACTACAGAACATAATATAATCGCTATTAACAAACAGCTAGCTACGAATATGCTTAACTCCTACTACAATTCACAGCTATCGGTTAGGAGTATTGTGTTAACTGTAAAATTTTGAAATTCTGCTTTATTTTCAGAGTTACGTAAATTTTACTGAATATCCTTTCATTATTCCCCATTATTTACAATAAATGTATTTAGATGATTTTTATCTCTATGAAACATTGATATTTAGGACTAGACGTTGCCCAAACAGAGTATTTCATTAAGATCTATCATTTTACAAGTTTAAAAATGAAACTACATCAATTTCGTTTCACAAATCTTCACAACCATCAACCATTTATTTGCAATTTAGACCAATTTACAAGTTTCTATAAGAAAGCTATCTTTCATCCATTATTTGAAGTATATGTAAATACAAATATATATGAGTACTCTACAAACTGAGTACTCTAGTTTTGCGTACACCATTTCCGGTTTTTGTTTTTTATTGGTTAGTAAAATAATTTTTATATCAATACAAACCAAGAGTAAAGTGTATGTGTGTCTTTAAATTGACATGAGAGTAATGTTTCATCTAATCTCCTGAACTACATTGATCCATCTTGTTTTACATTATTGTTAACCCCTTAACCGTCGTATTATTTTCAAGAAAACGGTCATAAAAGTGCTTATTTCTTTTATTCCAGAAAATTGTATAAAACAAGTGCATATATAGTATATTTATTCATTTTAAGGTTTTGGACATTTTAAGCACTAGAGAAAAAAAAATAATTTTTAGGAAAAGCCAACATTCAGGGTCATTGTGACTGAATGTGTGTAGTAAGCAGGGAATCATTAAAAATATATGTTTTAAACACTAGAAAGTTTTATTAAACTTACTACATAAAATAAGTAAACATTTCTAAAATTTTCTTTGAACATAAAAAAAAAAAAAAAAAAAAAAAAGTAAGCTAAGATTGCATAATGCATATCACAAATACACGTGTGTTTGAGTACCGCTACCATGTATTTAAAAATAAACTATCTCCGAATTAAGTTAAAAATACTCTGGTATTGTCATCTGTTGTGTAAAATTATATATTACAAAAAAATCCGTGCATCAGAATTGGAACGCTCTTATCTTTCAGGCGCATTTTTTTGAACAGTATTGCCCGGAAATTTGACGGGCACGAGAAATAGAGGGAGAAAGCTTAGCCCGTGATTTTGACGGGAGCGAAGGTTAAGGGGTTAAATAGGAATATTAGTTATGAGACGAAGTTACCATTGTTCATCATTTGGCCCAAATAAAAAGAAAAATAAATAAAATAGTAACAATATTCTCAAAAATAAATTTTAAAATGAGTTTTTTAAAACTAAAGGTCTTCTAGATAAAAGTTAAAACACTCTACTTGAAAAGCTCAGATATAATTATTTATTATTTTCCATCGTACAATAATACTGAAAATGTTAAAGTAGGACAAAGTAACCGAAACCCGTATATTCAAAGAGGAAATGCGATGGTATAAAAACGACAATGAATTTCATTATAAACTCTCTCTAGACACCCCAATTAGCAGTTGAATTACACCTTAGCATGATACAGAATTACAATAATTACTCCTGTATCCGTGTACAAATGGATGACTTGATAATGATTACAATTTAGGCCTTGTAAATTCTGTCATATTCTCTTAGAATTCCTGTTTCGGATAGAGCAATTCAATTCTAATGAAATATTCTGTATGTTTAGCATCCACATCTTTCCAATAAGCAGCAATGGCTAGTACTTGTAATATGACACAGTAAAGATGTTAATTCACACATTGAACTGTACAATACATCTACTTTTAGTAAATATAGAAAGTATTCTCTCACTTAAAATTAAATGAAGTCTCAGAAGACTTTCAAGTAGTTGCTTATAGTAAATTAAGTAGCAACCATTGGTAGTAATCGCAAATATTTAGTAGATATGTGTGTTGCAAAATCATATAAAAAATATTCCTTCTGCTATATCAACTTGAATTTATTAATACATATTTTTATATTTAACCTTAACATTTTCGCTTCGAATGTACTTCATTTAATTTCTGGCACATGGAAAATTTTTTAAGTTCCCGTCCTTGTAATGAAAATACGCCTAATAGTAAAATAAATAATTCCTTTTATACAACCAACTGCTCATATATACATTCTAAATCAGTTAATGTACATTCAAAACAAAAAGATACATGGGGGGGGGAATGTACATTACTGGTCATTAAAATTGTTACACCAGGAAAAAATGCAAATAACATAGTGATATTTATTGCATAAAAACATTAAACTACATGTAACAAGTGATTAAATTTTCAAGAAATTTGAGAGCAGAGATCCCGAGAATTGACAAATGAGCACTGACAAACCATCTCTGGTTGCAATAACAACTTTTATACGCCTGGGCATTCAGTCAAACAGAGATTGGATGGCATGTTCAGGTACAGCTTGGACACGATGCCACAGTTCATCAACCGTAGGGATTGGCGTATGATGACGAGCTAGTTGCTCGACAACTATTGACTAGACGTTTACTTTTGGAGAGAAATCAGGAGAACGTTCTGGGGAGAAGCCGAACATTTTCTGTTTCGAGGAAGGTCCGTGCAATACTGGCAACATGCGGTCGTGCATTATCCTGATGAAACGCAACTTTTCGAATAAAGGGTAGAGCTACGAGCATTAACACACCAGAAATGCAACGCCCATTGTTCAAAGTACCTTACATACGAATAAAATGTGACCGAGAGGTGTATCCAATTGCACCAATACCATCATTCCAGATGATGGACCAGTATGACAATGTCGAATGCACGTTGGCAGTGCACTTTCTCCGTGATGCCGTCAAACACGGATGCGGCCATCGTGATGCTGTAAACTGAACCTGGATTCGTCTGAAAAAGTGACGTCACGTCATTACTACACCCAAGTCCATCGTTGATCACACCATTGAAGGCACTCTTGAGTTTGGTTTTTCGACAAGGGTAGCCGAAGTCACCGTCCCCGAACTGACAGTCCATGTTGCTGGTAGTTCGTGCAGATACTTGTCTTCCAAACGACCCTGTTTCTTGACTCAGGGCTTGTGACGTGCCTGTACGATCCATTAAGACCACTGGGATAACGTGTGTTTTCTGGGCAGTTAGTAATAGTGAGCCCTTGAGATCCCGCACGGCGTTCCACATGACCGTCCTGAACCTATCGATTCCATTTTCTGTAGCCAGTCATGAGATCTGGACGGACGCGAACAGCAATTTTGCGATACAATCTAGATGCTTTTGGGTACGTTATAAGCGAAAGTAAGTCCATTATAACTTAATTCATTTATTACCGGTGCGCACTGTAAATATGATTGCTTTTTAGTATTATAGTTTATACTTTATTTTAAAATGGATTTAAATTTTATCCAATCTATTGCTTAAAATGGGGTTCTTGGAAGATTTCGGTAGATATGACAAAAGAGCTATGGAGTCTCTTTCAACAGCTATTTAAAACCTTTTAAAATGAAATTACACTCTCTGAAAGAGTAATCAAGTGTAATTTAGATTTCTTGTTTTGATCTTACAAATACAGACTAGTTTTCCGAAAATCAATTAAGATTTAAATAAAATAAAACACGATAATGCTTTTTAAAGATTAATTAAATATCCACCAAATCTAAATAGACAATTTCTCTTACACTCGAGCACTTTCCTGAACAGTCTTACAGTCTTTCAAGAAAATTATCGAATATAAACTAATTTTCGTTCCAGTAAGTTGTAGATATTTAGAGACCGAAAATTATAAATTCGAAGTAGTCGATAATTTCATTTATCTGGGCTCATGCATTCACATTTTAAATGATATATGTATTGAAATTAAAACGAGTATTCTGGCAGCTAATCTTTGTCTCCATGGTTAAGAAATATTTTACAATCAAAATTAATTAAAAGAAATGCCAAACTTATGTTACATAAATTACTCATCAGATCTGTGCTCACTTATGGATTCGAGAATTGGACTAAAACACAAGCAGAAAAACGGGCCATCTTTGAACGAAAGGTTCTTATAAAAATATTTAGTGCTGCGAACAAGAATGGACTGTGGAGACGAAGACATAAGTTTGAACTATATAAGTTATTCAACGAGGACGATATTAAATTTATCAAGATACGTCGACCGAGATTTGCCGGCCATGTGCGCAGAATGGACCACTCATCCTTGACTTTTAAGATCTTCAGCCATAAACCTATAGGAACCCGAAAAAGGAGTAAGCCCAAGCTAAGATGGACTGATTTTGTGGAAAATATCTTAAGTTATATTACGTGGTTCTACCTGGAGAACGTCAGCTCATAGGATATCAAAATGGAAGAAGGTTCTCGGGAAGGCCTTAGTCCACCAAGGCTGTCGTGTCAATAGAAGAAGAAAAAAAAACTAATTTTCGCACATTTATTTCAAGAGTAATTCACGAGAATGTCTCCAATACGCGCGTACCCATACGTATATCAAGATATGAGTCTTACTTTAACTTTTAGATTTTTGCATAGTCATCCATTTTTTGTGAAACCTGCATAGCCAATTTGTCTTACACTTTTCAGAGCTACATTACAAATGAGGCATACTTAAAATATGAACTCAAGTCAACATCTTCACAGAAAAACATCGAAAACATCTAAAGCCTGCCATGTAGAGTGAATATGCACCATAAGCATAGCTTCTTACCACGCATAGCCTCCCATAGACCAACATAATATGAGAATTTCGATCCGATTGAAAATAAACTTAACTGCAAAAATCCCCAAGTAACTGCATTTATGAAAATCTGAGATACACCTAAATTAAGAAGTTTCTCAACTTCCAAATAAATAAATAAATAAAGCGTGTTAGAAAACACTTAATTCTTCCGAAAAATGTATCGGTAAGTTCACAGATGATGGATTGAAGGAAAAGAAAATGCAATCAAAAGAAGAAATGTTTAAATCAACAGACAGAGAAGCATTCGCTTAGGTTGATTTATTACTCTACAAGAAAGTAGCGTTATTAATAAGAGACGAAAATGTATTAAATAGATCAAAAGTAATTAATACATATTAAGAGAAAAAAAAGTGAAGAATACTTACTATAAGAAAGTATTAATATCCATACTTTAATACGCCAAATATTTAAATAAGAAAAAACTAATTCATGCACGGATCGTTACCAAGAGCACAAAAACTGTGCTGTGTTATAATACGGATTATATCAGCATCATGCTGTTTGAAGGGGAACGCCTGTTGGGAAGGGCTTTCTTGGGGGATTTAAAGGGGCTATTTATGATTTATTCTCCTGACAGTTACGGTACGAAAAGCTTTTCCTGCAGAAAAATAATCATAGAATATAAAAAAAAGCACAAAGATAAAATTTAGTTCTATAACCAGAATAGAACGTTAAGTTTTGAAAGTAACAGCACACACTTTGACATTGCAAAGGAGCGTCCACGAAGTTAGGTTTGAGTAACACAAAATCCTGAAAAATTGTAACAAGAGGTCGTAAGGGCCCTGCTGGCTTGCGAAATCTCACCTCTCAAGAACTTGCTGGAGGTTAGGGTCGCAACTTGAGGGAGACAAACGAAGAACGTTCCCCAGGCGCCGCGCTGAGGGGTCAGCAAAATCAGAAATTGTTCTATAAAGAAAATGGAGCCAGGTTTGCCCGTAAGCCCTGCTGGAGGTATGCTTTTTCTGTTGAAAGCCTAGTCACCATCAGGTAGTATAGCACTGGGGTATCAGATTCCTATGCTTGCAGGCTGCTTCCCTATACTTAAACTTACCGAACAGTTGTGACAACTGCTTTCTCTTTCGTGTAATTTGTGGCACTCCTGGACGGAATCAGAACAGGTCCGTAATTAATTTACAAATTAATGTCATAAATTAATCACAAATTAATTTCTAGCACAAAATGTGCAGGAGTCCTAATATTCTCTAAAGTTTCTATTCATACGCAGCAAGGCCGTAGATAAAAAGGGTTTGGGTATTCAACCCCCCCCCCTCCGAAATTTTCAGGCAGAATAATTACTATTTGTAGAAGTGTATTGAGAGAACTACCTCACTGAAACATAAACTCGACACTCCCCTCTCCCAAAACTTTTCCCAGCTACGACCCTAATACGAAGTGTCATACTGTAAAACCCTTCGACCCCTGGAAGGGGGGGGGGGGTAGGTAGCCATAGAAATGAAATAATGATAGTTCGAAGATTTTCCCATGTAATAGTATTTGACATGTTTTTATTATTTCACAGAACAGTGAAATTAAATTAAATAGTCTGAAATTAGCATTAAGAAATATAAAGAATATACAATAGAAGACCCAAAATCTGCCCAGCTAAAGAGCAGACCTTGTGCGGATAATTTTATAACTTTGCAGGTTTCAGATCATAACATGAAAGTGGGTTTATTTTGCATCGTTTGTGAGGTGGTCTCAGTTCGATCGAATCGGTTTGAGGTGAAACGAAGCCTGATTGGTCTGCACGCTCAAATCGGTTTGTATGTGAAAAGGACAAAAAAAAAATCTGATGTGTCCAACACATGACTTCCTTGCACGTCCATTAGATCAAAAATATTTTTGACGCACTTCCTCTAAATTTATTTGTTTGAAAGAGATAAAATATCAATAATAGTAAGGTTTAGCGATTTCTAGCCAAATATTTCGATATCGCCAAGCTGAGTTCAATTTGAAAGATTTCCTTCTGACACTTTATTTGGCGATATTTCACCAAACGCCGACAAACTTGAGATAGTCAGCGAGATTTTGGGGATAGCCAAAGTAGTCATTGACCACAGACTTTCAATGAATTGAATGCATCTATACACCTCAATGTATTCAAAGTCATTTGGCTCACCATGTAAATAAATTCTCAGTCGATTGCTGTCAAAAAAGATATTGAAAACAGTTAGATATCACAATAGTTCTAAATATAAAGTTAAAAAATCCACGGGTTAAAGTTTTAGAGTTATACAAAATAGGAAATAATTTTTGGCGCCAAATTTGGCGATATTTCGGCGAAACTCGTCAATGTCGACGACATTTGGCGAGATTTTAAGCATGAACCAAACAATGAAAGATTATCGCCAAATTTGGCGATATTTCGCCAAAACTCGCCAAGAACGATGACTAATGGCGATACTTTGGGCATGGACCAAATGACTGACTATCGCCAAATTTGGCGACATTTCGCCAAAACTCGCCAAGGTCGAGGACAGACGGCGAGATTTTGGGCATGTACCAAACAATGACTGTCTACAGTTGTATTATATTGAAGATGTCCATAGACATTAAGGTACTGAAATTCTTTTCGGTGGTCCTGTAAATAAACTCTCCAGTAGATTGGAACCAAAAATCGAGATGCACAACTAGATGTTACAACATTCTTATATATGAAATTTCATAATAGTTTTTGAGATTTGAGAGTTAAATATGCACACACATACACCAAAAGTCGCCAAGCTTGGCGACTTTTGGCATAGTTCTTGAGGGAGGCACGTGACCGTGGTCGGACCATTACCTAACTTATGTGGTAGGACGGTATTGTGCTTGAAATGGATGAATGCCTCTAAAATTGCTATTGACCGTAATGTATTGGAAATCTTTTGAGTGTTCCTGTAGCAGAACTATAAATGATAAAGACATTTTTTTTAATGGAGAAATTCATTTTCTAACTCTTTACAGCATATATCACTTCTGAGTCGTTTGAAATAGCCCAATACCTCTAAAAAACGCTTTGATGAATTTCGGCCCATAGAGCGTAATGTATTTCGAATCTTTTGGGCGGTCCTGTAGATAAACTATTCAGTCGAATGGAACCGAAAGGGGAGGTGCACAACTAGATGTTACAACAATCCTAAATATAAAGTTTCAACATTCAACGCCTAACAGTTTTTGAGATATGCGAGTTTAATGAATTTCGGCCCATTGAGTGTAATGTATTTCGAATGTTTTGGGCAGTCCTGTAGATAAACTATCCAGTCGAATGGAACCAAAAGGGGAGGTGCACAACTAGATGTTACAACTATCCAAAATATGAAGTTTCGACATTCTACGCCTAATAGCTTTTGAGTTAGGCGAGTTTAATGAATTTCGGCCCATAGAGCGTAATGTATTTCGAATCTTTTGGGCGGTCCTGTACATAAACTATCCATTCGATTGCCACCAAAAGGGGAGGTGCACAACTAGATCATAGAACAATCCTAAATATCAAATCTCAACATTCTACGACCAATAGTTTTTGAGATATGCGAGTTACATACATACGTACGTACGTACGTACAGACGGCATGGAAAAACTGGCCACAGTAGACTCGCCACTGGTCAAAATGAGTTGCAGACGCGTTAATATGATCGTGCATGCTATCCTACGATGAGATGCATCGAAAAAATTTTTTGAATTAAATTTAGAGGTAGTTAAAATCGTTTTTTATGTCGAAATTTGGCCCCCAAAATTTTTCGGGATCACATTACTTCCTTATACTACGTACAAGGAAGTAAAAAAAAAAAAAAAAACAGAAAGACGAAAATATAGACTGGTGGGCTCCGGAGCGCAATATTCATGAGTTCCGCTGGGTTTTGCCTAATACGTAAAATTTCATCCCCCCCACAAAAAAAAAAGTACTGGAGATGGAGTTCCGGTGGGTTCCTATGCAAATTCAGCCCTGAACCCAAAAATATTTCTGGGGGTTCAGTTCTAGCACTTACGTTTTGTTAGCAACTTACGAATTAATCGTAATAAAGAGGAAAAAATCGCCATTTGAGAAATCATAGGTTAAGATTCGAATTTCTGTCTTATCCATAGCTGTTATTTCACTTATTTTAAATCGTAAAACATCTACAATATGTTGTCGACACTATAAGCAGGTCCTAATGTAAGTCCGAATATTGAACATGTCGTAAAGAACAATTCTTGTGCCATCTATATCTTTATTTAACCTGAAAGATATTTTATAGGGATCGACCGATAGTATCGGCGCCGATACCTCCTATTTTTTTAGGTATCGGTATCGGTTCTTTCGATTCTAAAAGTATCGGGAAAGTATCGGTTTCTGTTGCTTTCATCCATTTTCACCGATACTTTTCAACCGATACTTCGCTTTTCAGAAGAAACCACGCAGGCGCAACACCATTCTAGAATCTTTATTTTGGTAATGAGATGAGAGGCGTCGTTTCATTGGCACATTTGTTTGCGCGAGTGTTTTCGAACTGTGTTTTTTTTTTTTTTTAATTCTAACCATCGCTAAATGGATGTCGTATCACCAAGTGGTCGAAATTATGGACGAAGAATCGTTAGATGACAGTTTAACAGGACAATCGTCTATTCTTCTAAATTATTTTGAATTGGTGCCCAACACTAAATACGCTATCTGCAAGGATTGCAAAAACAAATGTCGAGAGGTAGGCTATAATTTTACTTCAGTTTTATAAACGTTTATTTTCTCACTGTGTGGACTCGAAAAAGAGTTCATTCATATATATATATACATTCACAATTGAATTTCCCTATGACGAAATCATTCGGTTCCAGTTAAAAAATTCTCTATAGAGAAAATTTCATTGTACAGAGATTAGAGATATTTGCAGTATTTCAGCAAACATTACAAACTTTTTAGTTAATTCGATGTTTAAGAGTATTAAATTATGACTTTCAATTAAAAATAAATTGGTATTTATTATAAATTTGTTAAACTTATGGTTTCTTACTTTTCATTGTATAAATGAAATGTTCAAAAGTAAAGACCATCCACGAATTTAGAGAATAAAATATGTAATGCACTTATGTTTATTTTACTTCAAAATTCCATTATTTTACATTGTTTTGCATTCTGTGATTTTAAATTTTCATAAAAATATTCACATTTTAAAAGTCCGCTGAAAATAGTGAGAAACATTTTCTTCCATTTGGAAACCTCTTTTTAATGGTTTTGAAAGGTTGAAGCATCAAAGTATTATGTGGTTTTGGTCGTGAAGCGCAGGGCCTTATTATTATATGGGCAAATCGGGACTTTGCACAAGGCCCCCGACTTAAAAGGGCCCCAATTTTAAATGTTTTTTCTGAAATATTCTTTTTTAAATCAAAATTTTATGAAAAATATAACAATTTTCGTAGATTGGGGGGCCCCAAATCTGTCAATGCCTGGTGCCCCTGTTGGTCATAATCGGACGCTGGTTAAGTGTCTTCATTATCGGAGTCAGTTTCACTTTCCTGGCCTCCATTTTTATCATCTGTTACTCTTCCACTACGTGGTCTGTTCAAAAATTAAAATTTTCTTCAAAAGTAACAAAAAAAATCAAAGGTAAATCTG
The DNA here is from genome assembly GCA_038373885.1 of Cheiracanthium punctorium. Lineage (NCBI taxonomy): Eukaryota > Metazoa > Arthropoda > Arachnida > Araneae > Cheiracanthiidae > Cheiracanthium > Cheiracanthium punctorium. Next base: position 535,464 of record JAWZYV010015637.1, on the reverse strand, counting down.
AAATTTTCGCTATGGGAAGATAAGCTCTTCGTTATATGGAGAATGTTTATAGTGTTATTTAATTATACTTAAATTTACGTTTCCATGAAAAATTTCGTTATAGGGAGAAAATCGTTGTAAGGAGACTTCGTTATAGGGAGATTCTACTGTATATATAGGTTTTTGATATCGTTGGAGAAAGTCTAGCTCTTGATATAGATTTCATGCTTAAGAGACATGCTTTAAATTTTTATTTAAAAAAATTGGCGCAAGAACATCTGATTCGGCTTGGGTATGATATTGATACCAAAATTGATGGGGATGCAGTCCTTGACATCGTTTGATATTTCAGGGTTTGAACCGAATGACGTTTGTCGAACATACCCCCCCCCCCATCGTGCCCCTCTGCAAACGTAAAAAAGGCACTCCTTTTGTACTCTAGATCAGTGGTTCCCAAACTATGGGCTGCGACCCATTGTTGGGTCACGGGAGCAATTTCGGTGGGTCGAAAAGGGTGGGGAAAATTAAACTTTAGTATTTTATATATATAGCAAACTATACTATTTTATACAGCCTATATTGGTTATCGTTATGTAGTAGTGGGTCACGGAAAAAAAATCTAGTTGAAGGTTTTTTTGAAGAGAAGGACAAAAAAGTTTGGGAACCACTGCTCTAGATCAAGATTTTCTCAGTTTTAGTTCTAAATGGCCCCCCTTTCGACGATGGCACCCAGACCTTGCTTACCGTGCCATGCTGCCCTTGCTCAGAGCTTAGAATTAAAACACAAAAATTTGTTCATATCAATCACAGAAAAACATGTTAACAATGATCATAAAAACAAAAACACTGAAGATCAATTTCATTAAATATGGATACTTTAAGTAGCAACTTTTTTTTTTAAGACTTAAAAATTGAATTTAGTTTATAATTTTTGGATTTTTCTTTAACCTTCATTTAATCTCGTCATTTTCAAGCATCTTTTATTTAGACCCTCCAAAGCGTAACTTGAAAACGAGCAAAAATATTTTTCTTCATATTGTAGCTGTTTCAATGACAAAATTAATCATACTAAAATTATAAACGAAACCTATATGTAAAAACAATTTATTCCTTCACTTTTCGTCAGTGACTTGAAAACTGGCAACTCCCGTGAACTTTAATTAGTTGGTCCAGAAGTTAAATGATTCATTTTTAAAACATTACACACTATCAAAATTACGAATATCAAACATTTAATGATTTTATTATCTATCAGATTAATGAGAAAACGTAGGATTTGTGTATCATTCTGTTTTGAGAGGTGTAATAATTATCAATATCTAATAATTATTTATATTGCTAATTTAAAAAGTTGAAGATGTATTAGTATAATTAGTTATACTAATTATTATTTAGTTTATTTCACATTTTGGGGTAAAAAACATATTTCTTGTGAATAGTATTTGGTTTATATATAAGGAAAACACAAGAATAATCGGTGTGTACCTGTTCTTCGTACAGAAAATATGAAATACGTGGATCATCCGGATTAATTGTGACTTAAACCTGTCCGGAGAATCAAAATATTCGGATTTTCAAAAAGAACTTAAAAATGATCATATGAGTTCATATTAAAAAGAAATCTTGCTAAAACATTTAATAATTCACTTAGTGGTTAAATAATTGGAGCAGATAAATAAAACCATTAATTAATGTAAACTTATTATGCATTTTAAGGGAAGAATTTACATACTTATTAAATGAACAATATGTAAATACTATACATATGCACTTACACAATACTGTACAGTTTATACATTATCACAATTTAATGCAGTTTAAGTAATCTAAAAAATATTTTCATATGTGAAAGAATTATAATTAAAGAAAATCTAAATAAAACTTGCAAGCTTTGAAGTTGAATAAATTTCATGTGTTTACTTTTGTAAGCACAAAATCGAGGCTATGAACCAAAAACAGAAAATATAGTAAGAGCCATCCAGCCATAAAACTGTTTGTGGAGGGTCATACGAATAAGTCGAAAATAGATAATTTCATGACGAATGCAAAAAAGGGGCTGGATAAATGGGTATCACATCGGCATACGACCCTGTAAGAGCAAGCAGGAAGCTGTTTTGGGTCTAATATGGACTACCTTTTATCTGGCTCATAGCAACAATTAGGCGACAAAATAGAGGTTGAGGAAAATTGATTTAAATATTTGCACCAGTCGGCACTGGAAATGGATTCTCTTATTAATATATCCCTTTAACCCCCCCTCCCTCCGTGTTTGTGTTCTGTCAAGCCTAAATGAGGAGCATCTACCTATAGGGGGGGGGGCTTGGGCGGAGGACTTTTTAAGGGAGTCTAACGCATATTCACGTAACATCTGGAGAAAATCGCCCAAAACTCTAGACCACTAGATCGACAGCCACGCGAGGAGAAAGAATTCCGAACCTGCACACTAAGACGCTTCCCAGTGCTCAGCTTTTTATAAATTCGGCCATTCGTCGGCATGATTGAATAGAAAAGAAAGACTAGAACTACTGTAAATTCACACTTCAATGTATCCACTGCTTTTTCTTTTTAATGCTTTCTACTGGGATCAAATTTCATCATGCTGTTATTCATTTTAACGAGAACTACACTCTCGTTACAAAAACTGCCCAGAATACAGATGTAGGTTTAAATGACATTAAATTATGTAAAGTATCGGTATCGGCCGATACCATAACTTAAAAGTATCGGTATCGGCTATTTCTGAAAATGAATTTATAGGTAAAGTATCGGTATCGGTCATCGGCGAAAATGTGGTATCGGTCGATCCCTAATATTTTATTATCTCAACTGTATTAAATAATTAAAAGAACAAATGAAATAATAATACTGCTTGAATGATTGATTTAGTACAGAAATATATTTTCAACAATGACAATTGATCTTTTCAATCTATAATTCTTTTCGACAGTCATAAGCCGTTCGTGAAATAATATAATACACGAGTCCCATCCCTACTGATGAGGATCTAAATTGCGCAAATTTTTGAACGAAAGCTTATTAGAGGGTTTATTAGACTGAATTCATAAGCGCGGTTAGTAATAAAATTATATTCTTCATACTGTATTCAACATTTTCACTCATTGGAACACAAAATAAAAAGTAAGCCATTTCTTAATATCACCTATTAGTTTTACAAGGGAAAATACCTATTTAAAACTGTCGCAAAACAGATAATTATGTTGTTCAGAATGATATAGCACGTTAATTTAATACAAAAACAGCACACAAAAAAATATTGATATAACGAAAAACACTCAAAAAACTTTGTATAATTACACCCATAAAAAGGTACTTATCAAATGAAACTTCCGTGTGTATATTTACATTAAATTAAGTTCCTTTTTATGGATGTTATTATACAAAATTTTTATTCATATCAACTATTGATGTAGTTAAGTCACGTGGGAAAAAAGACGAAAGTAGTAGATTATATGTTACGATGCTCATTGAAAACAACGTTACGCACATGTTATAAAATTTAGCAACAGTAGTTGAACCACCTACTTTCTTTTACAGCTATTAATCAAGAATGTAAAATGACCTACACTAGACTGAGAGCAGGTCAAAACCTCAGGGCATAGCTTCTACAAAACGATTACTTCATTCTAAAACAATTACCGAAACAAAGGAAAAATAGAACCAGATATTTCAGCTCATAAAAACTTTGTTTACATTACGACTGTGTAAAATATTGTAAATTTTGTGACCTGTTTACTTCACAGAAGTCCTCTTGAACTGTGTACTTCCACATTTCAGCTGAAAGTGTTGGATTTTAACGATTTGAGGTGCAACCCTTTCCCAATGATTAAAAAAGGGCAGCCGTAGCCATCGCTCGACTTAACTACCAGCAAGACGGCGGACGATCGAAACGTTCATCACGTGCCACAGATCTAGATACCCTTGTTTGACGACAGCTGGCGGTGCGCGTACAGCCGGCTGCGTCAAAAATGGGTCTCTAGATCTGTGGCACGCGATGAACGTTTCGATCGTCCGCCATCTTGCTGGTAGTTCAGTCGAGCGATGACAACGGCTGCCCTTTTTTCAGCATTGGGCAATATATCCAACTGTTCTCGCATTCTTCCATTTTTCAGCAGATGTCAGTGCTGTTAAAAAGAATCGTGACCATTTTTTTACGGGAAATGAGGTGCTAAAAAGTAAAGGATTCTCGTGGAGCTATGTCACCCACAACTATGCAACAGGGTCATTCCATGTAAAATGAGCAAAAATGAAAAAAAAACCCGTGGCCACACAGCAACCAATTTTAATGAAATTAGGTACACAGGCTTATTTTATGCATATATACAAATACCTAAAATATTTAGGGTTAATTTTATTTCTTTTGGTAATTACAAACAATTGAAAAGTTAACACTTAGAACAGCATTTCCATGATTGCTTAATGTTGCATTTTTAAAGTTCTGTATTTTAACTACTTAATATAAACAAAAAAATTTCACATCATTGTAATTATGTGAACATGAGCTATCAATCTATTTCAGAATAATTTTTTAAATGCAATAGTTTATCTAGAAATTAATTGAAAAAACTGTAAAATTTTCATATTTGACAAAATTGAACATTTTAAATTTTTTTCTCAAGCTTTAAGGAATTAAAAGGCATTATTTAAATTAACATACAATAGAGTGGTAAGTGTCATAAAAATGTTGCCAAAGTTTTAAAGTTGCCTTTTATTTCCTTCTTCTTCAAAATAGTCTTAAAACTTTAAAACATTTTCTGAAATGGCAATCTCCCCCTTTATTTACGCACAAAAAATTAAACGACGATTTTTTTTCAAAGGATACTATTGAGAAATGTCATTGTTTTAGCTCCGAAACACTTCTTTTACTCCCATCTTAATTATTTACACTAGACTAAAAATACACTAGACTAAACTAGACTAAAACTACAATGTTTGTAAAAAACATTGTAGTGAAAAATGATAAAAATAAAGAAAATAATAAGAAAAAAAATGGACTAACTAACCGAACATAACAAATCAAGAGAGAATCCGGAAGAGATAACGGCAAAAAAATCGTCCCGGAGAAGCACACTAAAAATATGCGAACGGAGTGATATCAGCAGCGCCTTACTTCTCTCGCAATTCTCTCCGCGTCTTTTCTCGAGAGCGGTTCAGAAGGCCATTTGGCCAACCGCAGGTGTGAGATAAAAAATACTATTATGTAGTAACTTGCGATACAATGCGTTAGCTATAATAAAGGTTTTTATAATACCGGGGGGGTGGGGGAGAATAAAACTCACGTTTAAAATTCCCAAAAATCTAGAAGTATATTTAATATTTTTTTTAATTTAATTTGTTGATGTGCTTATTTTTTTAGTTTTTCCTCTTGGGGGTTCACGGGCTCATGTGCTCAAATGGAGGAGCCGCCACTGGTGGAATGAAGTTCAGGGCCTTATTATATAATGGGCAAATCGGAACTTTGCTCAGGGCCAACAATTTCTAATGTTGTTCTGAAATATTCTTTTTTCTATCAAAATTTTATGTAAAATAAAACAAATTTCATAGATGGGGTTCCCAAATCCATCAATGCCCGAGGCCCCTGTTGGTCTTAATCGGGCCCTGATCAAGTCAATTTATATTTCAAAACTTAACACAACTTGGATTCATTTATTCATCTGATACTGGTCCACCATAATTTAAAATATTAACTATGGGACTAACAAAATTTTCATTATTTCAGGTCGACCTACTATTCTTTTATAAGTTTCCTTATTGGATATAACAGATTTTTATTTAATTTACTTTCATTTTATTTATCCCGTAAAAGAATTCGAATTAAAATGTGTATCATATATATGTGTGTGTGTGTGTACAGTGGCGCACCCAGGATTTTAGTTTAGGGGAGTCTGGGCGACATGGAAATACTGCTGAACTCTGTTATAGTGACCTCGATTAGTTACAACTCTCTTATAACGTCTACATATTCGGTACCACTTGACTGTCCCATAGAACACAAGCCCACAAGCAATGTAACTTGGTATGGAGTCATAAATAATTATCTGCTCTTTTCAGTGACGTTGTAACCGAGATTAGCAGTGTTTCGTAAACTAACTGTAAGCATTTATATTAAAACCATTTAAAATAAATGTCTTTTTTGGTTAGAAATAACTTGAAGACAATTAGAAAAAGAGAGAAAAAAATAATTCATTAGCGACAATTTTCATTTTTTAAAGCTTTTCACTTTTAACTTTCTACATTTAGGTGGGGGGGGGGGCTTCAGACCCCATAGCCCCCTCCGTGGGTGCGCCTATGTGTGTGTAAATCAAGTTTGAAATTTGTAATTGTTCTGACTGTATACCCGTTTAAAGTAATTAAAAAACTTTGTAAAAAACACACATAAGAAGTAAAAGGAAAGAGGATACGCGTTTCGTTCAAAAATTGTTTTGAACTTCAGTCCAAGCTTCGACGAAGGCTTGGACGAAGAGTTCAAACATTTTGAACGAAACGCGTATCCTCTTTCCTTTTACTTCTTATGTGTGTTTTTTACAAAGTTTTTTAATTACTTTATCGTTTAACACCAGTATTTTGAGTGTTTTTTCAGTTGTATATCTGTTTATTAAAAAGTCACCAATCTTCAACTGGAATACCTATCTGTAAGAATGTAAAATCACCGTCGCAGCATTACGAAAAATTTCAGAGGTAAAGAAAAAAAAAATCAGTGGTAAAATGGGAGTTTCTGATCTAAAATTTTGAATCAAAACATTCTGAAAAAGAATAGAGGGGGCATGGACGTTACAACCTAAGAGGACTAGTCATCCCCACCCAATTAAAGTACATTTTAGTCTTCGTCCCCCTTCCCCTCAATAATCAGCAGGTAGTGACACTTGTGGAGGGGCCATGAACTTCTCTTCGAACTTTTATGATAATCTAACTTCGAAGATTTTATCTGGGAGATTTGTGATTACTAGAAGGGGTTCTCCGTGGGCTCTAGTGGATTAAATAAATCGCCATTAACTAAAGCGGTACTGCTGCCATCTACCGGTCAATATTCAACTTAATTATTAATATTGATCTTGAAAAAAGTTTGTTTACGAAGTTCATTTTGAATGACTTGTATTCTTTTCAAGACATAAGCAAAAAAATTACTGGAAAGTGAGAGGGAAGTTTCTACGCAGGACATATTCCCTTCTATAAAATAGTCATGAATTTTTAAGAAAGATTTGTTTTTGTGTAGGAATAGTTCAATTTCTTTCTATAAGGGTTTTAATTTGCATAGGAGCTCTCAGCTCCTATCCTCCTTTTTCCAGAGTGAATTTTTATACATTAGGCAGTGGCGCAGAGAGGGAGGGGGAGCAGGGTAAAAATCCCCATGGCCTCAGCTTGCGAAGGGGCACCGCTTTGGTTGTTTATATGATACTTAATTGTGTGTTGTCAACAGGGCTGGGGAGTAGCGCGCTACAAGTAGCGAAACTGCAGTCAGGGCCGGCCCTAACAGTTTTGCCGCCCCGGACAAAAATATAAAACGCCGCCCCCACCCCTCCCACACACACACAGTAAAATTACTATTAAAAGAAATAAATTGTTTACAGATTCTGTTTGCATGCCTATAAAACTGGAATAGCTCTTTAAACATAACACAGCATAAGAAAAAACCATATTTATTAAAAACCACACATTAAGCTAAAAACCAAAAGAAAGAAAAAAACTCTTGATTTTTTTCACTGACTTTTAATTTCGCAAAATTCCTGACTTTTTCTCTTAAATCAATTTTTCAACTAATTCATGTTCGATAGCCAATGTAGTTAAATTTTTTAACGTATCTGGAAGAGTTGTGGAACATAAGAAATTTTTAGTTAACTTTAATTTTGAGAAACTCTTTTCTGCACTTGCCACAATTATCGGCAAAGAAAGCGAAATTCTCGAAGCAACAGTAAGATATGCATGTAAAATCTAGAGTTGAAATTAGCTTTAAAATTTCAATTGGGCTTACCTTATTGCCTAATAAGGCCGTAACTGACACTATTTCATTTACTAGATCAAGAGCGTTTATATTCCCTGATTCTCCATCGGTCAGCATTAACTCCAATTGTTTACACTTTACACAGTGTTAACACTCTTACACTGTGTTATAATGTTTAATTAACACTTTTTAAGAGTATCTTTTAACTCATATATATGCCGTGCAAAAATTTAAAATAATTACATTGGGTAGTTATTAAATTCAATCTGCATTCTAAGGTATTAATCGCTTTGTTTACTGTAAAAAATAAAACTATCTTGAATTTTAATTTAGGATCTTTCACCAGATCATCTCGTGCTTCGCAATCAAAAAATTAATATGTTACGTGGCTGCGAACTCAGTGTTAGCCAGAATACTATCTCGTCGGTCAGTTCTCTTGCATAACAGAACATTTCATTTAAAATCACATCCAATCGAAGCTCCTTAAAAAAAAAAAAAAAATCTTTACAGTTTCTTAAGAGTTCTAGAGCAGGTGGTAAATCGTTGTCTTTTGACTGCAGTAGCTTTCTTAATGGATTCACGGAATTGAAGATTTTATACCAAATAATAATAGAACATAGGAACATGAACTGTTTGAGAGAGCTAAATAATCCTGAAGCCAAATCACTGAAACAAAAACTTAAAATTCTTTCATCAATTTTAACGGTAGCCTCATTGGAATTAGATTTGTCAATAACTTTATACCTTACCAAGAATGCGATTTGTTCGATTTTTTTGGCATCAGGAATGCAATCTAGAAATGTAGGATAGTATTTGGCTTGTTGAATTTCATTAACAAAGTGTAATTTGAATCCAATTGGAAACCTTGTGAAAAATCTATGCAAAATGAGTAAATATTTGTCTGCACATCACATTTAAACAACTGAAGCGAATGAAATTAATTTTATAACAACACCAAAAGTGGCAACTTAATTTAAACTGCAGGTGCTAAAATATTTCTAATTCGTTTAAAAGTTTTGAGATTTAAAACTGTTGTTTGAAAACTGTGTGTAAATGTATGTTCGCCCTTTGTTAAAAAAATGGCTCAATGGAATAGAATGAAATTTGGAATTATATTGAATGGTAAGTTAATTGAAACAATAGCTACCAAAATTGTTTTAAATAATTCATAGACTTTGAGATTTTGTAAAAATCGCTTAAAAAGTTTGTTCTGGCATCCATCAAAAACGGATTAAGAGAACAGAATGAAATTAAGTCATGTGATGGGTAACAAAGCATCATCGAAATTTTTAAAAGATTTGAATAAATTGAAAGGGTTACTAAAAGTTGCATTGTATTTTTTCTTTTATAGGGGGCGGGGAGGGAGGGGGGCTGCGTCACTTTAAGGCGTCTGGAGGTAGTACAATAAGTGGCTGTTCGACTTAAACAAATTACGTCGATTTCTTTTTTTAAATTATCATTATTATTTTTTTAATTTTGAGAAAATTGTGCAAAAATTTTCAGGCATAATATTAAAATTTCATTCAACTATTAAAAACTAATAGTACAAAATTCAGTTACTGACGAGGAGTTAAATAACATTGTTTGAATTCATCCTAATTAAATATATATATATTTATTATTTTGAGAAAATTTTGTGTGACCATTTCGTTAAAACAACTAGTGCACTAGTGGTCAGACAAAAGGGAATGAAATGAAATTTTTTTTTTTAAAGTAGGTGGTTAGTAAATTAAAATTATAGGTTTTTAATTTGCTACAAATTTGAATTATTTTTGAGGTATGACGTAAACTTTGATAAAGTTCTCCGCGCATCAAGTAAAATCATCAAAATATCATTCAATCAGATGTTGAGGTGCTAAATATAGGAGGCTACTTGCTATTACAAAGCATTTTCTAGGTATTCTCTTTTCAGTTTAATATTCATTACTAGCATCTTTTGCACCTTTAAATGACTTCTTGATGTAGGAAGCTCATCCACTAAAAGAAAATAATTTTGAATGTAAAATATTTTCTCTATTGACAGTTTGTCTCAGTAATTTGTTACTCTCTAACCTGTAATCTTTAAACAATACACAGGAGTTATAACTTTGCTTTCTATATTTTTGCCAGTATGCTAATTTCATTTTTTGTACTCTTACAATGCAAACGAAATTTCGCGCGGTTAGTAAAAACCCATCAATGACTGATGGGTACATCTGCTAGTAAAGTTATATAGAATGATATTCTTCGGAATATTTTTTAACAATTCGTTTGCTAATACAAAATGTATTTTTCAAATTCGAGCCAAAATGCCGCCCCTAAAATTTGCCGCCCCGGACAGGGGTCCGGTTTGTCCGGCCCTAGGGCCGCCCCTGCTGCAGTAGTCGCTACTTTTTTTAGTAGTTTGTAGTGTAGCGCGCTACTTTTTAAAAAAAGTAGTTTGTAGTGTAGCGCGCTACTTTTTAAAAAAAGTAGTTTGTAGTGTAGCGCGCTACTCAGGGGCGGCCCTAGGGCCGGACAAACCGGACACCTGTCCGGAGCGGCAAATTTTAGGGGCGGCATTTTGGCTCGAATTTGAAAAATACATTTTGTATTAGCAGAAGAACTGTTAAAAAATATTCCGAATATCATTCTATATAACTTTACCAGCTGATGTACCCATCCGTCATTGATGGGTTTTTACTAACCGCGCTTAATATCGTTTGTATTGTAGGAGTACAAAAAAAAATGGAATTAGCATACTGGCAGAAATATAGAAAGCAAAGTTACAACCCTTGCGTATTGTTCAAAGATTACAGATTAGAGAATAACAAACTACTGAGACAAACTGTCAATAGAGAAAATATTTTACATTTAAAATTAACGTTTTCTTTTAGTGAATGAGCTTCAATGAATAGTAAACCGAAAAGAGAATATCTGGAAAATGCTTTGTAATAGCAAGTATCCTATATTTAACACTGCAACGTCTGATTGAATTATATTTTGAAGATTTTACTGGATGCGCGAAAAACTTTAAATCAAAGTTTACGTCATACTTCGAAAATAATTCAAATTTGTAGAAAATTAAAAACCTGTAATTTTAATTTACTAACCGCCTACTATTTAACAAAATTTTATTTCATTCCTTTTTGTCTTTTAGTTGTTTTCACGAAGTGGTCAAACAAAATTTTCTCAATAATATATATATATATGTATTATATATATATACTGATGTGTAGTATATATATGTCGTCATATAATTATAAAAAAAAATAATAATTTTATAAAAAAGGAATCGACGTAATTTGTTTACGTCGAACAGCCACCTATTGCATCATCTCCAGACGCCTTAAAGTGACGCCCTCCCCCTCTCTCCCCGCCCCCTAAAAAAGAAAAGAAAAAATACAATGCACCTTTTACAAATCCTTTCAATTTATTCAAATCTTTTTAAAATGTCTATGATGCTTTGTTACCCGCATGACCTAATTTCATTCTGTTCTCTTAATCCGTTTTTGACGGAAGCCAGAACAAACTTTTAAAGCGATTTTTATAAAATCTCAAAGTCAATGAATTATTCAAAACAATTTTGGCATCTATTGTTTGAATTAACTTTCCATTCAATATAATTCCAAATTTCATTCTATTCCACTGAGTCATTTTTTCACAAAGGGCGAACATACATTTACGCACAGTTTTCAAACAACAGTTTTAAATCTCAAAGCTTTTAAACGAATTAGAAATATTTTAGCACCTGCAGTTTAAATTAAGTTGCCACTTTTGGTGTTGCAATAAATTCCATTTCATTCGCTTCAGTTGTTTATATGTGATGTGCTAACAAATATTTACACATTTTGCATAGATTTTTCACAACGTTTCCAGTTGAGATTCAAATTACAATTTGTTAATGAAATTCAACAAGCCAAATACTATCCCATATTTCTAGATTGCATTCCTGATGCCAAAAAAATCGCATTTTTAGTAAGGTATAAAGGTATTGACAAATCTAATTCAAGTGAGGCTACCGTTAAAATTGATGAAAGAATTTTAAGTTTTTGTTCCAGTGATTTGGTTTCAGGATTATTTAACTCTCTCAAACAGTTCATGTTCCTATGCTCTATTATTATTTGGTACAAAATCTTCAGTTGCGTGAATCTATTAAGAAAGCTATTGCAGTCAAAAGACAACGATTTACCACCTGCTCTAGAACTCTTAAGAAACTGTAAAGATTTTTTGAAAGGATCTTCGATTGGATGTGATTTAAAATGAAATGTTCTGTTATGCAAGAGAACTGACCGACGGGATACTGTTCTGGCTAACACTGAATTTACTCAGCCACGTAGCTTATTGATTTTGATTGCGAAGCACGAAATGATCTGGTGAAAGATCCTAAATTAAATTTCAAGATAGTTTTATTTTTTTACAGTAAACAAAGCGATTAATATCTTAGAATGCAGATTTAATTTAATAAGTACTCAATGCAATTATTTTAAATTTTTGCAGGGCAAATATGAGTTAAAAGATACTCAGTGCTAATTAAATATTGTAACACAGTGTAATAATGTTGACACTGTTTATAGAGTAAACAATTGGAGTTAATGCTGACCGATGGGGAATCGGAGAATAAAAATGCGTTTGATCTAGTAAATGAAAGTGTCAGTTATGGCCTTATTAGGCAAAAAGAAAAGCCCAATTGTAATTTTAAGGCTAATTTCAACTCTAGATTTTACACCACATCTTGCTATTGCTTCGAGAATTTCGCTTTCTTTGCCGATAATTGTGGCAAGAGCAGAGAAGAGTTTCTCAAAATTAAAGTTAACTAAAAATTTCTTATGCTCCATAACTCTTCCAGATAGGTTAAATAATTTAACTACATTGGCTATCGAACATGAATTAGTTGAAAAATTGATTTAAGAGAAAAAGTCAGGAATTTTGCGGAATTAAAAGTAAAAAAAAAAAAAAAAATCTTGATTTTTCTCTCTTTCTTTTGGTTTTTAGCTTAATGTGTGGTATTTAATAAATATGGTTTTTCTTATGCAGTGTTATGTTTAAAGAGCCATTCGAGTTTTATAGGCATGGAAACAGTATCTGTGAACAATATTTCTTTTAGTAGTAATTTTACTGTGTTGGGGGGGGGGGGGGCGGCATTTTATATTTTTGTCCGGGGCGGCAAAACTGTTAGGGCCGGCCTTGGCGCTACTTTTTAAAAAAAGTAGTTTGTAGTGTAGCGCGCTACAAAAAATTAGTAGTTTGTAGCGCGTTTTGGAAGCTACTTTGGCCGCGTCATCGTTTCCGGTGATTGATCTCGTGGTGCAAATTCTCTTTCTTATGACACCAAGCATAGAACTGGAACTGATGCTTGAAAGAATACCCAATCCCTCCCCCGCCCCTCCCATGGTATCTATGTGTGCCCCGTGCCCCCCGGGATTCTATGGGGGCACACACCACACGCACACGAGTGAGGGGAAGGGGGATTCCTGCCTGAAGCCTGACTTTGTACATCTTTTTTCTTTTTATCGTTCTCAGTATTATTTGTAGACTCACCAATCTGCTATAAAGAGGACAAAAAAAAAAAAAAAAAGAAGGAAAGAGAATCCAAAGCTGATCATATTTAGTCTCGGCTGAGCAATCCAAAGCTGATCATATTGGGGCCTCGGAGTACTGGGTTACTTGTAGGCAAAGGCGCACCCACGGAAGGGCTATGGATGCTAAAGCTCCCCTAAAACTGGAGAGTTAGATCTGAAAACCTTTAAAAATTGAAAAATGTCATTAATGAATTAAAACATTTTATTATTAAAAATTATATTAACTATTTCTAAAATATTTTTTTACCAAAGAAAAAAAAGAGACGTTGATTTTTAAGTAAATACTTACAGTCAGTCTATCAAATACAGTTAAACTTTATTACAAGGTCACTGAAAAAGTCAGTTATTTATTTATGACTCTATAACGAGTTACGCTGATAGTGGCCTTGTGTTCTATGGGCGTGTGATACAGAATATTTTGACGTTATAAGGGAATTATTACTATAATCGAGGTCACTATAACCAAGTTCATCAATATTTGTAGTCTTGGCCCCTCCTAAACTAAAATCTTGGGTGCGCCACAGCTTCGGGGCCCCTTTACTATACCATACCAAGCATGTTAACATAGTATTTTCAGAGTCTCATTATCACACGGACGCGCGCGCAATAGCCCGGAGCCCCTGAAAAATAGAGGCCTCGCAAATCTCTCGATTTATTGTATATTAAATTTATATACGCTGCAATAATAATTTTTGTTAAGCTAAATTTCCTTTATGATGTGTAACAATAAAAAGGCTTAGAGACTTATATTTTCCGTTCTTCTAACTCAATGATAATGGTTTCTAAGACTAGATTAATAAAATAGAAATTAAAGGCGTTTTTGAAAACTTATGGCCATATGTACTTATCATAAAATATCCATTAGTTAGCATATATATATATATATATATTATGATGGAGAAAAGAAAATTTTCTGGCAGGCGGAACTTGGCTAATAATATAAATGAATTTAAAACGCTAATAATATAAATGAATTTTAAAAAATATTAAAATCAATTTTAAATGCATAGTCTTGTTCTAAATGAACATAAATACATGGGTAATTTTTAATTCAGTTTTAGAATTACTTAAAAATGTTTTATTTTTATGCTGGGAAAATAGAAAACAATCAAAAATAAGTTAAATGCCTGTAATAGTACAGAGGCCCAAAATAACCTCTTGCCCCGGGGCCCCATCTAAGTATGATCAGGGTCTGCATATTTTTGACCGCTATTGCGTTTTTGCAACATAAAACATTTTCAAAACTTCCAACATTGAATTTTAAAAAATTACGTACATATACTTGAGCAAGATTAAATAACCAAGAATAACTTTTATTTTAATATTTTATCCATTTGTATTATTAACATTATGGACATTAAGTCTGGGATGAGGGCCGGACTTAGGGGAGGGCAACCGGAGCTGCAGCTCCAGGTCCTCCACAAGAGAGGAGGCTCCCACAATAGACATCTTTACATAAAATTTCCTACTGTAAAAAAAATTTCGAAACGTTTCATGAAATTTGTTGAAATCTATCAGATGTACAACAGAAATTGTTGTAAAATTGCAATATCATTGTTTTCTCATCAAAGGAACTTTTCAGACACAAATCTGAAAAGTTCCTTTTTCCACAAAACCAATCATAAATGTTTCTCACGCTTTGTGAAAAACAATTACGAAAAAAGTTGCCTTACAGTTAGCTGAAACGTTTCTGAATTTTTTTTTACAGTGTAACGAATATCGAACTCGGAAATCCAATCCTGGACTTCTAGGCTACGAGTTAACGGCGAGCCCACTTCCACACTTGTCTTCGAAAAAATTCTTAACTTGTTTGAGAAATAATTAGAGGCCACCACTCCTTTGTTGCCCCAGGGCGTCTACACCTCTAAATCCGGCACTGTCTGGGATGTTTATTTCTACAAGGCGCTCAAGTTTAGCGTGCAAGGAAATTTTCCTGGACCGACAAAAATTTGTAATTTTCTTTCTTTTTTAAAACATAAACACAAGGCCCTGGTACTCGGGGTAAAAAAGGACATTTCAATTTATTGTACTTTGATCAAATCGTGTTCACCATCCAAAAAATGTCTCCCAGTTGATCTAGTGATGGACAACAATACAACAATAACTGTTACAGAGGAAATTGTTTT
This sequence comes from Cheiracanthium punctorium, assembly GCA_038373885.1. Taxonomy (NCBI): domain Eukaryota; kingdom Metazoa; phylum Arthropoda; class Arachnida; order Araneae; family Cheiracanthiidae; genus Cheiracanthium; species Cheiracanthium punctorium. The sequence goes on along the minus strand of JAWZYV010015637.1, from coordinate 519,862 downwards.
ATTTTATTATTATTTCAGTATATATGAATTTTTAATCTATATTATTGGGATATTTGAGGACGCGGGCTATCCCCCCCCCCTCATTGTCAGTGTGATAATCTGGGGCCGCCAGAGAAAAATCAGAATCAGAACAGCTTGTATTTGCATTGATGTCTCTAGTCTAACTGAGAGTGTAAAAGAAAAAGTAGCTGCATTTAACTTCATATTAAGCCAAGGCCAGTTGGCGGATCCAGAGGGGGCATGTGCACTTCCCAGATGAATCAAGTTTAGACCATAAAAATTGATTTATTTTGAAAAATAATGTATGTAAGGTTTGAGTTTTTGAAATATCTATTTCTGTGCATAAAAGTGAGCATTTTTTGCTTTTGAAAAGGAATTTTACATATCTTTAAATAGCATGCTTTTGTGACATCATTAATTTTCTTTATTCTTCTTTTTTTGAACCCCTCAGGGTGCGAATTGACGGGGGGGATGCCGGGGATCGTCCCCGGCTGAAGAATGTAATATCCCTGGCTAGAGAAATATGAATGGATCCCTGCCAGGTATACTATTTATCCCTTGCTGAAGAAATATTAAACTGGTGAGTGAAGATTTTGGGATTCAGATTGGGAAGTCAAGAAGTCAAAATGAAGGTGGTATGTTATCGTTTGTTACTATACTCTAAGGCGACTGCCTTAAAATTTCGTCACTTTTCTACGGTAAAATCCCTTAAGGGTGGCTTCCAATACAGGTACATTGTATGTGTATCTGTGATTCCATAGAACAAACAATCTATGACTTTAGTTAGAATATAAGTCAGTTCCCACACGTGTCGGCGACTGCATTTGTCAAGTAATATCATGTGAGGGAAGCATTTGCACCTTCCCTCCTTCTTTTCAAGTGTCCCCCCCTGGAGAAAATGTTCAGTTCGCACCCTGCCCCTAAAGACAGTGTAGTGTCCACTTGCCCACTATTGAGTGTCCAGCATTCCGTGAACTCGATATCTTTCCAAAGCTGGAATGATATATAGTAAGTCCTCGCAATTAGCGAGTGCCCCCCATCCCCTCTCACAGAATTCAAAGGAATTGTGTGAGAGGGGATTCTTGAATTCTGTGGGAAGGACTTGCAGGGGGCTATACAGCTTCGTTTTACAACTTCCTGGTTTACACCAGCCCTGAAAATTACTGAGAAAGCAACGAAAAGGAAGAAAAACTCCAATTATACCCCTTGAACCTGAACCTATAATGAATTGTCTACTTTGTTGGTTTATCAGCATTTTCTAAATTCGTTCTCAAACGTGAACAGCTCACCCATTGACTTGATTTCTATAAAAATAGTCGTGGGTGAGATAGCTCCGCGAGAATCCTTAACTTTTTAGCACGTCATTTCCCATAAAAAAGTGTCACGATTATTTTTAACAGCACGGACATCTGCTGAAAAATGGAAGAATGCGAGAACAGCTGGATAGATTGCCGAATGCTGAAAAAAGGGCAGCCGTTGCCATCGCTCGACTTAACTACCAGCAAGATGGTGGACGATCGAAACGTTCATCGCGTGCCACAGATCTGCGCGGGCACAGCCAGCTGTCTTCAGAAAAGGGTCTCTAGATCTGTGGCACGCGATGAACGTTTCGATCGTCCGCCATCTTGCTGGTAGTTAAGTCGAGCGATGGCAACGGTTGCCCTTTTTTCAGCATTGGGAAAGGGTTTGCGCCTCAAATGGTTAAAACATGAGAAGTGAGATTGCATTCTAGACAGTCATGAGAGTCTTCATTGCACCCTTTTCAATAACACACAACAGGAAAGGGAATTGATTAGAAGGATACAGCAGTTATGTCAGCTAAAACTTCAAGGCCCGAAGTTTGCAGAGAAAGAAGAAATGTTGAGAGAAAATGCGAGTTATAGAAAGTAAAGAAGAAAAACTTCCAGTTAAAGAGATTAAATTTCATTAAATAAGTAATGAAGGTGCAGGGAAATTTTTTTCCAGATAACGAAAAGTTCGTGTTATCGAGAGTCTACTGTATTATAACTGAATAAACATGATTTAATTTTATTTGACTACTGACTATTTTATAGGTATAAGGCATGTGCCTCGTCAAATATATTTATTGTCGCATATTTGCTGTCTAACATAAAATAAAGGTAGCAATAACATATACACACTTATTCCCAAGGTGAATATTTTTTAAAAATACTCTTTAAATACTTTTCAAAATCTTAAGTCTTGAAATCAGGATGCAAATTTAACCAATCCACTCTCATCACTGCAGTGTAGTGACAGATTGGCCTTCTGTGCCCAAAATTCTCTATATTGGTCTGGACCAGGGGCACTTTCAAATGCTAACACTGGCACAGAAAGACTATTTTCGATGTTGTATCTGCAGCAATGGGAACAAACAATTTAAATCTGGGTAAAAATGGGATAAACACAATAACCCTCTTTGCATGCACCACAGAAGGAAAATTATTGCAAAGAATAATGTAATTTATGAATAAAATAATATTTGTATGATAATATTTATAGAAAATATTTGACAAAATGTGCATAACTATTGTTACACTAATTAACAATATGTAAAAAGCCATTATAATATGAACTATGATATAAACTCTAATAACATCTTACTTTTACCACCCCACACGAATCTCATACATAAGGATGTCCATGCATTTTGCCATCCTCCATAAAGGTTTCCTAACACGGTACTTTTACTGTGATCTCAGACTCTTACTCTAAATGTGTCAAGGATGATCAAAAATCCTTAGTCGATGATTATATTTGAAACAAAGTAAAATGGCTCTTAGAGGTATGACTTTCCAGGGCCACATTAACCCTTTATGTGCAACCCTTTCCCAATGCTGAAAAAAGAGCTGTGCCTGCGCACAGCCAGCGCATCAAAAAAGGGTCTCTCGATCTGCGGCACGCGATGAACATTTCAATCGTCCACCATCTTGCTGGTAGTTAAGTCGAGCGATAGCAACGGCTGCCCTTTTTTCAGCATTCGGCAATCTATCCAGCTGTTCTCGCATTCTTCCATTTTTCATCAGATGTCAGTGGTGTTAAAAATAATCATGACCATTTTTTTTACGGGAAATGACGTGCTAAAAAGTAAAGGATTCTCGTGGAGCTATTACACCCGCAACTATTTTTATAGAAATCAAATCTATTCTTCGTGACTAGCAACAGTCAAAACGTCAGAGTTTGGTGTTCCCAGAGTGGGAACACTGCGTGTTAAAGGGGTTGACCTCTATATATGTTACGCTGAAGTAATTAACCCTCCATTAGGCATGTGGACTACAATCATAAATCAGGTACACTCACTCAAAAGCATCAGTAATGGCTGAATTTCATACTTTAATTTTGTGAATAACTAATTAGTTTTTGAAAAATACAAAATTAAAAAGATAGATACGAGAAAGTTATTAATATAAATGACATCATTCACTTTTATGGCGAACAGTATTTTAAATATTTTAGATATTTATGCTCAAATGCTTTTTTGAGAGATGGTACCTGTTCTGGGATCATAGTCCACGTGCCTAATAGATAGTCAAGATATAACAAAGGCCTTAACTACAGAATATGAATCATCTTTGAATTTTTCAGTTTTGTTTGTCATGATGTTAAACCATGACGAGGACAGAATTACTTGAGAGAAATTTTTCAGGTTGACATGCATTAATTATGGAAGTCGAAAAAAATAACTGACAAAGACAATTTGCAAGACTGTAACTAATATAAGTTATTGTCTTGTCACTAAAATAAAACTTCTTCCAATAATTCTACTTAAACAAATTGTAAATGAAACTTTATTTATCACATACATTACATAACAAAATAATCACAATTTACCAGAAAATTAACTCCACCAACTACATAATGAAGATAAATTGAAAAACAAACTATCACAAAATATAGAGATGAAGATTTTTTTTTTCACACACACTCACACACAAGTATAAAATTTTAAGTAACCATAAAATTAAAAAATAATAATAATTCAAGTGCTGTAAAGCTTAACACATTTAAAAGTAGGTACAACAAAATTCTGTTTTGATTTAGTTTCTCTTTACACATATGAAGGGTCCACGGGAAGAACGATGAGAGTCCAATACAGCTGCTTTCCCAAAAAATCGAAAGGCATACGGGACTTTCCACGTTCTTCCCCAGTAAACTGTATCTTTGGGCTATTTTTTCAGTGTATTCTCATCGTTCTTTCCCCTTATGGGTTCGGATATTAATAGTGCCACTAATGAACAACAGAATGCAGTAGAAACCTCAACATTGAGGAAAAGTGGACTCTCATCGTTCTTCCCGTGGACCCTTCATATTAATATAAAGATAAATTAATAAATAATAATTGCTTGGTGAGAAATAAGTTTTTATCAATTAATTTAAAACTGATATTTATAGATACTTCATGTTTCTCCTCATCAAATGTAGTTCTTTATATAGCATGATAGCAAAATACTGCTCCCACTCCCCCAATAAAAAATAAAAGAATCTTTTCATTAATTACCAAGAAAATGAAAAAAAATGACTATATGAGTTTAGAGAATAATAACAGAAAAGGCTTGAATTATCAAGTCTGTTTTTATCCTACGCCAGAAGCCCTAACCAGAAAATAACAATTCAGTAAATGCTCTAAAAAATCTATGTAACAAAACTTTTTATATTGAAAATAATTGCTGTCACACATAATTAAAGATCTTTAATTATGAACATTCATGCACAACTTGAAAAAGAGTGAAGTTCAATGTTGATTAGTTTGATTGTAGAACATTCATACTGACATTTTAAAACTTAATAAGAAAATAGAAGACCATTTATATTAGCAGCATCCAGAAAATACATTAATATCCATCTAAACATAAAATGAATCGTTTTTTTTTATTCAGCTCTGTTAAAACTGCATAGCCTGTAGTGGGATGAGCAAAATTCAAAAAACTGCACATTTATATAATCTTAGCTGTTCGGACAAAAGCACTGTACAGTTTCAAACTGCATTAAAATCATTTTAACAAAAAAGAAACTTTCAATCATACAGATGTAAATTTAAAATGAAAAGTAATTTATAATTTCTACAAAATATGCTAGTTGCATTCTCAAACATTTTTTGATATCGTGAACATATAAATATAATCTTACAAGCAAGAAAGGGATGATTTACGCTTGGAAGATGATGCAAACAGGATAAGGAATTCATGTGTGGATAGCTATTTACAACTTGGAGTGAAACTTTTCCCAGGGCTACTCCGTGATTCCTAGTTTAAAAAAAAAAAAAAAAAAAAGATTCCAAGCTTTTTCCAGAAAAGATACCTCCAAACACTAAAACCCATAATTTTCTCATAATTTATCAACAATATGTAACTTTACAAGTTTTTTATGTAAGCCAGTTCACCCCTGTCATATGTGTGAATGTATGTCTACAGTAAAAAAGAGGCTGGTAAAGGCAATAGTGACTAAAATGTCACTATGCCAAACAATGGCAATCATAAGACTGGACAAGTAAAAATTAACAAATTGCACCTACAGTGCACTGAAATATCTCAGCAACATGAAGTTAAAGAAATGAGAATGCATGCTTTAAGAATAATTTATAAAACTGAAATAAGTAAAAAAAATTAATTGGCACATGATAGAAGGACACAATGTAATTTTTCCAAGCAACATGAAGTAGGTGAAGATGCAGTGTTGTCGTATCGTATAGTGCTACAATGGATTAAATGTATTATGATGACACAGAAACCGTTCAAGCTTAACCAAAAATTAATACTATAATTCAGCTTTTTTTTTTTTTTCACTCCCTATAAGACAGAAGTGGGCAAAATACAGTGAACATGAATATTGTGTAAATAGATATTTATTGAAAATACAGTGAAAAACATTTAACACAAAACTATGGGGACCAAAATATTTTTCTTGTTAAGATTCGTAAAAAAAGAACAAAACTCACCAATATTTTCGATGCTGTCATAATTTATTTCAACCTCCTGTTAAAGTATAAGTTTGAAAGGCACATAAATACTTATTATTTTGGGGGGAAATACCAGTTACCTTTTTTTAAAAATGCATTTTTCATGGAAATAGGGGGAGAGACCTGATGGATGATACTTTCAGGATGATTTCTGGGGGAGAAAAACAAAAAGAGAGCCGTGAAGGAAGAGGAACAGATTCCCAGAAGTTAAAAATTTCCACAAATACATTCTGACTGACTTGTCACAAACATGCCATTGAAAATCAAAAATGAACTTCTTTGTGTTAAATGATTTTTGTTTTGTGTTAAAAGGAAAAAAAATGTATTAAATTGCATCATTAATTGTCCAGACAGCAGTGTCATTTCGTGTTAACTGATTTTTCATGTTAAGTGTTTTCATGTCAAATATATTTCACTGTATGTAATAGGCATACTTTAAATATATTTTCAGAGAAAAAACGAATATTTCCAATTAGTATATATGTATGTTAAACAGAATTAATTATTTTATTTTTTTATTTATAATAAACTATATATATTATTTTAGTTTTCTTGTTTCTTTCCCAACCCTTTACTTAATATAATTATTTAAATCTCAGCAATAATAAAAATGCAAATCACAATATACAGTCGAGTGCCAAAAATCCGCACGCCTTCTCTGATATAAATAATGAAATTTGCAGTCATCCACTAGTGATGAAATTGTTGAAAAGTGTCTTGAATCTAGATAAATATGATTCTGATGATGATGAAAACTTATAATAATAAATAATTATATGTTAATAATGATAATAAAATCCATTTAATAAAAGTTTACAGTTAGGAGAATACCTTAAATTTTTAGGACAGCAAAGCCTGGTAACAAGACAAGAATTAATGATAATTTACCATTTGCAAAAATAAATAAATAAGAGAAGAAAGAAAGAAACTGAAAGTAGAAAAAAATAATACTTTAAAACAAATCACCATAGAACATGCTTTCAAAATTAGAAAAAGGAAATTTTGAAACCATTTGCTTTGCTAGTCTTCATGTAATTTTTTCTTTTTTCTCCTATGCTTTTGTATTTAATGTGAAAATATAAGTGAAATACTTTTGACTGTTATTTCATTGTAATTGTATTCAACTTTTTTAAAATCAGAAATGCAATGATTTATCTTTATGGCCCGAAATCCGCCAAATCCTACAATCCGCCGTGGCCATGGTCCCAAGCTGTCTCTGGCTCTCTACTGTATTTATATGCAATAAGTTTACTAGTTTAATACACTTATTTGAACCTTTCTATTAAAATATCTTCCTACACAGAAACATTTACACTGTCATACATTTAAATTTTCCAAAATTAAATAAATACATAAAAAATTAAAATGTTCATCAGCTATAGTCATTAAAGAAATTGTCTTGAATAATTTTATGAAAATTGTTTTTGAAAGTGTGTGCGTGACCTGTTGCATTACATGCATGTGACCTGTTTGCTCTAATATACATAAGAAGAGTCTTCTATAATGATCAGGGGGGTGCACCCCTGACAATGATTAATATACGAAACAATCTTCACCTAGTTTGAGATATTATCTTAATCTCAAATATTTTCCACCCACAGATGTCCACTTTTAGATAAAACTAATATGCCCTTTAATGGATTATACATGAATAGTAGGGATCGACCGATAGTATCGGCAACCGATAGTATCGGTGCCGATACCTCCTATTTTTTTAGGTATCGGTTCTTTCGATTCTAAAAGTATCGGTTTCTGTTGCTTTCATCCATTTTCACCGATACTTTTCAACCGATACTTCGCTTTTCAGAAGAAACCACGCAGGCGCAACACCATTCTAGAATCTTTATTTTGGCAATAAGATGAGAGGCGTCGTTTCATTGTGACACATTTGTTTGCGCAAGTGTTTTCGAACTTTTTTTTTTTTTTTTAATTCTAACCGTCGCTAAATGGATGTCGTATCACCAAGTGTGGTCGAAATTATGGACGAAGAATCGTTAGATGACAGTTTAACAGGACAATCGTCTATTCTTCTAAATTATTTTGCCTAACAGTAAATACGCCATCTGCAAGGATTGTAAAAAACAAATGTCGAGAGGTAGGCTATAATTTTACTTCAGTTTTATAAATATTTATTTTCTCACTGTGTGGACTCGAAAAAGAGTTCATTCATATACATATACTATATACACACAGTTGAATCGCCCTATAACGAGATCGCACGGTTCCAGTTAAAAAATTCGCTATAGAGAAAATTTCGTTGTGCAGAGATTTTTGCACTTATTTCAGCAAATATTACAAACTTTTTAGTTAATTCGATGTTTAAAAGTATTAAATTATGACTTTCAATTAAAAATAAACTGGTATTTATTAGTATTTATTACTACTGTTAAACTTACCTTTTCTTACTTTTTATTGTATAAATGAAATGTTCAAAAGTAAGGAAAATCCACGAATTTAGAGAATAAAATATGTAATGCACTTACGTTTATTTTACTTCAAAATTCTGTTATTTTACATTGTTTTGCGTTCTGTGATTTTAAATTTTCATAAAAATATTCACATTTTAAAAGTCCGCTGAAAACAGAGTGAGGCACATTTTCTTCCATTTGGAAACCTCTTTTTAATGGTTTTGAAAGGTTGAAGCATTAAAGTTTGATGTGGTTTTGGTCGTGAAGCGCGCATATAACGAAGAGATTATCTTCCCATAGCCAATATTTCAGATTTACCTTTGAATTTTTTTTTTTTTTTTTTTTTTTTTTTTTTTTTTTGTTAGTTTTGAAGAAAATTTTAATTTTTGAACAGACCACTCATTGGAATAATAACAGATGATAAAAATGGAGGCCAGAAAAGTGAAACTGACTCCTATAATGAAGACACTTCACCAGCGCCCGATTATGATCAAAAGGGGCATCGGGCATTGATAGATTTGTGGGCCCCCAATCTATGAAATTTGTTATATTTTTCATAAAATTTTGATATAAAAAGGAATATTTCAGAAAAAAACATTTAAAATTGGGTACCCTTTCAAGTCGGGGGCCCTGGGCAAAGTCCCGATTTGCCCATATAATAATAAGGCCCTGAGATGTAGGTTTAAATGACATTAAATTATGTAAAGTATCGGTATCGACCGATGCCATAACTTAAAAGTATCGGTATCGGCTATTTCTGAAAATGAATTTATAGGTAAAGTATCGGTATTGGTCATCGGCGAAAATGTGGTATCGGTCGATCCCTAATGAAAAGTTAAAATATGCATAGTTGTCCCACTCAGGAAGCGAAAATCTTTGGGTTGCTTGGTACGAAACTATTGTCATATTTTTTTGAAAAAAGTTCAATGAGAAATTGCATCTAATTCTTAAAGTTTCAAATGAAAATTTACATGAATGGAAACTAATATCACTCTACAAATTTCAACATATTTTAGAACTATGTAAAAATTAATGACACACAAATATTGTTTTATCATTTGATATTTTGAGTTTTTCCTTGACATTTATCAATTTAAATAATACTTGCAAAAACACTCAGTGCTTAAAGTTTTCACATATATTATACAGCAATGAAAAGTTATTTTAAAAATTTATCTGATTACTAATTTTTCAGTTATTATTATTCAATAGTTTTCAACCTATCATTTTGAATAATATTTACTTAATGAACTTATTAAGGACAAGTATTTTTGTATTATATTCTTAACTATTTTTCACGTTCCACATGGATAACACTTTAAGAAATATTTCTCATATTGGAATTCTCATATTGATTTGGAAAATATTACTATTTATTCTTTTGAAAAAGGAAGAATGAAAAATATTTTTTTACGAAAATCATAATTTTATGAAAATCTTAATAAGATAACTAAAATGCCATCATGACTAGAATGTCAGTAATCAGAACTTAAATTTCTTGAATATAAATAAAAATCAACTAATTTTCTTTGATATAGATGTATTTCATGCAATTCAAGAAATTGGTTACTGAAAAACTTTTTAATGAAATGTTTATTGTGATTTTGCTGTATTATATATTCTTAAAAGGTAATAAAAATTTTCTTATCAAGAAGCAACCACTTTTTTAAATTTAATTTCTCTTTGACGGCAAAACTGTTATCAAATGGGCTATTTTTCTTTGGACTAGCAGTAAAAAATAGTGGTCACCTTAACTATTCCATTAAAGTAAAAAACAGCATTGCTTTGAACACAACAGATTTTTTTTTAAATAACAACAAATAAACAATAAAATATACTATCACAGTTTGACCAGAACAGACCTCAAATGAATTATGATTATGATTTTTAAAACAAAATTACAACTGCTCAATTTAATAGTCAAATAGAATGTGCAATTTTTGTGAACAATAAATTTCTAAAAGCTAAATATTTTGGCTTGAAATTGAAATCATAAAAAATAAAACACATCAATATCACAATTCTCTATTTCATTGCTAATGAATAATTAGTAGCTACTTTTGATTATCAGAGATCTAAAAGGCATGCATTAAATAAAAATTTAAACTTTTTTTTTCTTTTCGAAATTTATATGACGCTATTTTATGAATAAATAAATGCATCATTAGTCAATAAAACTTATCCTTAAATATATATATATAAATCAGCATACACATAAACAAACTTTCCCAAAACAACAACAATTCAGTATAAAGAGAATATTGTAATTTGATAAATTTTGGCACACTACTTTGCAGGCTAGTTTTGTTTTATAAGCATCTTTTTATCTGCACCTACAGTTTTCACAAAAATAGTAATGATATGTTACCAGAAACGAAAATTTTAATTTAAAAAAAAATCTGAATGACTTTTAGAGCCACTTTTTTTATCCAACAAGAAAAAAACTTTTTTAATATCTGAGACTTAATTTTACTCATTTATAAAAAATACACAAAGAGTAACGGAAGAGAAATTACAATTACAATATATAGTATATTTTATACATTTTTTAAATTTATGCATCTTAGATTGGAATTTTTTGGTCCTAACTGAGCAACGTGAAATATAGAAAATGCCTTAAAATTGCCTAGTTTTCTTTATGCTAATTATTTTTAAAATATCATTACATTTACATTTTATCTCACTAAATTTCAAATTTTCAAGAACTTTAATAAAAAATAAGTTTTACTTTTAAAAATCTCAAAAATCACAAAATTATGACACATGTTTGAAACTTGTTTTGAACACAAACATGCACTGTAAAAAATCTCTGTCTTTTTTTTTTTAAGCATTATGGTGATTTTTCTGGAAATATTACCACAGCAATTCTCAACTGCATGTATAATCAAACACTTTGAAGAGCTTAAGAATGATCAAAATAATGGATATCTTAATTTGAAAAGCTTTAAAAAATATTTTTCTTTATATTAAAAATGTTTCAATCACACTAAGTCATAGAATGTCATGTTCAATTTTGGATGAAATGTTAGTTATGTTAATAAGTTACTAATACCACAAAATTTTTGTACAGAAATGTTTTTCAAACAAAGCAAAAATACTCATATATGTTAAATCCTTTAAAATCAATATTGTAAAAAAATAAATAAATAAATAAATAAACCTCGCAATATTAAAAGGTTAAACTTACATAATGGAAATAAATGTACTGGTGTGTTTTTTGGAGGATTTTATTTTATTTATATAAAAACAATTAACCAAAAATACTTCAGCAGTCTGTCAGAACTTCGGAATAATTGGTAACTCTATCAATCTTAAAAATATGGGCTTAAGTAATACAAAAGAGTGTAAATTTGAGCCACATCATTAAAAAAACATGAAAAAATCTTTTCTTCAAGCCTATATCCTTTTTTGTAAGTAATTGGCCTTCAATAGGCAACTAATAAAATAAGTTTTATTTATTAAACGTTAATAATTACAGTAACTTTTGACTATAAGCACATAAATACAATAATTGTCTTTCCATAAAATTAAATTTAAAAAATCTCTTAGTAGTCTAGATTATCGCAAAAAAAAAAGTACCAAAAGCTTCAATTTTTACATACATAACTGATGACAAGTGATTTACATTTTATCTATAAAATCAAGGGCGGATCCAGAAGCTTTTTTCGGAGGGGGCGCAAATCGTGAATGCTCATTTTATCTAGTGTAAAGCCCACTTAATATTGCTGAAAGCCCCATTTACCTAGTGTAAATATATTTTTCTCGGAGGGGGCGCGCGCCCCCCTGGGGGTGTTTAGACTTCATCAGTGGGGCCCTTTTCAGAATATGCACTACAGAACTATACTTCCAACTAGAAACAGTTTTCTATAATGGCATGTCATCATCTTTTACATCATAAATTTTATAAGGAGCTGTAGATATAAATAGAATAAAATAACTTTTTAGGGCGATCCTATAGACAAGTGTTTCTCACACATGGAACCCTTGCTTCAAAGTGGTGCAATTGAAAAATGGAATTTGTCCAGGGGTTAGCCCAAAATAAAGTTTATGTCCTGCTCCTTATTAAATCTTAAATAACAAAGAATTACTTACATAGTTTCTTTGAAATAAAAACTAGGCAATTAACGCTTGCTACTTTCTTTTAATTAAATTAAATCATTTAATTAATATTTCCATGCAGGGGCGTAGCCAAGGGGGGATATACCCCCCCCCTCCGAAAAGTTTTCCTGGCTATGCGCCTGTTTCCATGATCATATCGCAATTTAAAACACCAATGAGAGTGTCATTGAATACATTACATGAATGACACAATTTTATACTTAATAATATATGAAAAATGTCCACTGTGTTATCAGACATTATCATTATTTAATTAAGTTAAAAAGTATTGTAAAATTTAATAATCAACAATAAACTGTAAATGTTTAGGGTTTGTAATGGCTTTAAGTCTCTCTAAGGCCTACAAAACATTTTTCTTTGAATGTTCAGAATTTGCAAATCTCAAGTTTGCAACTACTGAGCTCTTCAGACCAGAGAAAATTGTAATGTTTGGATTCAGAAAAATCCATAGAATTTAAATCTACAAAAAAAACTACAAATGCTTAATTTGAAATGCTTGGCATCCAAATTGAATCTCATCATGGGATCTTTCTTTTAAAGAATTTTAAACTGTTAAAAGCTGGATAAATGAATAACGTTCAAATTCTCAGAAAACAACAAGTTCTAATATAAAATCAAAAGATTAGGCAAAATCATCAAAATTCAAACGATTTTGCACTATGTCTTTATTAAAATGTCTCAACCAAATAAGTCCCAACCTCTTTAATGACATTATAAATGAAGTTCAACAGTATATTGAAACAATAATAAAAATTAAACAGATATGTTTATAAGGAATGAAAAATAAAACTAAAATTGCTCACTAACACACATTCACTGAATGAATCATTAATGGTTAAAACTGTAAAAGATGTAGTTTAAAACCTCACATTAAAAAAAAAGAAAGAAAAACAAAATAGTAACAAGGACACCATTAATAATATATGAAATTACTCATAGTCTCAGCAGAAGAAAAACTCTTTAGAAATCAAGTATGTTTTAAGTGACCTCAAAGCTTTTTTACGCTCACATATTGCAATTTGAATATTTTTAGGAAGATCTGAATAAGGTTTTGTGTAACCATCTGGTAGAAAACAAGCTTGCCAACCTTTGGCATTTGCCTTTTTGGGCTTTACTATAGTACCTGGTAGACAACTTTGAAAAACTTGAACTTTAGAATCTTTATCTTCTAACAAACCTAATGAATACATGACATATGCTGATTTGTCATCCCAAGCCTAAAATAATAATAAAGAAAAAAATTATATATTAATTTAAGAGAATTTAAATTCAAAAGGGGCAACCTTATACAATTTATGTTTAATATATATATATATATATATATATATATATATAGAAATATTTTATATTAAACACAACAGGACTTAAAAGAAAAAAAAAATGCAGTACATACAATATAAAAACTAGGTACAGTGGTGATTAGCACTTTAAATTGGAGTGACTGAATAACTGAAAAACATAAGGATCAGACAAAAGAAATGGGCATCTGCATTACGTTCTTTGAATTACAAAGCTAGGAGCTTATTGTGAATATATGACTTTTTAATTACCAGTCGGAATCCACCGTTAAAAGCCAATGCATGAAAACTACAAACCCAGTCCCCCAAGGAAATGAGAGAGCAAAGGTAGATTTTTTTTCTGCCAGCGTCCAATACACAGGCATGAAAGTGCAAGCTGATCAAAAAAGCTGAACTCTACCCGAATACAAAATTTAACGTGAAAAAAAAATTAAATACATATATATATATATACGCATGTGTATATATAATACATATGTATGTATATATATATGTATATGCATGTATACATTTTCTCACCAGCCAGTACACTATATTCTTATAAGAAGGGTCAATTTATGGTGGAAAAAAAAGGTAACCAAATTCTTAGATTGAAACAACTTTTTTTGTACAGTAATTTCTTCCAGTAATATATCACTCCATTCTTAAAAAACAATAGTACAAAATTTTCCCCCCATTTTCTATACATGATAAAAATACATTAAAAAGTGTTGAAATCAAAATGTTTTCAAAAACTTTCTTTTTTTTTCCATTATTGCAGTTTTGATTTTATTCACTTATTTATTATTATTATTAAAGTGACCATTTTTTGTGAACCTAAAATCAGGACATTCCTAAACCAGTGTCGAGAGGGATAAAAATCAATCCCGACCCCCCCCCCAATAATAATTACGTAATCAAAGATTATATTCTTGCTAAACTCCAAACACACTTTAATTCAACCTAATACTTCAAATTTTGATGCAAAACAATAAACTAAACGCAGCTTGCTCTTGGCTTGTAATTCAAGGTCAGAAGACACGTTACTAATTTAATACATCTACGAAACATTAACTGCTACACTTTTACGTTGAGTCATAAAACGTAATGTCATTAAATTCTCATAAAATAACCTCTAATTATTACTAAATCTATATCGCATATATATATATCCCCTACTTTTATTTCTATTTCTTCTTCATGATCCATAACTTTTGCCTTTAATTGATTTCTTGAACCACTCTAATTTAAATTTATTTTTTTCGCTCGCATCTACTGAGCAAGCTTTATGCTCAATGTTTAAATTAATATCCATATTTATAATGTTATCTTGGTTAACTAACAAAAGATCATCTTCACAAACTGATGAACGAAGAACGCAATTTCCCACATGCGTTTCAGAGCGTGCGGTACAATTCCAAACAAAGACACGACAAATAAAATTAGCAGTAGAAGTTGTTCACATAACAGCCGTTATCAGTCATCCCGTAATTCAAGTTCGGCAATTTCCCCGTGCGATTTCAACAGTAAGGCGTGACCTACTTTCAACCTGCGCAATCGTCATTTGGCCGATTGGCACAAGTTACGCCTTTCTCCATTCCGCTGCACCAATAATTTAGGGTGATAGATACGATGTGTAGGCTTAGGAACGCATCTCTGTTTACTGTGAAGGAGAAAAAATGGCGTTCGTTCGTCCCCCCCCCCCCCACACACACACACATACACATTTTTTGGTCGCGATTTCTCGACGGTTTTGCATCGATCTCAGAAACAGCCCCAAAGACATTGAAAAAAGCGGAACTCTTTCATGCCTGAATACATTGATTGCCTTGTTCTGCGATAAGAAACATGGAAATGAAAGCCTGCCTTTGTACTAATCAAAAGCCCCTCTTTTGTGCTGAACTGAACAGTTCTATGACCCAGAGAAGGAGTGGGCAATTGTTTTATCTGGGGGGCTACTTTGTAGAGGCGGAAGTTAACAGAGGCTCAAACATTTTAAAATTATTGCATTCATTAGTAAATTTTGCATTTTAGAAACAGTATATAAACTTTATCATGATAAGTTTAATATATGTAGCTCCAAGCAAAATTTAATTTTAATTTCACATTAAAGAGATAAATACACCGTTACACTTTTCTACATTTTTTAGGAAACAGGAATGAGACTGCATGTTGATATTTTCATTACAGCTTGCAAGTTAATGCCTGCCAAAGATCATCTATATTTACTCTTGTTGATCTTCAAACAAGAAAAACTTTGCTCACAAGTACATGTAGTCAAAGTCAAACATTGGCACAACAGCTCCTCTGTGGGGCTAAGACCTACGTTGCCCAGCCGTAAGCATGGGCTCTGGGGTGCGGATGCATATGCCTCGGCCAGGTGGTCAGCCTTATGCGAAGCCCCCAGTGTTTGACCCCAAGCATGTTTGATCCTCACTTTACTGACCCACTCAAGGGATGAAAGGATGAGTCGAGCTTGCCCAGTCTGGGATTTGAACCCAAGACCCGTAGGACGGTAGCGTGGTGCACTAACCATTACACTACTGGGCTTCCAAGAACATGTAGACCACCTAATTATGAAAAAATTTGCCAAGTAAATTTCTTTATACATGAAAATTTTTCAGCAGACAATGATTTGTAAAATTCAACTAATGGTACAGCATTTAACATTTCTCTTACAGTATGATCTGATTGCATGTAAATAAGTTCAAGCTGCAGCTCATTGGGTGCTGTGTCAATATCAGCAATGATGTGATGAGACAGCAATTGAATTTAAGCTCTGCTGATAATCCTTAATCTTAACAAAAACACTAATTCCTAGGTAGGAATTAAAAATTTTTTAGTCAAGGTAATTATTTTTTAAAGAAATATCAGGAATTTTTTAGACTTCCTTGGTGGGCCTTAAAAAACTGTTAGCAGGTCGCTACTTGCCCACCCCTATCCCAGAGCCTGGACAGCAGAGAACAGAGTGGAAATAGCCCCTTCAAGGGAGAAGAATGATTCCTTCTTATTAAGTTTGCACTTGTAATGTATTGCTTCAATTTTGAGCTTATTTAATTTTTCTTTTGAAGAATTTTCAAAGTCAGGGTTCCTAGTGGCAGTCGGGACCTCTGAAGGTGATTGGGGCTCCTTGCACCTGCCAGTCGTTAGATCCGGCACTGGCAAATTATTTGTTACAAACAACAAACCATGTGAACAGCCCTATACACATAGCTCTGCAGCAGTTGGTTGTTCTCTGTGATAAATTTCAAAGGGTTGTCATTCTCTCCGACTCCAGAGCTGCTATACAGTCCATATGCTCTACTCACAACCATTCTGAGCGGGAAGTTTTGGACTGTCAATTAGCCATTAAAAATCTGGAATTAATGAAAAAGTCCACTGTACTTCAGTGGATCCCAGGACACTGTGGACTCTGTGGTAATGAACAATGTATTGGCGAAGAAGGATGCTGGTGTGTTATAGCTTATGAATTCAAGAGCTCCTTTTTGCACAGTGAAATGTCTCATCAAGAATTCTGTGTCTTCCTGTTTTTGCAAAGAAATAAGAACTAGGACTGCTCCCAAAATTTGGAGACATACAGACGAAGCATGTTTATTAGATTTCCTCCGCCGTGAGGCAGTTGCAATTTTTTGACTTTATACTAAACATGGCTGTCTGGCTGCACACCTTTTTGCCACTGGTGTCTTACCAAATCCCTACTGCACCCTCTGTGTGGATCCTGTAATAATGGATGACAACCACATCACCTGCTGCAGAGCTCTTTGTGGGGCCTCCTTGGTCAGACGATATTGGGAGGCTAGAAGCCGAATAAGACAGTGACATTCTTGTTTTGTTTCTTGTTCCTTCTTTTTACTTTTTGATATTTTTTTGTCAAGTTCTCTGCTATTAGAAATAAAATAATAAGCTGCTTAATCTGATCAAATCACCAACAATAGCATCAAATCAATATGAATGTGTACTAAAACTGCCCCTTAATAAAACCAAAAATTGAAACCACTTGCAAAATTGTAAAAACAAAAATTCTAAGAAAGATGGAAGAAGAGTGGGGTGAAGGCAGAAAATATACACACACAGTAACCCATTATCTCGTTTTGCTGAAACCTTTTTACATGGCATATTGCAACAATGGTTGCAACAAACACATGCACTATTATGTAATATGTAAGTAAATTCATTTTATATGTAGTATGAGTTTATATTATAAATTTTGAATGAATAATAAACTAATAAGAAATAAGAAATTAATTTGATTTATTAATGCTATTAATCATCTTATTTTACTGTTTGGGAGATGGCAATGGATGAAATACCCTCTAAACTCAAATAATGTTCATAGAGTATAAAAATCAGCCCCTTTCTTAAAATCAATTAAGCTCAGAATGATTATGATTTATTAAACAGTGGGTACTATAAAAAAGTATTTCAAAAAGTAATTCTTAAAATTTCAGGAGCCTCCCATAAAATAAAAATATATATCCAGATGTTTTACAGGCCCTTGAATCCAGGAATTTTCCAGGATATGTATGAACTCTGTAATCGCTGTTTTATTAACTGAACATTGAAATCTGCTTGTCTATGCTTCAATGGGCATAATGAAGATCTATGGAAATGACAGATTAATTAATCCATCACTCTGATTTGGAGATCAACATGCACAGAGCTCACTTGACAGTTTAGCCATTAGTTTCCAAAATAATCAGCTGTGGTGCAATGGGGAGTAAGATTATTAAAGGTATGCTCAATTACCTTACATTAGCATTCATTTTTACTTCTATATTTTAAGTCAGTTTTAAAAGCAAAGATATACAATTCAGTTTGGTTGAACTATGTAAAAATACAGTGGAAACTGACCAACATGACTACCCTTGAGAAGAACAAAACTAGCCATCTTACAAAGGTGGTTAAGTGTGGTGGTTGTAAAGTGAAACTGCATAAAAGTGGTCATTGTAGACAGGTGGTCACTTTAGCAGGTTCCACTGTATATTCAGTCTTTTGAGCTTCTAATACTTAAAATGTCATTTTTGCTATATAAACTGGATTAAGTGCGACTTATTGTGGAATTCAAGAACTGCCTTGAACAGGCACACCTGCTAGAGTCAGTCTGCTAATATATTTCTGTATCAATAGACTTCTATCAATATTTTCTAATTTAAGGTATATCATAAATGTAATATTTATAATAGTAAGCATTGTCATTCTAGTGATAACCTCCAATGTCTTGTTAAAAATAAATAAAGAACTCATTTTGAACATTTTTTACAAGTTTGCGTAGTACAGTATGTATAGTAGGGGAGACTGGGGTCAAAAGTTACATGGGTCAACTGTAACATTTCATATTTAATGCATTATACATTCTTACAACAGTCAAGATATGGCAGTATGGTAAAGCACCCTCTAATAATTCAAGGACAGAAATTGCAAAGAAATCAGTTGAGATATCCGAAAGCTAAAGTGGATATTTTATTTATTTATTTTTGCAGAATAAAAATTTATTTCATCTTTTTGCTACTAGTACCCAACATATAAGGTATAATTACTTCCTTAATTCAGTCTGCTAATATATTTCTGTATCAATAGTCTTCCTATCAATATTTTCTAATTTAAGGTATATCATAAATGTAATATTTATAATAGTAAGCATTGTCATTCTAGTGATAACTTCCAATGTCTTGTTAAAAATAAATAAAGAACTCATTTTGAACATTTTTTACAAGTTTGCGTAGTACAGTATGTATAGTAGGGGAGACTGGGGTCAAAAGTTACATGGGTCAACTGTAACATTTCATATTTAATGCATTATACATTCTTACAACAGTCAAGATATGGCAGTATGGTAAAGCACCCTCTAATAATTCAAGGACAGAAATTGCAAAGAAATCAGTTGAGATATCCGAAAGCTAAAGTGGATATTTTATTTATTTATTTTTGCAGAATAAAAATTTATTTCATCTTTTTGCTACTAGTACCCAACATATAAGGTATAATTACTTCCTTAATTCAGTCTGCTAATATATTTCTGTATCAATAGTCTTCCTATCAATATTTTCTAATTTAAGGTATATCATAAATGTAATATTTATAATAGTAAGCATTGTCATTCTAGTGATAACCTCCAATGTCTTGTTAAAAATAAATAAAGAACTCATTTTGAACATTTTTTACAAGTTTGCGTAGTACAGTATGTATAGTAGGGGAGACTGGGGTCAAAAGTTACATGGGTCAACTGTAACATTTCATATTTAATGCATTATACATTCTTACAACAGTCAAGATATGGCAGTATGGTAAAGCACCCTCTAATAATTCAAGGACAGAAATTGCAAAGAAATCAGTTGAGATATCCGAAAGCTAAAGTGGATATTTTATTTATTTATTTTTGCAGAATAAAAATTTATTTCATCTTTTTGCTACTAGTACCCAACATATAAGGTATAATTACTTTCTTAATTCAGTCTGCTAATATATTTCTGTATCAATAGTCTTCCTATCAATATTTTCTAATTTAAGGTATATCATAAATGTAATATTTATAATAGTAAGCATTGTCATTCTAGTGATAACCTCCAATGTCTTGTTAAAAATAAATAAAGAACTCATTTTGAACATTTTTTACAAGTTTGCGTAGTACAGTATGTATAGTAGGGGAGACTGGGGTCAAAAGTTACATGGGTCAACTGTAAACATTTCATATTTAATGCATTATACATTCTTACAACATTCAAGATATGGCAGTATGGTAAAGCACCCTCTAATAATTCAAGGACAGAAATTGCAAAGAAATCAGTTGAGATATCCGAAAGCTAAAGTGGATATTTTATTTATTTATTTTTGCAGAATAAAAATTTATTTCATCTTTTTGCTACTAGTACCCAACATATAAGGTATAATTACTTCCTTAATTCAGTCTGCTAATATATTTCTGTATCAATAGTCTTCCTATCAATATTTTCTAATTTAAGGTATATCATAAATGTAATATTTATAATAGTAAGCATTGTCATTCTAGTGATAACCTCCAATGTCTTGTTAAAAATAAATAAAGAACTCATTTTGAACATTTTTTACAAGTTTGCGTAGTACAGTATGTATAGTAGGGGAGACTGGGGTCAAAAGTTACATGGGTCAACTGTAACATTTCATATTTAATGCATTATACATTCTTACAACAGTCAAGATATGGCAGTATGGTAAAGCACCCTCTAATAATTCAAGGACAGAAATTGCAAAGAAATCAGTTGAGATATCCGAAAGCTAAAGTGGATATTTTATTTATTTATTTTTGCAGAATAAAAATTTATTTCATCTTTTTGCTACTAGTACCCAACATATAAGGTATAATTACTTAAGTGATTATAAATGTCTCATACTTTTATCCTTATTTTACTGTCTAAAGCCTCAAGTTTATACAACAACACATTTCAGTGTAATTGAATAATTACTTCAAAATGGCATCAAGGTGTTAATTGTAAAAAATTGTGGGACTGTTGTATCACCTGTAAAAAATGGTCCCATGCGAAGTTTATAAAAGATGAATGCCAATATGAATGTCCAAATTTTTTTTTCTGAGTAGGTTTTCTTAATTTCAATAATTGCCAAATATTTTACTGATCTTTAGTTAAGGGTGTATAATGAAGAAATAAAATCTGCCTTAAGATCTTGGTACATAAATTAAAATAATCTAATTACACCAGGGACTCAAAAAAAAAAAAAAAAATTAAGGATGATTGTTTATAAGTAGCACTATACACTGAATTGAATGAAAGAACATCGCCTTTTATGAAGCATTAAAAAAATCTTAAACAAGGAAATGCACACCATTTTTTTTTTTTTTTTTTTTTTGAAAAGAAACACATTCTGCAAAATTTTCATTTTATGAGAATTTTTTCTAAAAGTTTCATCCTGATAGAGGTTTATTGTTATTTCAGCATGTAGAACAGCTTGTAAAGAGACATTTTTAAAATTTCGAAGCATTTGACATAATTAGTTATCCTGCTGTATACCCAAAATCACATGACTTTTTTCAAACAATAATTAAATATTCATGAAATTATGAATATTTAATTATTTACCATATTAAATTCTATGCATTACTTAGCACTGTCTCTCTATTACCTAAATCAATGATAAATAACTCTTTTTTGCAGCACACTAGCTTTAAGAAATTAAATTAGAAATGTTATGCCATATTTGCACTTTCAGTGATAAAAACTTATAATTTCCCCAAGAAACTGTCACAATTGACCCAGGATTGGTGACAATTGTTAGTTACACGGTGTACTGATGTACATTTATTAAAATTCTTTTCATGTGCCTAATGTCATTCCAAAATTGCATTTATGTGAATCTTTGCTAAGATTCTATGTCTAGTTCAAATTTGCATTGAGTTCTTCCATAAAAGTATGTAAATATTGACCAAAATGTGCAAAATGTTATAACTGACCATAGTCTCCCCTAAGCATTATACTTATATAGTATTACAAGCAAGTAAAAGGGGGAAAATGGCATTTACTGTTTCCCCACTTTAAGCATGCCAAGCAATGAAGGTTGAATTCAATGCAGAAGGAGGGGGGGGGGGGTAAAAAGATGTGCAGAGGTAACTGTGCAAGCAATTTTTAAGTATTAAACCATCATTGCTAATTTCCTTTTACTGAAAACAAAACCAAATGTTTGAGGCTATAGTTTTCCATTAATTTCAAAACTGTCTACAACTTGTAAACAATTTCTCTGTTTCGAATCTTCACCGATATTTTGCCACTGAACTCATTCAGTTGGCTAGCGTATGAGTGTTTGCATCCATGGGTGTGCTTAAGCTAGGGGAACAGTAATTTAAAGTTTTTAAAGAATAAGACTTACATCAAGAAGCTTGTACAACTCCACAGAATTGAGTTTTTCAACAAAACTTGTTATCAAAGTCCCTGGAAGGCCTCCCAAAGCATTAAAACATACACTGGTAATGTCAGTAATAATTGGACATGTTATTCCATTAGATAAAGCATCTTTGCATTTTTCAGTTAACGCATAAGTATCAGAACCTTGATAATCATGTAGCGTAGTGTGCAATATTTCATACTGTAAAAGAAAATTTCAAGGAAAATAAATATATTTTCGGTTAAAATACATTTACTATTCATTTAACTCGTAAAGTTAGGATCAAAACAAAAAAATTAGAAACATTTCAAAATTATAATACTTAAATGATATAATAAAGCAACATTGTACAATGAAATAAAATCTAATTATTTCAAGATATGCTAAAAGGTACTTTTATTAGTTATTCCAGTTATTTCCAGCTACAGTTAAATCTATTAATAAATTAAGTGTTAAAAAAATAACTGAAATTTAGTAAAATCAGACGTGCCAGCTTTTCAAAATCAAAATGCCTGAGATCTTCTGCTTTTTAATGTCAGAAAGGCTGAGATATTTTAAGCATTCATTCTCAGCATAAAATGGATATAGTTTTTTTCCCTTAAATACTGTACATGTCCATATAAACTTAAGTAGTAGGATGCAGTACTAAGTTATATAATGTAAATAAATTCAGTTTGAAACATGTTTTTAAAAAAAAATTATATTAAATTTTTTTACTTGATTTCAGCCAGTTTTGAAAATTCTATTGTATCTATATACATAAAACAAAGTGTAATGGGTCCGCAAGTGTAATGTGTAACATGTCGCAAAAGGCTAATTTTTGCTCCGCCATTGTAACCCCACAGTAGAAAAGAGAATATAGCATATCTAGGTTGCCATATTTGGCAAGTTTATTAAATGACTCAGACTCTTGAAGTAAAAATAAAAGAATAACGATTCTTTTTGTTTAGATTATTTGTAAGGTTGTTTTTAATTAAAATATTGTGTGCATGTGAAATCAGAGCAGTAATGAAATCTTTTACACTCAAAAGAAAAATAGGATTTGAAAATTTTCCGAGACTAAAATGTGCAACTTTTTGATTTGGCGAAAAATAAAATGGTTGATGTGCGATTTTGAGATGATCGTTCGCTACTTGGGTTATGAATACACCTGAAAATAAGTTTTGGAAATTTTCATTCGGTTGGAATTGTGCATTTTCCCCCCATCTATTTCTAATGTATTACATCCAGAAAAAGGATGTTAGAAATATCAATTTTAATTTTGTTTAATCGCACTCATGAATAATAATATACTTTCCAACTTAATGAAAGAAGGAACGAAAATAAGGAAGACCTATGGATTATAATACGCTTTTAATATATAGCACTTTAGTGCATATTTAAAATCTGAAAGTGTTTCAGATTTTTTTTTTTTTTTTTTTTTCCTTTCCGTTTTTTGATAAAGGCCAATATATCCAGAAGCTCTTTAGAATTAATATAGGACAAAAATAATTTGTTCCTTTTTGTAGGTTTTTATCGTTTAACCATCTTATTTTTGTAACCAGGGGCGGCCTGACACAGTAAGCATCACATCTGGGCACCAGCTTTGAAGGGGGCTTCATTTCGAACTCAAAAACTAAGTAGAGCATAAAAGGGGGCGTCTTTTTTATATTAGCAGGGGGTGACACTTACTGCTAGGCCGCTCCTGTTTGTAACCATCTTAATTTTAAATTCCATTCAGAATCTGAGAGATATCAGTGCAAAGGAAGCCGGTGAGGAACAGGATTCTCTCCGAACAAGATTTATTAAGATGGCGAACCAACTGGTTGCCGGAGGCGGCTAGTTTGTACATAAATAATGAAAAATCATTCATGTAATTTCTGGGAACAACTTCAGATGCATTATTTCAAATCAAATGTTCTGATTGTTGAGCCTCATGCAGCAAAATTAAAGAAAGTCAAACTGGTTTTGAAGAAAATTGGGGAAAGTTTCAGTTTTTTAATAAACTCATATAAAACCTGAGAAAATGAAGAAAAATCCTGAGACTCAGAATCAAAAAGCCTAAGACTCAGGCCAAAATCCTAAGCCTTGGCATACCTGTAAAAAGTATTGAAAAAAAAGTACAAGAGGCCAGTTTTTTAACATCTATATTTCTTTTATTTATAGTATTATTTAACTACTTGTCAGGAAGAAAAAAAAAAGATTTCAATGTCTGTGGAGGGTATGTCTTGAACTTTTTCATTCAAAAACACATTTTAAAATAAAGTACACTTCTTGGGATTAATTTGTATTCAAATATTATGTAAAAGTATAAATTCTTTAAAAGGCAATTTAATTTAATTGCCTTTAAAAATTACAAGACCAAACACACACAAAAAATCAGTTTGGCTTCATATGTTGCATTCATGAATGTACAGGCAAAGCATATTAGTTGGTAGGGGTGTATTATTATCATCACATTCTTTATTATCATTATTATTCAGTAGAAACGTCTGTATCTGAACCTGAAGAGCCTAAAAGACACACGTCATCAACATCTGAATAAAACATTACAAGAAGTAAATTCTGATTGACTGTGCAAAACAAATTCATTCATAATGCACTCCTTTATAGCTGAGCACACCCACTTTTCACACTGAAAAGGGAAATAATCAAGCAAATGAAGCAAAAAAGTACTCATATGTGAAAACAAAATACCAAAACTTTTCAAATTTGCCTTCTATGCACTGAAAGTAATTTAAGATGTTATACTGGATTAGAACATTCTCATACTGGATTTTTTTTACACAAAGACCTAAATGACATGTATATTAATGACATGGTAATAAAAATTGATAACACGACAAAATTACAGTAACATGGTATACATTTAAAAAAACATAATTACTTTAAAATCAGCAAATACTTCTTTTATTATCTGGTCAGTTTTTTCATCTGGTCTTGTAATAAATGTAATAGGATTGGACATCTAAAATATTAAAATTACTATAAATACTAAAACTACTTATGTTGTAAAATATAAATAAATAAGAGTACTTAATAAATTAATAAATAGCTAATCATTTTATGAGTGTTGCTTTTAATGCTTACTCTATATAAATATATATGAGGGCTATGTTTTATTCAACCTCCCACGAGCCATCAAAGAAAAACAAGAGTAAAGAATAAAAATTATTTGCAACCAAGAGTTAGGTACATATACAACTTTTTTTAAACATAGCCACTAGATTCTGGCATTTGTCAAATCACTAAACAAGCTTGCCAATGCCCTCTTAGAGAAACATTGCAACCAGAGATGCGACCAAAGACCTGAATGTTGTTTTGCAAAACTTTAAAAAAACATAATTACTTTAATTATGTTAAAGTGTTGACTGTAGATGGAAACCCCCCAGTGCTAAGTCACTTAAACAAAAGACACCAATAGGGGTTTCAAAACAGTGATGAGAGATCCATCTAGCCAGTTCTTCAATACAAGTATCAGAAATTCCTTGCCACTAAGTCAATGGCCAATAGTGATCTTCATGAATCTCACATCACTTTTGTTTTGAAACCCCTATTGGTGTCTTTTGTTTAAGTGACTTAGCACTGGGGGGTTTCCATCTACAGTCAACACTTTCTTTCACCAACAATTTTGATTTCATGAACCAGCGGGTGATCTCAAAATTCACTCCCATAGACGAGCTTAAAACTTGATTTTAAAAACTTTCAATTTCAGTGATTAGAAGGATCACTATGAGTTCTTAAAAGCAAACATGGAGTGTACTACCTGATTTTAAGAGTTGGCTGAGAAGCTAAAGCTACCAGGCTAAAGGAGATTTTTGGAACAATATTCCGGCTCATGGCTGCAACACTGGTGGTAACGTATCTCAGAGAACATCAGGAAGCTCATCTACCAATTTGACAGATGCCTGAGTCTTCATAACATTTTATGTAGAAAAGTACCGTATATACTCGTGTATAAGCCCACCCGTGTATAAGCCCACCCCCCCAGTTTTCTCCCAAAAATCTTTCATAAATGACTGACCCGTGTATAAGCCCACCCTCCCAACTTTAAAAATGGACGCGTCCGTAAAATACTCCCCCTACCAGAATTCGACTGGCTTTCGGTGATCACGTGATTGTTTTGCGACGCAGGGTCAACATAATTGGCGACTTACAGCACTCAAAGACCGGCTTCGAAACTTCTGGAACGAATGGATGGCTTCCGATAATGTACAGACTACAAAGACAGGCAATCTAAAAAATACAAAAACTTAATGTGCTAGATCTTACTTTTGTTTCCATAAAGTTAAATTGGTTGCCCCAAATGCATGGGCACCGGAAGGGGGGGGGGATTGATATGCCAATTTCCGGGACCATGGTTTTCCCATTTACATAATATACATATTTGCGCGTATGTGTGTAGATGTTTACTGCTCCCTAAACATTGAATTTCCGATGATCAAATTTTGAAATTTTTTTTGACCCGTGTATAAGCCCACCCCCCCACTTTCAATCCAAATTTTTGTCCAAAAAAAGTGGGCTTATACACGAGTATATACGGTAATCATATATCAGGGATGAGAATGCACAAAAGCAAAAAAAGAGGAAAAGTGTGTGAGTTTGAATTTAACCATTAAAAAATGTCTAACACATATAACAAAATTTTTTGAATTAAATTTCAATTACTTTTATCCTAAACAAAATAATAGTGAAGAGAGGGCACAGTGGTATAGGTCAAAATTAAAATTTTCAAATGGTAGCAAATGGCTACCAAGAGCAATGGCAAATGGTAGCCATATTTCAAAAAATGGTAGCTATTTGCTAATATTGTAAAATTATGTAATTACCGTACTAAAAATGATAAAATTATGCTCGATACTTACATTTACATACATATCCAGGGATGTGCCAGCTGAAATTAAATTTTGGAGAAATTTGTTGAGCAAGAAAAGAGACATTTTTGGAGCAATTTGGAGCAAGAAAAAGTCACTTTTGGAGCACAAGAATGTCAATTTGGAAGCACAAAATTTATTTTTGGAGGGAAAGGGATAAGTCATTAAAGAATGCTAATCTAAAAAATGAAAATTAAGGAGGTTCTTAAAAACTCTTAGCTTATAACAAAAACCAGTTTTTTTTGGGTTGGGGGGAAGGGGGGAGGAGAGTCAGGAGCTTTGAAATAAATAAAAAATTCAGTTATTTTATACATTGCTATACAAAATATCTATTTTAAATCAAAAATATAATATTTACTAGATTATATTAACCAATTTATGCCTAGCGTCCCTTTATTGGGATGGCATTTTTGCTATCCGTCTAAAACTTTATTTTTCCTAGCCTTTATTCACGAGTATGGAACCTCCACAAAATATTTTAACATGACCCGGTAGGATGTTGAAATTTCAGTTTTTATACATAATGATTTTAAGAAATCATCCCTTGTTCAAGAAGTTGACATCAGAAATTTATCTATTATTGCTGGTATTAGCAAAAATCAAAGAAAGTCGAAAAAATATCTGGGCACAAATGGGTTAACTACTATCAGCAGCTTATAAAAAATTTGGTAACAAAAAATTACCAATTTATATGAAATTAAATTTAAAACAGAGGTCAATTTTTACTCTTAAGGCATTGGAGGTTTAAACAAAGGGATGTCAAATAAAAAATATTCATTTTTAAGATTAATAGAGAAACATTGAAATTAGAATTAGTGATGATTTTTGTAAAAATTCAGATTTACAAATGTTTTCAACG
The DNA here is from genome assembly GCA_038373885.1 of Cheiracanthium punctorium. NCBI lineage: Eukaryota > Metazoa > Arthropoda > Arachnida > Araneae > Cheiracanthiidae > Cheiracanthium > Cheiracanthium punctorium. The sequence goes on along the minus strand of JAWZYV010015637.1, from coordinate 491,522 downwards.
TATATGGAAAAATAAAAAATGTAGCAGTTTTGCAGAATTTGGAGCAAAAATGTCCCAAAACGATCTTTTTGTAGCAGATTGGCACATCAGGATTGATTTGGCACAATTTGGAGCAATTGGAGCAGCTGGCACATCCCTGCATATCCTTACTTTCAGCAACTAACAGACATGAATTGGAAAACTTAAGAGAAAAGAGTAAACATAAACATTTAGAAATATCAAAAAAACTTTAAACTTTAATATTTGAAAAAAAATGAAAACATTACAGACAACAATCTTGCTGCCTGGAACGTCCAGAGTCTGTTGAGCTCTTCTACCACAAATTCATTGCATCGTTAAAATTTTGATAACAAATGCCATCTCCATTAGAGAAAATCAGTCTAAAAATTGTTCGGCCAGAAAGTTGCTCGGATTTTAAACTAGTGTGATAATCCTATAAAAAAACTCCAAATACTTGAAGCGAGTTGTGTCAAGAATGCTTTGGGGGACACTTTCTAGCAAAATGTCCCTACTCTCATGGTTCTTTAAGACCAGGGAGTAGTAGATTAAGACCCACGGCCAAGCTGTGTCCAGCTTTAGAATTCCTGGCCATTTCACACAAAAAATGGTTTGACTTATCAAAACTTGATGCGGACCAATTGAAACCACTTACCAATGTGATTGGATTAAAGTGTTTCGGCCCAAACGGGTCTCGGTCCTCTCAAAACGAGCCACCTGTGATGGTTAGTACGTTCACAAAGTTACGAAGATTTATTGCCCAATTGATCGGGATTGTGAGAAAATATCCCCACAATGTTTAATTTTGGAGAATAGACTGAAAACTTTTGGCAGCCACAATGGCAATCGCCGCTAAAATAATGGTCGCCAAAAAGTTTTAAATGGTCGCATTTGGCGACTGCTAAATTTAAGGTATACACAGTGGGCCAATAGATATTTTTCTGATTCTAAAGCTAAAAAATTATAAAAAAAATTCCACAATTTAGTTAACCACTATTACAACACTGGGCGATTCCACTGTAACGTGTGTGATGTATTTCGGACTATATACCGTATCCGGTGCTGTTTACATATCAATGTTTGTGTTTATGTTTCATTTGGCGGTCGTTCTGGCACCGTCATGGGCAATGCACAGCAGGAATGAAGTACCCTGCCGGTGGTAGTTTTGACTGGCAACCATAAAGGAACGTGTATCGTCTCGTCAGTTTGGGAATTTGAAATTGTTGCATGTTATGGATGGATGGGAATGAAATATGCTATGATAGTGTATGAAAAGAATGGTGTGTGTGTTTGTTAGAACTGGTGTGAGTATAGAGCTAAATAAAAGAAAGCATGCTGGTGTTACGTTATAAGCCAGTGGGTGTTAGGGACATTTCTGAGTGGTTATTTTAAAAAAAATAAAGGTAAGTGCTCTTTTTTAACGAATCTTTGCAATGTTTAAGTTTTTAATGTGAATTTTAAATTGATATTTGATGTGTTTATGTTTTCGTAAGTGCTATTACGTGCTATTCTAATTATACTGACTTCATATGAGGTGTACAACTAGGTTGTTGAATCCACCGATGTTTTTTCAGTTGAAAATGGGCCAGTGTTTGCCCAGTTTGCATTAGCTGTACAACTAGGTTGCTTAATCCACTGTTGTTTTTTCAGTTAAAAACGGTCCACTGGTTGCCTAGTTTACATAGCTGTACAATTAGGTTGCTTAATCCACTGAAGTTTTTTTAGTTAAAAACAGTCCACTGGTTGCCTAGTTTACATAGCTGTACAACTAGGTTACTTAATCCACTGTAGTTTTTTTAAGTTAAAAATGGTCCACTGGTTGCCTAGTTTACATAGCTGTACAACTAGGTTGCTTAATCCACTGTAGTTTTTTTTGTTAAAAATGGTCCACTATTTGCTCATTTTAAATTGCCTGTTACTGAATTTGCAGACGTTTTTTTGGTTAAATATGGACGTTGTATTTTGTTTTAATGCTTTTGTTAGTGGACTATATGTGCAATTTTAATGTGTTAAAATACTTTGCCGATCGTGCAAGATGGTTGGCGACAGTCACTGGGGGCTTGGCAACAGCCAAGCTCCAGCGATTGTCGCCATTTTTACATGGGGTGTGCACCGTCTTGTATGATTTTACCCGTATTCCCACTGTTTTATGTTTCTAAAGTTGTTTTTCATAAGCTCAGCATTTAAATAGTATTTAATGAATCTTTTTGATTTTATCTAGAATTTATCTTGAATGGATCTTTTTGAGTTATTTAAGGATTTTAATTAATATAAAACTGGCAATTATTATAATTTATATTTTAATTAATATAAAAATAGTCCACTGTTTGCTCATTTTAAATTAGCTGTTCAGGGAGTTGCTGAATTTGCCGTAATTAAGTTTTTTTACGTAAAATATGGGCTGATGGTTGAAGAATTTTTAATTATTTTGTAGCGAGTTTGATGTTTTCATCTGTTTTTGTTAGTGCAGTTTACTTTCAATTTTAATTTGTTGAAATTATTTGAGATTGCTTTGTTGATCACACAAAATGGTTGGCGACAGTTGCTGGGGCAGGGCAACCACCAAGCTCTAGCAACCGGTCTCATTTGAAATTACCTAATAATCAATTAGAAATTAACTGATTTTATTTATTAATTCTATTAATTATTTTACTATATATTATCTCTGAGTTTGGGAGGTTGCACATTCTCTTTCGGTTCAAATAATGCTCACCACATATAAAAGTCAGTCGTCTGTTAAACTCAATTTAGCTCAGAATGAATCTGATTTTATTAAGAGGCAACCACTGTATCTACTTACTGTATAAACCCTCTCAAACTCAACCATGTTCACATGAATATAGATGAACAACTGGATATATTGCCCAATGCTGAAAAAATGCAGCCATTGCCCAATTTAACTACCAGCAAGATGGTGATTGATCATATTGCCAATAGCTCTGTGGCATGCAATTCGTGATTCGATCAACAGCGGTGTTGCTCGTGGTTAAATTGAATGATGGCAACAACTGCACTTTTACAGCAGTGGGACCATTCAGCTATATTTTTTTTTAACAACAAGTAGTGAAAGCACTGGAATTAGGTGGTTTCACAGCATGACCACTGCATGCTAAAGGGTTTAAAACTTCTAATAAAGAAAATTACCAAATTTCCCACTTAAGTCATTCAAACCTAATTTTATATCCATTTCATGGCACTTAACAATTTTTAAACACATTTCATAAAACATATGGAATTTTTCCACTTGATCCTAAACTGAAAGAGTTCCTCATACAAAAACAACAGTCATATCATCAGGGACCTTTTTAACATCCCCAGAGCCCTAGGCACTTTAAATTGTTAGCCTCTCCCCTCTACTGTTTCCAGAGCACTCCCTTCTGTAGTTCTTAACTTATTAGCTTTGGTTCGGGAGGGATTTTTCCTTAACTCTTTTATTCTTTACCCTTTTTGTTTTTGCTCTTTGGACAGTCTTTTCATTATCCACCACCTACGAACTTGCCATGTCAGACTAGCAACCGGCAGCTGTAAGGAAAGAATTGTCACATGGTTTGGCCACTCATGTTTATTTCTTAACTTAAGGCTCAGCGATGGTATGTTCTTTATGTAATTTTAATTTTTTCACCCTCTAATTTTTTGCACCTAGCAGGGTTTTTCTTACAGAAAAAAACTGGGTGAGAATTTCTCACCCTTTCCCCCAAACTGAGTGAGATTTTTATCAAATGGGTGAGAACTTAGATTTGGGTTGGGTAAATATGCAGTAGGTAAGGTATTTATAAATGGGTATTTATTCCTCTGTAAGGTAAATACCCAAATCAAGGTATTTTATGATGTTTAGTTATTTTTATTGAGTGTAACTGGATCTCCAAGTCTAAATCAAACACAGGTACATCCAATAAAATAATTCAGTTTAAGATCCCCCCAGGATCAGAATGTTCCCAGGAACCCCCAGACGCCTTCTTTTTTTTCTTGTTTTTCATAGACTTTAGTTCTTGAGAATTCCCTTTTGCACTCAGTGTTCTTTATTATTTTTTTTTCTTTGAGAAACCGATTTGTAGGGTGCACGAATTTCTCGCAGTAATAATTTTTTAATGCGAGAAAAAGAAAAAAAATGCGAGATTCTGGCATTCTCGCGCTCTAATGAAAACACTGACCTAGGCACATGCCTAAGCAGAAAAGTGGCCCTGCATATCATCATCGCAGAGAAGACTGTTTCATATGCCTCAGTAAAGGATTTTGCAGCATGACATATAAGAATGCCTGTCCATAGTTTAGTAATGAAACCACGTCAAACCAATATTAAAGAATATGAGCTTTGTCTTTTCTTCCAACTTTTGAAGATCACACACACACACACACAAAAAAAGAACCCTACTCAATTGGTTGCACAAAAGCATCAAACTTGCACTACTGCTTATATAAACAAAAAAAAAAAAAAACTAAGATTCTGTTTCAGAAGGTACATCAGTTATCTCCCTCTCATTCAAAGTTACCCCAATTACTACACAATCGCAAATGTATCATTACAAATATTATTTTTAACAAATATGCCAAGTATTTACAAAAGAATACTTCTGAAAATTCTGCATAGCATTAAAAGAGGGAAATTTTATAAATGCAACACAACTAAGAATACATGAATATTTCATATGCATGATCAAACTGAACATTAAATGTCTTTTCCTTCCTGAATATTAAATGTCCTTACCGGCTTTTCAGTTTTAAAATGAAATATATTACTCTAGAAGATTTCACCTATTTTAAATGAGTAAAAGTTGGTTTTAAAACTGAAAAGCCGGTCGTACATTCTTTCAATTGACCTATATAATATTGCAGACATATAAGACATTAGACAGGTTAACTAAACTTTCCTATTGATTTCATATTACCTTCCGAAACTGAAAGTAAAATTACTGAGCAATGACAATCAGTGATGTATGTTAAAATTTCATTAATACTTGTAGTTGACCGCTTTCTTTGTTCTTAAAATGATTTTTTTTTTCTTTCTTTAGAGAGTCGCTCCGAAATGAAATAGAAACAATTGAAAGATGCAGTTAGACCAGTTTATGCTACACAGCCACACTTGCACATTCAAGCAGAAGCAGATGGTTGGTTGAAGTTTCAGATTTGCAATGTTTGGGATTGAGAGGCGCAAGCGCGCATGGCAGTCAAGCACAGAGCAGTCAAGTCAAGTCTGCCGGCTGCAATAGATGCCATTGCCAACTTGTGAATCGTGAGTGATTGGCCAGCTTCCGGCCAAAACCTCCTATAGATAAGAAAGCCGTTCCACAAGATTTCTGACGTCACTTACCTAGGCTGGAGGTTTTGTTCGGGCCCCCGTGTTTTGCTACTTTTTTGTACGTGACATCACTGATGGTATTTGATCCACCACGTGCCAGTGCTTATGGTGGTGGTTAGTTTTGGTTTTAGCTTATTTTAAGGTGACCAAACCAAACGTCCCCATTTTCAGGACATTTTTCAAATTGTCCCCGAAATGTAAAACAGGAATTGGGGACAACTTTTAATTATTGGATTGTTTTTTATTTAAATTATTGTTAATTATTTCATTAATTATAAATGTCCCCAGTTCTCAGTAGTTTTGTTTAAAAATCGGGTATATGTCCCCGATTCTATGCTCAAAAATCTGGTCACCTCAGCTTATTTAGATCTTGAGCGTTATTTAAACCTTTTCTAGGCATTATAATTATTGAAAAAGAAGCTAGAATATTAGTCGTTAACAAATAATAACTGTTTGATAGATTTTCTTTTTGAAGTGAGATTTTGTTTTTAACATTATAAATCGCTAGCAGCGTGGCTCGGCGTTGCCCGTGCAACCCAGGTAGCACAAAGATATTGACGAATGTCCACCGATATCGGGCAATATTTTGAAAGTCTCTGAATGTCATACATTGAATTTACAACATCTGCCGATATTGGCAGATATTAATTAAAAGTAATCCTTTTTAAAACATTTAAGAGAATTTCTTCAATTATTTTATAACCTTATCATTCAGAAATAACATCCTAATGTTTTTTTTTTTTCATTTAGTCCAATTTTTTAGCGATATACTCATTTCAATATACTATTTTAAACATTGGTGAATATCAGGGAATATCGCAGAAATGATATTCTGTTTACAACATTGGTGAATATCAGGGAATATCGCAGAAATGATATTCTGTTTACAACATTGGTGAATATCTGGGAATATCAAAGAAATGATATTATGTTTACAACATTCAACTCGCGCATGCGTACTAATCCTTATTCTTGGCGGGCGGGAGGAACAGAAATTCCCAAACATCAACAACGTGGGAAGTCGGAGGGCGCCATTGAACTTATTTCAGGATACATTACTGATCGTCATGGCAAAGGATATAGAATTATCTTCTAAAATGTAAGTACATCTTTTATGTTATTTAACTGTCATTTACATTGTTTTTTTCATATATTGATTTATGTATTGTTTGTTTATATGACGATGCAACAAAGAATATGCTGCACATCAAATCAGTATTTTTTTTCTACAATTGTGTAAATATTTAGTGAAAGGTGTTTTTGTCTGCACTTTCTATGTTAGCGATATTTTGAAAGAGAACGTAAATATATTTGCCGTTGCGGCCATTATGTGAAATATTTTTATACATTTTTATTGTGATTGTTATAGTGCACAAAAAATACTGAGTTATTTTTGATATAGTGCACACTAAAAATATAATATCGAAGCTTGGGGGGGGGGGAGGGGTGATTTCAGCTTCTTAGAAGCAAAGAAGTTTCTCTTCATCGCAGTTTATATCAGAAGTTTTAATTTAGTCTCGGAACATATTTCTAATTTTTTTTTTTTTGGGGGGGGGGGAGGAAGGGGCGAGTGTAGAGCTTTTGAAACGTTTAAAGCTCAACTTCATGTGTTTAAAATTAATGTGAAGAAACACAAGAATTACATTCAATATTAAGTAGCTAAGAAAATTGGAGGAAATACAAATTGTTATTTTTTTTATTATTTAGTGATTAGTCTAGTAGTTAGTTTTCAGCGTACTTTGAGTTTCATTTTGCATGTGATATACCATCATTTCAGGGTTGGGTTTTTGACTTCAAAAACTGGTTTTCGACATGACAAGCATCAAAATCTGGTTTAAACCGTCAAAAACTAATCCTTAAAATTAATTATATTAAAATATAATAATTATACTAGCACATAAGTTGTGCTCACTAAGAATAATTAGTTTAATGTCATTTATATAATAAAAATTTATAAATTTAATGTATACAATATTATATATAAAAATTGTATATATCAGTGGCACAGCCAGAAATTTATCATGTGTGTGTGTGGTTACAACTACTGCAACTCACATATATGTATACATGTGTGTGTGATACGGGAGTGAAGAATATACTTTTTGTATGACGAAGAATATACTTCTTGTATAACGAAGAATATACTTCTTGTATGACAAATATTCCTCATTGGAGGGGGTTGTGACTCCCCTATCCCCCTTGGCTACGCCACTGATATATGTAATTAATGAATAATATTCTGCAGTTTTTCAAAAATTTCAAACTAAAGTATGGGTAAACATTTCCTAGAAGAAACATCAAGTTTATTTTTGGTTTAATCTAAATATCTAAATTGAAAAGGCTTTAAGGAATAGCCAATAGCATAGCAATTTCACTCATTTAGACTAAAGAGATAAAAGATCAGATCCTTTTAACTATCAGTATACTAAAGTTTTCCATTCAAAATAGAATTAGTAAAAAATTTTGGGACTTGGATGCTATGAGTAAGCACATCTTTACAAAGTACATAATGGTCTTACTTCTTAAAAATAAATAAACCTGATAGATGTAAACAAAGTAAGCATTTTTTACTGATTATAGTGCTTTATTTTTCTAAATATTAATTGATTAATTCATTACAGATATTGAAGTACAAGCTATTTTGCAATAAAGTAAAACACTTAAAAGTATTGTTTATTTTTTCCACTCAATATTTGAGGTTTTTGACATGATGGTTTAAACCATGGTTAAAACTGTCAAAAACTAGCCAACCCTGCATCATTTGTTTCCATCGCATAACTTTTACTACTTTAAAAATCTCAATTTTTTTTCTGCTGGAGCCCAATCATGACCCACAGCAAATTTTAGTTAATGAAATTTGTAACACATATCTTGTATCTTGATTATCAAATTTATAATTTTAGAAAAGTTGGTCACGAGATATTTTGATATGGAGTGCCATACCTAAGATTTTATTTTGTTGAGGACTGTGTATCAAATTGTAGCCTAAGTTTCGTCTGTAAGCTAAGTAAACAGTTAGATATTCAGGGGGGGGGCTGGCTTACAGTTGCCTTAACCACCAGTCTGGATACGTGCCTTAGTTCGTTATATACTGGGTTTGCTATAAGAGTTCGACTGTATAGGAGAGATGAGAAATGATGATCTATCATATAATGAAATATGGTTATTTTTCCCGTGGTTTTCTCCAGTTGTTGTAATGTGAATATTCCTTCTCGGCCCAAAGGCATTCTCCCCCCCCCCTCCCCAGGGGTTGCATTTCAGTTTTTCATTTGGTTGTGCAACTGCACCCCCTATTTGCCACCCCTGATCCCCCCATTATGCAGATAACCTTTGTAGTTTTGCTGTAATTAAAAGCAGCCTTGTGGACACTATTAACAGAGAATTGCATTATCTAAAATTATTCGAACTCAGTTACAGACAGCGCTCGAAAGTTGTGGTTGTCCGCTTACCCAGGGCAGTCAGATTTTTAAACGGGCAAGTAAAACAAAGAATTCAGTTGCCCTTAGGGCAACCAAAAAGAAAAAAATTTTCTTTCATGGTAATTATCAAAAGGAGTAGAAAGAAAGAAACTACTATTGTTTTATCTTCAGTGTGCTCGTTTCCTATTTGTTTACAAGCAGCCGATCACCGTCAAGAGAATTCTGCCATCATAGTCAAATCATACGTAGTCAATAATCCATTTTTCATAGTAACGGCCGCAATTTAAAAAAAAAAAAAAAAAATTGTATAGCAAAAGTTGCATGGGCAACAAACTGTACTTGGGGGCGACCAAAATAATTTCAGAGATTGCCCGAGGGGCAGCACAAAAAGAAAACAAAACACAAGATTCTACCCTCCTTGGTTACAGACATTGCGGATAAGTTATTTGTAAAAATATTTCATGTTAATGTACCGGCTATTTTGCTTCAATATTGTCATTTGTAAAACTTTTTGTTTTGACTTCACCCCCTTTTTAATTAGTTTTTCTTTCTACAGATAAAAGAAGTCCTCCCATGTTACGTGTGTCCTTTATGACACAGCTAGTGTGAAAGAACCTGAACACCAATATCATAGGTTTCCGAAAGACCCAATAATGTAAGTGTTAATTTTAGTAAGAGTATACCATGTGTTACTCATTTTGTAATGAAGCTATCAACAAATTCTTTATGTATGGTAATGTACAACATGTACAATGTAGGGATGCACCGAATATTCGGTATACTGGCAGTATACCGTGACGGTTCGGCCAAATACTTAAATATTCGACAACCGAATAGTAAACAAATTTAAGTATTCCCCAATTAGTAAACAAGTACATATTTTTTATATCAGGAATGAAAGATATAGTATAGTACCATAGTACTAAATTGATTCAAGTTGTTACTAATATCACATGTGAATAAGCGTTAGAAACCCATATAAAGTCCTCCTACCAAGGCACCCAAAAAAAAAAACAATATCCCAATGAAATTAGTTTTAATGTAAGAGAAAACACTCAGATGTTAAATTTGAATTTTGTTGCTTTTCAGTTTTTCTTAAATCATGACACATTGCATTAACCTGTGCTATTACTAACTGATTTAAATTTGAAACAGTAACCAGGAAAAAAAAACTCATAACATTAAGGTAATTAACTCCTAAAGTAATCAATATGCTTATTCTTTAAGGATGAGAATTCATTTGTGGTGAATAGTCACTGTTATGCCATAAAAGTGTCATTTGTTTATATTTAAATTCTAGATTTCCCTATAAAAACAATTTTATGGAAATTTACCTTCCATGGCCAACCTAAAATTGGCACTTACGTATTATCCCGGTGGTCATTCCAGCCAAACTATTTTTCCGTCAAACGAGTTGCCAAACTGTTGCCCCAATCGTATTCAAAACCATTAATAATTTCATATGTCCAGCATTTCTCTTGGCAAAAAAATTGCTCGTCTTGGCGGACTGCCGGGATAATACGTAAGTACCCTAAAATTTATCACTACCAGTCTGTTATCTGTTATTACTTTTTTTTTTCTCTACCAAGTCTAAGCAAATTTTGGGTGCCACTCAGGGACGTAGCGAAAGGGGGGGGGGTTAGGGGGTCATCCCCCCCATGAGAAATTTTACACGTATACATATATATGAGTTGCAGTAGTCGTAAACCCCCCCCGCCCCTATGAAAAATTTCTGGCTACGCCCCTGGTGCCACTAATAATACTTAACTCAAACTAAAACCCAATCTAATTAAGAATTATTGGATCTGGGGATCAAACTTGCTAGTTAGTATTGTTTCATTAATTAATTAAAAAACTAGTATAAAACAGCATACCATACCATTTTGATATGTTTTGAAATGAGCAATGTATTTTTTAATTAATAGTTTTTCGAATATCAATGTTTAAAATATTCATCAATTTTATTTTTTTTCTACTGTCAATTATTTTAAGAGTAAAAGTGAGTAACAAAAAGTCAAATCTGATTCTTCCGCTAATTATTAATTTAAAAATCCAAAATTTCCCGATTTTGATGGGGAAACTTACTAAATTCATTCTGATAATTTAAACCTTTAAGCCAACCATGTGGTTAAAATATTTTAGCTAATTTTATCGTGTAGCAATTACATGTCTGAAAAGCTTTCTTTTTTCTTTCTTTTGTAGCTGCTGCTGCTTTGAAGTTTAAGGAGAAGGAGAAGGAGGTTTTGGCAAATATGTTTGGTCGAAGTTTAGCTGAAGCATCTGATTAGAATAAAAAAAAGATTCGTGTTTCAGATTGTTCCTTAACATTTGATATTGTGGACAATTATACTGAAAACTTATAAAGATAATTTTGTTTTTAAAAATAAAATATGAAAATCTGTTTCATGTAATTTTTTGGAAAGAAAACTTAATTTGAAGTGTGTTTATAATTAGGGATATTTAAAATATTAAAAATGAACAGTACTAATTTTTTACGAGTGTTAATCCTTTTCCAGTAAGCTGTTTTGCATGAATTAAAACTTAAATTAGTTTTTAAAATTCACAATTGTGCAATTTTAAGCATTACTCAATTTTAATAGCATTTCCAATTTAATGAAAATCTTAAAATATAGCCCAAAAAAGATTTTAATCCATTTATTTCAAATCAAAATTTATTTATTTTAATATTTTCTTCTTCTGTTGTTTAGAACCAATAATATTTGCTTTTCAATCAAGTTACAGTAGAACCCTGATTATCCAAGGTGGTCAGAATCAAACATGCCTCGGATAACACTGACAATCATAATCACAATTACAGTTTTAAACATACTGCAGATCATGTCCAGACTTCGAAACGATTACAGTCAAATGTAATTCCCTATAAGAATGCTATTTTATAAATTCTACAGAAATAGTGTAATAAAATTGCATTACTTCAGAATTTTCGGAATATTTGATTTCACTAAGATCAAGATTACTACCTTTTTGCAAATTTAACAGTAACTGGTCATAATCCTTTTAGGAATTGGCCATAGTCGTAATCCTTATCAATTCTTGTAATCAATTGCAGATGGATGTGTAATCATCCGAAGTCTGATCATGAATCTTTTACATTAACCAAGGTGTCACATTGAATATCATGGAGCATTGCATAACCCAGGTTCTACTGTACTTGAAACATTATAAAGAAATGTATTTAATCACTCGTAACTGGAATTATCATTCACCCCTCTTGTAATTTTTAATGAAATCCAAAGGCTTAAAAGATTAACTTTTAATACAAATATATTGAAAATGAATTCATTGTATCTAAGATGCATTAGTGCTTCATTGAAATTAATATAAATTAGGGGGGGGGGGGGAAGAAATAACCTCCAATGGCAAATTACATTTTGTGGGAAACGTTTCAAGGTAAGTACAGAGTAAAAAAAAAAAAGAAATATGAGCATATTACTGGAATTTTTTTTTCTTTAATAGCTATTATTTTACTCGAAGAAAAGCTCTATTTATACTTCCTGCCCCCTCCCTTTTCCCTTTACACATATGGCAAACATTTATTGTATACTTTGAAATTGGTCATAACTCCCACAATCTTTCTGAAAAATTCTAGATAAACTGTGTTGACCAAAGAAAAGAGTATGCAGTTTGATTTAACACTGAGGTTGTTATAGCAGAGCTGTATTAATTAAAAGTATATTGTCTTTGTGGATTTTATGAGTAGTGGCTACTATAAAATCCAAAGTAAATTTTATATTCTATAGGTGATTATAAAATAGCTTTCTATAGTAAAAGTTTCAACTATATTTGTTCAAGCTTTTTTTAATTGTACTCTACAATATAAATTGCTGCACAATTTCAGTATTAAAGGCCTTTACGTTCTCCAAAAGGTGAGTCAGAATCTGCGTGAAGAATGATCTTTTAGCACCATCAAATGAAAAGTCATGTACAAAATTTTTTTTCCCAGTCATTTAAAAAAAAAAAACATGTTTCAGCTAACCTATTAAAGCATCAGCCATCAGGTCAATATTGTATGTTTGGGCTCCTACTTGTGAGGAAAAATATTGATTGTAAAAGAAATTGGGGGGGGGGGGACTTGACTAATTAATATTTCACATGTAGACCTTTTTTTTTGTTTGAAATTATAACTCAAAAGAGAATTTTTTAATGCTTTAAAAAATTCTCTTTTGACTTCTGTCAGTCTTTTGAGTTATAATTTCAAACAAAAAAAAGGTCTACATGTGAAATATTAATTAGTCAAGTCCCCCCCCCCCAATTTATTTTACAATCAATATTTTCCCTGATGGGAGAAACATGAAAACAATATTCAGAAATGTTGGAAACCAGTATTGCTCAATGTCAAAAAATAATATTTAGGAATATCAGAAAAAGATATTCCTGGATATCTGAAAACAATATTCAGAAATGCTGGAAACCAATATTACTCAATGTCAAAAAATAATATTTACGAATATCAGAAAAAGATATTCCTGGATATCTGAAAAAAAATATTCAGAAATGTTGGAAACTGATATCTCTGAATGTCAAAAAATAATATTCAGGAATATCATTTAGGGGGGGGGGTCCATTTAATATTGCCCAATATTGTAATTTTGATATTGGGCAATATCTCTGTGCTACCTGGGAATGGAAGAGAAATGTGCATTGACCTTAAATATAGATTCTAAAGGGAAGGAATGTGAATCCTCCCGCTGCAATGATAAAAAAGAACATTGGACTTCCCGCTGCAACTAAAAAAAATTGAACACGGCACCTGATAGCGTACAGGGTTTACCGGGAATGCGACGTGGCTAGGCTGGAAAGTGAATCCTCCAGCTGCAATGATAAAAAAGGACATGGAACTTCCCGCGGCAATAACACAAAAAAAAAATGAATACGGCACCTGATAGCGTACAGAGGTTACCGGAAATTGGGCATGGATAGGCTTCTCCCCTCCTAGGTGTCTGTATTCAGTCATTTATCGCTAATACCTACACAACTATGTGAATCCTCCCGCTGCAATGATAAAAAAAAGGACCTGGGACTTTCTGCTGCAACGAAAAAAGAAAGGAACAGGGGACTTGCCAGCGTACAGATATTACACTTTAGTGTTTTTTTAATTTATGTTGTTAATTATCTAATAATGAGGAGAGTAGCAAATACACTCATGTCCATAAATTAAGGATAAGGAAGTTCAGGCAAAGAAAGAGAAAGAAGCAAAACAAATTTGACTTATTTGTAAAGTCTATTTATTAAACAAAAAGTAAAGAGCATAAAAGATGCTATATGTTTGACATAATTAATAAAAATTGCAAGTTTTACTCCCTTGACCAAATTTCAAAAAAGAACCTATTTACAAGAAACAGTATAACATGGTTAGTAGGATGGTTAATACGGAGTATGTCTTCCGGACGATGCAATACAGGCCTGACAACGCTTAGGCATGCTGAGTATCAAATGATCAATCTGATCTTGGGGAATATTACACCACTCATCAAGTAATGCACTCCGAAGTTCCGGTAGACAGGTGGGATGGGGTTGACGGGCTGCAATTCGTCGGCCAAGCATATCCCACACATGCTCTATTGGATTCAAGTCCGGTGAGTATGCTGGCCAATGCATACGGGTGACATCCTCCGATTGAAGGCATTCGTCTACAATGTTTGCACGGTGAGGACGGGCGTTGTCATCCATAAACACAAATTCAGCACCCATGGCGCCCCGAAAGAAACGTACATGTTGTTCCAGAATGACATCCCGATAGATGTGGCCTGTCATCGTTACACTCTGAACATGCAGGTCAGTTCTGGAACCAAGAATAATTCCTCCCCAAACGAGCCATCCTGCACCACCGTAACGGTGTCTTTCAATGGTGTTCTCTTGGTGGTAACGGGTACCTGGCGCTCTCCAGATGAATGTCCGGCGAGAATCAGACTCCAAACTAAACCTGGACTCGTCGGAAAACATCACACAAGGCCACTGTTGCGGTGTCCACAATGCATACTCTCTACTCCAAGTTAATCGCAGGCGCAGAGCCCGATTATGACAATACGGGGCCCTGGGCAATATTAAATTTGGGGGCCCCCCCTCATTTTACTTCAAACTTAATACAATGCATAGGAAAGCGGTGATATCCCATCTGAATTCGACACCTCATAACTAATTAACTGGGTGTGAATATGAATTATCTTGATGAAAACTGTATGGTTGTTTTCATATATTATAAAGATTTGTACTATATAAATTAAATTTATAACAAAATATCAATTATTTAGTCAATGTAGTGAAGCGGTATAGTTTAAAATACTAAAAATGTATTTACATTTTTGAAAGGATCAAACGTGAAAGAAAACATCGTTAATAGTATAATCCTGGATTTTAGATTTTTCCAAGACGGGACAAAAACTTAAAACTGCACCATCCACTAGTTACGCACCCATAGTGGAACACTTGAATTGTGCACCCATAAAATGGTCCAGCTTACCCTCTCAAGATATGGGGGTCAAAATAAGGAAGACATTGTAACTTATTACATAAATATGTATATACTTTCAGATTTTTTGTCTATATACAATAATACCAAGGGGAAGGCACAACGAAAAGAAAATAAAGAAAAGAAATAGAATTTTATTTCCCACAAAGAAAAGAAAATAGAATTTTGTTAAACTAATAATACTAATCAAGCCTCATTGTAAGATATTCTGCATTTTTCATAGTTGAGTTCCCTAACAAACTTTTTCTCTTTATGAGTGTTGGTATATTACAAAAAATAACTCACAAAATATGTATACACAGTCAAACTGAAAATCATGATTGTTTTAAAAAAAACTTTTTTTTTTTTGGAGAGATCTCTTTCTTTCTTTGGGGGAGGAGGAATCGATAAGGGGGAGGAGGAATCGAATTATTTTAAAAAAAGGATACAGTTTTCAAACAGCTACTTGAAAATAAAAAATAAACTGACAAAACCTAAACAATCTTGAACTACAACCGTTAGTATTTTAATAATTTTATTTCTGCAAATTCACATAAATATACACTTATTGTGTTCAAAATATTAAATTTTAAGAGACAACTCTTCATCCAATTAAAAAAAAAAAAAAATAGTCGAATCCGATATTTATCTGATTATAATAAAAGATTAAGATAATTTCTCAGACCCTAATTTTAGAACACAACCAGACACTTTCTTTAAACATGCATTTGATTAGAATTTATAATGTAATTAGATCTATTATGATTTATACTTGGATTGAAGAACAGAGAAGCACAACAAACTAATTTCTCTGCATAAAATAATAAAATGAAGGTTGTAAATTTCTTTATATATGAAACAAAACAAGAATTTATTCTTTGTTTGACTGAGTATTAAGGTTACTTTTACTAGATTTTGAAAAAAAAGAAAAATTGTTAAACTTTATCTTATAAGAATAGCAGAATTAATACATGATAAGAAATGAACCAATTTTTGCCTGTGAATAAAAGAGTTTTTAAAGAAATATAAACTCTGTAAATTCAAACTTGTCAGACATTTTAGAATGAAAAAATGCAAATAAAAATTAAGAAAGATAAATGATTAAAAATTGAAACTCGCATACTATTATAATGTCATCATTTACAACAAGTGCAAAACTGAAGTATGTCAATCAACCAATTTTGAAAACAGAAGTATTATTTACTTGATATATTAAAGCGATTGAAATCACCCATACATGTCAAAATATTTAAAATTATAAATATCCAAAAAATTTGAAATTACTGTCACCAATACAAATACATTTGATTAAAATTTATAGTTTAATAATATTTAGGACTATATTCCGTATACGGTGCTTTGTTTACAAATCATTGGCGAACAATCTGACGCGAGAGTGAGCAATGCACCGCCAACTGCCGGTGGTAGTTGTGACTGGCAACCATAAAGAATACGTGTTTCGTCAGGTTTGGGAATTTGAAATTGTTTGCGTTATTGATGGAAGGGAATGAAATGTGTTATGTTAATATAAGAAAAGAATTTGTGTGTGTTTGTTAGAAATATAGTACGTTATAAGCCGGTGGGTGTTGGGGACATTTCTGAGCGGTTATTTAAAAAAAAAAAATAGAGGTAAGTGCTCTTTTTTAACGAATCTTTGCAATGTTTAAGGTTTTTAATGTGAATTTTAAATTGATATTTGAAGTGTTTATGTTTTCGTAAGTGCTATTTACGTGCTATTCTAATCATACTGACTTTATAAGAGGTGTACAACTAGGTTGTTTAATCCACCGATGTTTTTTTGAGTTGAAAACGGGCCAGTGTTTGCCCAGTTTACATTAGCTGTACAACTAGGTTGCTTAGTTCACTGTTGTTTTTTTTTTAGTTAAAAACGGTCCACTGGTTGCATAGTTTACATAGCTGTACAACTAGGTTGCTGAATCCGCTGAGGTTTTTTTAGTTAAAAACGGTCCACTGGTTGCATAGTTTACATAGCTGTACAACTAGGTTGCTGAATCCACTGAGGTTTTTTTAGTAAAAAACGGTCCACTGGTTGCCTAGTTTAGATAGCTGTACAGCTAGGTTGCTGAATCCACTGAGGTTTTTTTTAGTTAAAAACGGACCACTGGTTGCCTAGTTTAGATAGCTGTACAACTAGGTTGCTGAATCCACTGAGGTTTTTTTAGTTAAAAACAGACCACTGGTTGCCTAGTTTAGATAGCTGTACAACTAGGTTGCTGAATCCACTGGGGTTTTTTTAGTTAAAAACGGACCACTGGTTGCCTAGAATGACTAGTAAACATGGCGACAGTCGCTGGAGCTTGGCGGTCGCCAAGCTCCAGCGACTGTCGCCATGTTTACATGGGGTGGGCACCGGCTTGTATGATTTTACCCTAATATTTCCCTTGCCCGGATTACCATACCTCTCTAAGTGTTTGGATAAAAATGGATCGAACTCGGCTATAACTTCTAAGCATCCCAGGAAGTTTCCATTATGCTTTGATCCAATAGTTTCATTATCACCAAAAAAAGGTAAGCCACGTATTGCCAAAAATTTGACAACAGCAACAACTCTTTCCAACACAGAAATCCAATATTTGGTTTCGTCAACATATTGCTTGCACAATGAAGTATCAACTCTTTGGTCTACGTTTGCACGGAGTGAAATCTTCATCATTGCTTCCTTGTGGGAGGCTGAATTTTCATGTTCCTTTAACCTGGTAGCAGCATGTTTCCAATCGCAAAACCCAGTAATGAGATGACCTTTAGATGTGTTGCTATTCACGTGGATTAATTTACACACCCAGCAGAATAGCATTTTTAAGGATGCTGATAGGACCAACCATTTTCTCAGAAGTTTTTCTCCATTTTTTTTGGTGTGGTAAAAATGGGAAATGGAAAGGCTTCTCTTAACACCACCAAAAATTCTATCAGTCTTCGACAGTAAATCAGTATTTTGAGGTGGGGGATTAGCAATAAAATGATCTATCATTTTGTCATCAATTTCAATCCACATGGCTGGATCTGAAGATAGGAAACCACAGTTCTCGACTTCAGCAGGTTTATCATCGGACACGAATCCATTATTTTCTTCGGCAGCGATATCACATTCTTCGGAAGGCTTATTATCCATAGTGAAATCATTATTGCCCGCAGCAATATCATCTGTTTCGGGATGCTCTTTTTCAACATTATTCGCTAGGCTTGATGACTCACAATGACGAGTATCGTTAGTCAAACACGTGCCTGAGAGTTTTGTTCCGGCACCTGACAAGTACTTGTCCAATGGATTTGTACTAGCAAGCTTTTTGCTGGCTTCATCTTTTTTTTTCTTCAATTTTCTTTTTGTTGAGCCCGACAAATAAGTTCGCGATGACATTATTCAGAAAAAAGAGCAAAAGATTACCCACGATAAGAAACAAAGAGATTACACGAGAGTATTTATTCTCCTTATACACACCTTGCAAGCATGGGACCACGAGTAATAGTGTTTTGCTTGTAAAAAGCAATGTTGCCAATTTTATTTTAGTTTTGATAAATTGTAAGTTCACAACAGTCAGTTTCTGAAACCTCTACACCAATCAGAAAGGAATTGTGGACGAATCTAGCAACCACCCTAAAAATCCATTTTGAGTGACATAAATAAATATATTTGGATGAGATCGGATAAGCATTGTTTCAAATAATTTCAAGTTGTTGAGCGATTGTAATGAATTGAACTCGTTAAAGCAATTTTTTTACGTAATTTTCTATAGGCGTTTTATGTGTTGACATGCTAAAATATATTTTTAGTTAATATATCTAAGGTGACCATATTTTTGAACGTAAAATTGAAGACATGTCCCCAATTCTGAAACTAAATTGGGCACATTTTATAATTAATGAAATAACAAATAGTAATCTAATTAAAAACAATACAATAATAAAAACTGTTCCCAAATGCTTTTTTACATTTTGGAGACAGATCGAAAAAAACATAAATTGGGGACTTATGGTCACATTAATATATCTATCTAATGATTTTTCACGGAATCGATTGCTACAGGGGAGGCTACATGTACAGAGAAGGGGTTCATCACCTCACCTCAGGGGGTCATCATCAGTAAGGGGTTCTAGATATCGCTATTACTTAAATGACGTCTTTAGAATGTGACATCAACAGGCACGGACATACGTAATCTAGTGAGAGATCGGTACAGAATACAGCATTTCGACATGACGTCAGGGCAACTTTTTGTAGGACAACTCTGATATTTAGAGGTACAAAGACGAGTATTCCGCGAATCACCTTCCTCAAATGAATGTTAGTGTGTCCTACAGAAAATTGTTGCCGGACTGGTTGCTATGATGTGACGTAATGCAAATGCAATGACGTAGGTCGAAAAGCTCTATAGGCAAAATTTAGATTGTGGGGTGTCCTTTAAATGACGTATGCAAAATGTCACGTCAACATATTTTATCAGTATCTTTAAGTCGGGTGGTCTTTTTAAAACAATTTTTTTTCCCTAAAATTTTTGGTATAACATTATGAAAGAAATTAACAAAGGATATTTTAGTATTCCATATGTGAATTTGGGGGCCCCCCTTGGGCCGGGGCCCTGGGCAAAGTCCCGATTTGCCCATGCGATAATAAGGCTCTGCGCAGGCGACAGTGAGTTGCGGTAAGTGGAACACATCTGACAGGCCTACGAGCATATAGACCAATGTGCCCTAAGCGTCTGTGCACGGTCTGCCTTGAAACTGTCGTACCGGTAGCTGAAGAGAGCTGACGAGACAGGTCTGATGCTGTACTCCGTCTGTTTCTTTTGGCAGTAACTGCCAAATAGCAGTCCTCATTCGGCGTTGTAACTCGGGAGCGACCTGTGCTGTAACGTCTACTCACATTACCATCATCTTGGAATCGTTGCCAAAGCCTGGAGATGACACTCTGGGCGATTCCAAGTTTCTCGGATACTTCCAGCTGGGTACGTCCACATTCCAGTCGTCCGATAATTCTGCCACGTAAAACATCATCCAAATGCCTCCTTTGTGCCATAACTATGCGGTTTTTGCACTGAAAGGCTTTCACAGCGCTTGTGAACAATTTTACTTTGCCACCATTCCTTATATACCCCTCTCTTACACTCTCGTCATTGTGACGTACCATCCACGCCATCTGGTGGTTTCCTGTAATTTGCATATTCTTCTTCAAGATGTGTGTGATCATTCCACAGGTGAAATTTTTATTTTAGAGATCAATTTCTGTGTGATTCTGAATTATCCTTAATTTATGGACATGAGTGTATTAGCAACTACAATAACTTTATAGCTCACTAAAGCCAATCATTACATGAAATTTAACTCAAAGATTTGTTTTATTTTGCAAAATAAACCAAAGAAAATAACTGCATTTTAAATACACAAATGTATACCCTCAGGTTCACCTTCCATTAGAAAAGTTACATCCTGCCTGATATCAGAAATTCTACCAGTGTTCCCCACCCCTACACCCGCATGGTTCGAGCTAGACCGAAGCGTAACTATTGCCACCTGTCTCTGGCGGAAAGGCTCCTAGCAGTTAAGCAAACCGTACAGGGACTCAAAAGATCTATTCTCTCGCGCATGCATACTAATCGTTATTCTTGGGCGCGGGAGGTATTCCGTGCGCTCTTCATTTCGTTTCGTGCCTGTCGCTTACACCTAGTTGCTAAGGCAATGCGCTGACCTGGAGAATGAAAAACCCGAAAGAAATGAGCGTTTTCCCCCTTCATTCACGCTACGCTTCCGATAAGGAAAAATTGGCTGAAAATTGTACAAAATATAAAATAACTCAAAAACTATTAATCCGGTTAATTTCATTTTTACGACATTAGCTTTCTCTTGTCCTATTTAGTCAGTGTGCCAAATTTGGTCCAGATCCGTCGAACAGTCTGGACGCGTATAGCGAACAAACGGACAGACAGACTTTCCTCTTTTATATACCGGGTGATCCAAAAGTCAGGACAAACTTTAAAAATTAATAATTCAAAAACGAATCAAAACACTAAGATACGGTTTGCACCAAATGGATGGAAAAGAAACCAGGTTGTGTGTGGCAACGAAACGAAAATAGTTCTGTTGGCGAACAACAGATGGCACTATAGTGTTTTATTTCACCAAAAGATCATTTACAAATGAAAAAATGTTCACAACTTACAAGTCAGCTTAATTACAGTTAATTGGTACTACAGTAAATTTTCAATGTGCTGCCCATCATTCAGAAGTACAGTTGTGAGACGAGTCACCACATCGTTCCCAGCATTTAGTAGCATTTCTTGTGTTACGGCAGACACATTTTGGCGGATGACATCTTTCAGTGCTGTTAGTGATGCCGGTTGGTCGCGGTACACTTTTGACTTCAAAAATCTCCTTAGCCAAAAGTCACAGGGCATAAGATCGGGAGATCTTAGAGGCCATTATTGATTAAAGCAGCGACTGATAATGCGATCCTCCCCAAACGTTGAGCGTAGTAGATGTTGCACAGGCAGAGCAATATGAGGTGGTGCTCCATCTTGCATAAAGACGACTGTTTGAAGTGCCTGTCACACTTGCAGTTCAGGAATAATGTTGTTCTGTAACAGTGCTGCATATCGCTGACCAGTGACAGAAAACTGTTTTGAAACCAGTCTGTGTGACTTCTTCAAAAAAAATGGACCAATTATGAAATCAGCATTGAAGCCACACCAGACTATCACTTTAGGCTGTTGCAAGGGTACCTCAACAAATGCATGTGGATTTTCTGTGGTCCACACTCGACAATTGTGGGTGTGTTAACAGCGCCGGAAAGTGTGAAATGCGCCTCATCTGTCCAAAGCACAGTGTGAAGCCAGTCATGCTGCTCTTCCATTTTATTGAATACCCAATTGGCAAAATCTCGACGAGTCGAAGTCAGGAGGTTTCAGTTCTTGGTTATGTTGCAACTTATACGGATACCGTTTCAGAGTTATTCGCAGTGCTCTCCACACACTTCCGTGCGAAATTCCTGTCTGCCTCGAAACTTCTCGGGCACTGCTCTCCCCATGTGCAGAAATCGCCGACATAGATTGCACCATCTGCTCCACTGTCGTGACAACAGCAGCGGTGGTTAAAGACGACCACTTCTTGCACGTGACGCCAAAGATCCGGTAGATTCAAACTTCTTCATCATTTTGATCAATGCAGAAGGTGTTATTGGTCTTTTTCTGCCTCGCATGTCCTTCGTGTAGCGATATGCTCGCAATGTCACTATGGCAGTGGCACTTTCCGCATTCTTATAATAAAGTTTGACTAAGAGGGCTTTCTCAACTATGGGCAGCATTCCCATGCATATAAGCTTCGACTACCATTACCTGCTCCAGTTGCTCCCTTTTATATCGCTTGTTGCTTTGCATAATCCTATACAGAAATCTGACAGCGCAATCTGTTGGACACCGGTGTTTTGTGTGGTAAGGAGAACTATTTTCGTTTCGTTGCCACACAAAACCCGGTTTCTTTTCCATCCACTTGGTGCAAACGATATCTTTGTATCTTGATTCGTTTTCGAATTATTAATTTTTAAAGTTTGTCCTGATTTTTGGATCACCCGGTATACTAATGACACACAATCTTAAAGAGTATTGTTGCACAGTCAGTGGCGGATTTCCCAATAGGCGCATGAGGAGCGCGCCTCGGGCCTCATATTTCTAAGGGGCCTCCAAATTCGGTTTTCTGAAAGAAAAAAACTATATGTAAATATCTGTTCAAGACAGTGGTGTAGTCGAAGGGGGACGCGGGGGCACGGCGTCCCCCTACTTTTTCATTTCAGCCCACACGTCCCCCCACTTTTTATTCTCAGGGGGGACGCTCATTTACAAGATCTTTTTAAAAATTCTGTGAATAAATTTAAATTTTCGTTTTTTACGCGCGAGAGCAAGTATATCGGTATAAAAATCAAAAGGAAACTTTTGACTGTTTGAATAGACTTTACAAATGGGATTGTAAGGGTTTCTTAAACACTTCAGTAGTGAAAACATATCCATAAGATCCATAATCCATAAAACATATCCATAAGATAAGTAGTGAAAACATATCCATAAGATAAGTAGTGAAAACATATCCATAAGAAAACATCCCATCGCGCGTCCGTAACAGTTCGGAGTTTTTCGTGGTTCTTTCCGAAACTTAGCGTGAATACGGGTTAGGACCCTTAGAAATACCACCATGGAGGGCATCCCCCCCTTGTGCTGTTCTTCTGACGAGGATTTAGAAGAGGGTTTCGAGTCAAGCACACAAATCCGATATACATGTTCGCAACAACAAATTAAGTAGCTTTGCTTACACGGTTGATCAAAAAGACTTAGTTTAGATTATTAACAAGTAATCAATAATTTAACAATGAGCTCATTTTAATTAACTAATAAACAAATGATGGTTAAATTAGTTTTATTGGTTGTTTAAGGAATAATTACATTTAATGAATTCGATAAGTTTAGGTAAAATTTCGTCAAAAATGAGCGTCCCCCCACTTTTTTTCTTAGGACTACAACACTGGTTCAAGAGACATTGTTCATAGTTTCAGGATTGCTTCTAGAGTAGAAAGCGTTTTTGAACAATCTTTTCTTTGGTGACTCCCCTAGTAGCAATAACCCATCGGTTGATGAGAGGCGGGTGAGTTAAATCCGAGGAGAAGGAGCAATGGCCGATCACGGCTTTTCATCCAAAACAGGGGAAATTTCATCGGCAACTGGTACAAAATGTCCGCTCGGGGAGCCATAAAGCCGATCATCGTTTCCCGATGACTCCGATGAAATAACGAAAAGAAACCGATAAACTGTTTAAAATATATTTGTTAATAAAAAATAAACGACTGGCAGCAAAATTTTCAAAAAATGTCCGTTCTGTTTATTATGTTTTCGTTTTTTGTATGCTAAATTTCCGTTTTTCTGGAAAAAAAAAATTCTTCCTCCACCGGGCCCGAACCATGAGCGTACTGATTACGAGATAAGCGCGCTGCCCCTAGACCATCGAATCTTGTCATGTGTAAGGCAAAGTGTGAAGTAGCGGTTATTTTAGTCTCAGATTGGGACTTGGGTGAAATTTTGACAAAGTGTTGTTCAGCTATTATTAATAATAGTCAAATTATTCGATTGGTAAGAAATTAATTTCACTTTTTACCAATGTATGTAAGTAGCAACAACATTCATAATTAATAATTAAAAAACAATATTGCCAATTGTATAGGAATTTTAGTGTGATTTTAACTTTCATATTTCTTGGATAACTTTTAAAAATTAAATGATTTCTCTTCTTGCTGTTTACATTAAAGAGGTTTCAAAAGAGTTGCTCATTGTAATGAAGTTTCCGTTTTTCTTATAATGCAGCTGACGCTCAAATAGATTTTCTTTTCTTTTTTTTAAACACACTTTTTTTAAATTATTTAAATATTACAAACGATTTTTATATAATAAATACTTACATTTTTTTGTAAATATTTCTTTTCAAATTTAAATTTTGTGGGAGGGGGCAAGGGGGGGGGATACCACCCCCCTGCCCCCTCCCAACCCCAATACAAGAAATTTGAAGTAAATTATGCGATTAATTCAAGAATTGTTCAAAATTTCCCTTAAATTATGCAAAGGCACATCTAAATTACGCAAATATTTATAGGAATTTGGGTAAAGTGTAAACCACTGGGGACACCTGCAAGGCCCGTTGACTATAGAGCTGCAGTTTCGGATAAGATATTGTTTTTCGGTTTTCCATCGGCGAAACTGCTCGTCTAGATCACTTCTATCCATGAATAAAAATTCATCTATTGCAGATAAACAAAACTGCACTTGCCGATGACTGGAGTCGATGAGTTAACGATGAGTCGATGAACGACCGAGCAGAAAACAAGCAGTAATTGCTACTAGGGTCCCTTTCCTCTTCACACATTGGACCATAATCTAAACTAATACTTTAATACGAATATTTTTAGTTTATAAGTAATTGATGCTTTAATTCTGTATTTCACTGTAAAAATATCCAGAAACGTTCCTTGGAAATAAGGATAAGTTAGACTTACAAATACTATACAGAAAGTATACATTTCCATTTGAAAACTTCACTGTTTCGTTCAACCCGTCACTTAACCGAATAGTGGTCTCACGACCTTAAAAAACAGGCAGTTCACTTTAAAATGACTAGAGTTGTAAATAAATATAAATAAAAAGAAATAAAAAAAAAAAATTCTCTTGTGTTCCTTGAAAATAACAGGCAGCTGAGGTGCCCTAAATTCCAAGGAAAGTTGCACGAAAATACCAAGAACTTTACTGAACAATATGCAATTCAGTGGATCTTTCCTGAGCTGTTCAATAAAGTTCCTGGTATTTTCATGCAGCATTCCTTGGAATTTTAGGGCCCTCAACTGTCCACTTTTTCCAAGAAAAATTCCTAGATTTTTTTGCATTGTTTTAATTTGCTTGCTATATTTTATCTCAAAAAATACAGGTGCAGAGGGTCCCTATGCCTTTTTCCTATCCGGAATCAATTAGTTGTGTTGGGGGATTACGGCCAATTATCCACAAGTGGGATCTATGCCAATGGGTGTGGGTGCTCCCCTTGGGGGTCTTTCTAAGGGTTCTAACCCCTATTTACGCTAAGTTTTGGAGGAAACCACGGAAAATTCCTAACGGTTAGGTTGGCGGACGCGACCTGGTTTTGAACCAGGCACCTTCCGTCTCCCAGTTCAGAGTGCTATGCGCTCAGCCACTGGTTGGGCCACACTGAATCAGATTGCGGCTCAGTAGCTGGTATTGCAGTAGGACATTCAAATACACCTGCTTTATAGATTGCCGCCCCTCCCCCCCCAAATCAAAAAGTGTACAGTCTGATAAGAATATTTCTCATTTTAAAAGAGAAAAGCCTGAACCGCTTTATTCTACAGCTTGAGATTGAAAAATTTGTCAAAAATTAAATATTTTATATTTTTCAGCCGTTCTTCATTTAAATGATTTAGGAAAGGACACTCTGTATTCAGTGAAATTTTCAAATATACCTAGAATATATAATTGTTGTTGGTTGTCACGATGTAAAAGAAATTGGAAACAATAATTTATCTTCTTTCGAAAAATCACTAAAAATTAAATATTTAAGCTAGAGATAACCGATTTTATCTTTTTTTGGAATCGAAACTTTCCGAGTATGCAATGATAAAAAATTGCCGACCAATAATTAAAAAGATATGAGCTGATACATGTGCGATAACACTTTTTTGGGGGGATTGAGGGGAGATATTTGATAGTTAAAAACAGGGCTGGGGAGTAGCGCGCTACAAGTAGCGAAACTACAGTAGTCGCTACTTTTTTTAGTAGTTTGTAGTGTAGCGCACTACTTTTTTTTAAAGTAGTTTGTAGTGTAGCGCGCTACAAAAAATTAGTAGTTTGTAGCGCGTTTTGGAAGCTACTTTTGCTGCGTCATCATTTCC
This sequence comes from Cheiracanthium punctorium, assembly GCA_038373885.1. NCBI lineage: Eukaryota > Metazoa > Arthropoda > Arachnida > Araneae > Cheiracanthiidae > Cheiracanthium > Cheiracanthium punctorium. The sequence goes on along the minus strand of JAWZYV010015637.1, from coordinate 464,901 downwards.
GGCGATTGATCTCGTGTGCAAATTCTCTTTTTCATGACACCAAGCATAGAACTGGAACTGAAAGAATACCCAATCCCTCCCCCGACCCTCCCAGGGTATCTATGTGTGCCCCGTGCCCCCGGGATTCTATGGGGGCACACACCACACGCACATGAGCATGTATTATTTCTATGCTCTCACAGAATTCAAAGGAATTGTGTGAGAGGGGATTCTTGAAATCTGTGGGAAGGACTTGCAGGGGGCAATACAGCTTCGTTTTACAACTTCCTGGTTTACACCAGCCCAGAAAATTGCTGAGAAAGCAATGAAAAGGAAAAAAAAAACTCCAATTATACCCCTTGAACCTGAACCTATAATGAATTGTCTACTTTGTTTGGTTTTCTAAATTCGTTCTCAAACGTGAACTGCTCGCCCATTTATTGTTGTCTTTTTTGGGGGGAGTTACGTTGCGTTCAAATTTTAATTTTAACTTGGTTAATGTGACTTGTAAATATGTAATTTTCTGAATAGTGTTTAAGTTTCTATATTCTATGTATGTTTAATTTTATGTTTAAATTTTATTTAATGAATACAATTACCAAAATGGGCCTAAATCAAAGAACCGAAGGTATGTTTAACTTATGTGCATATTTTTTTCTCTTTGTTAAATGTAATATGAAACCAAAAATAATTGAACAGTATGTAACATATTACAAAAATTAGTTTTATGCGTGATTCCCCCCCCCCCCCCCCACGAATCTCGATGAAAGTGAAAGTTTATTTTTTTAATAGTTGTAGTATTTTACGATCTCAAAGAAAACAGCAACAAATAAGAATACGAGTTTTGTTTTAAAATATAAGTAACCGGATTATCTAAATACAAATTTAATAATTTTTTGAAAATCGCCTTTTCCCAAAGGGGGACAGGGGGCAAAACGGGTATTTCACAAATTTTTAATATTGATTTCATATCTCAAATTAAAAAAACAGACATTCACAGGATTTTTGTTTGAAAATATAAAAAAACAAGAAAATCGGAAAAAAAATGGGTGATTCTTCGAAATTTATCTTGAGGGGATGGAGTCAAAATGAGTCTTTCTTCTTGACGCCTGAGTCTTTCTTCTGATCTTTCTTCTTGACGCAATGACACCCTCAATTATTGAATCGTTTCTTTATACAACTAGTCCCACCAGTGGCGTATAAATACTTCCTTCAAGGGTGAGGGGGGTGGGGTTATAGACATAACTTTGTGTTAAAATGCGTAATATTTAAGCTAAAAAATGAAAATTTATGGGTATTTTGTTAAAAAATTGTCAAAGGGGGTTGGGGGTTGAGGGACTGGAAACGATGCAATAACACCACCGAAAAGGAAAGCCCTCTCAACATCACTTGAATGTTAATCAGGGAGAGCATAGCATTGTTTAGTCCAAGGTTGAAAGAGCCGAGCGTCTCTTCCTGAGAAAACTTCAATTTAAAAATGTGAGGTATTACCCAATATTAAACCCGTATTTTATCTGTCCCCCATCATCCAACGGAGGAGACTCTCCTGGAATGGCCAATGTTGCTTCCGAGGACGGGGGTGTTTGAATGTACCGTCTGGGTACAGCTTTGCTTTGCGATAGCTTTCAAAGAACCCACATTTAACTTGTTCGCTTTCATGTAGAAAAAAAAAAGGCACAAAAAAGTATGTAATCACTTCTGTAATCGCATCTGTAATCACCCTGCTGTATTTATATATATTTTTAATGCTATTTATATTAGAAATAAGGTATTATTTTGTAGATGCAATTAAGTGGATAATTTTTTTTTAAATTAAGGTAGAAACGTATTAAAAAAAAAAACCTCTCAGTTAAACGAGTTTTGACTGAGTTTAACGAGTTTACCGCTCAGACATCCAATTATTATTATTATTATTATTTTACTTTTTTGGTTCTCATGCTTTCAGAGCTCACTTTCCCAATTTATTTTTATCATAGAGGTATTAAAACTGAATTAGTTTTCAACAATACTTCAATAATTAGCAGTAGTTGTCAGTAGCATATATATAGGCTTCCATTTCGAGGGGAGGGGGACGATTCGGTATTTTAAACTTTATTGTTCTAAAGTTAAAAGAAATGTTTCAAAATAGCTCCTTTTTAATAATTGCTTTACATTTCTTGAGGGGGCTCACCGCCCTCCTCAAACACTCCCCTGGTAGTTGTTTATTAGTGCAATAGTTTTTTCTAATTAAGATATCAATAGTTTTCTCTAATTAAGATATAAATATCCTTAAATATGAATGTAATGCAAACTGAATCTGTTAGCAAAATTTGTCTCCTAAAAGTAGCGAAAAAGTAGCGAAGTAGCGACTACATTTCAAAAGTAGTGTAGCTAACTACATTTTTCAAAAAGTAGTTGTAGTTGTAGTTAGCTACATTTTTCGAAAAGTAGCGATAGTTGTAGTTCGCTACGAAAAAAAAGTAGTTTTTCCCACCACTGGTTAAAAAAAAGTATTGAAAAATTAAAGAAAGCAATACTTAGCGTCACCGAAATTTCACATGCGTGCAAAGATTCAGCTCGATCGAATGATAGTGGGTTAAAATTCATAGACAAATTTTGAACTGGAATGTCATACACAGTTAATTAAAAACTTAAAAAAACAAATGATGATTAATTTAATTTTTTGTTTTCAATTAAAAATATTTATGATAACTATATTGTAAATACGGCATGTATTTTATAGTCTCAGATGAAAATGCTAAACATTAATAATAAACCTAGGACCAAGCTTAGAGCATACCCATTTACCCATTATAAAGTGGAATTTATTTTTAAGTCAATAATATTTTTTGTACTTTAACTACTTAAAGTATTGTTTTTTTTTAATTTCTCTAAGTCTTGTCTTTTTTTAAAGTTTAGTTTTTTTCATTCTATTTAAAATATAGAATAATGTGTGTGTGTGTATATTATTCATAACTATAATTACTCATTATTAATAGTCCTAAACTTATTGACAGATTTTGAATAAACACAAAAATTAGACTAAACCGAAAGTTTACTATTAAACTGCTTAGTTTTGCAGTTCCAAACGTGAAATTTATGAATATATTTAAATATTTATAAATATATGTTCTTGAAGGAATGTTAAATTTTTGGTTCATTTTATCCAAGTAAAGAATTCTTCTGAACTTTGTGATGTCAAAGTCATGTTTCTGATCAAGTTTCCCTTGTTCTGACCTTCAAAAGTACCTGTTAAGTAGTCAAAAATTTCATGACTGAAACAAGACATATGCCAGTGGTCCACAAAAAGTAATTCGACGTAATTAAGTAACAGTGAAAAATAATCAATATAAAACTGCAGTTGCTGGGTTATACTTAGAGGTATGCTGATGTTTATTTAGTGTTAATCATGAAAAGTGAAACGTAGTACAAAAATTATTGAGATAAAAAATGTTTTTTAAGACGAACAAATCTATAAACATAAAAATTATTTTAAAATTTTAATACTCCTTTTGTAGCAGGCCCTGACTATCGGACGGACACTTGGTGCACGTGTCCTGGGCACACATGGAGAAATAAGCCAAAAAATTGAGTTTAACACGATATACAGGGGCACAAAAATTGAACCAGCTAAAGGACACAAAATCTGAAAAGTGCCCTGGGCACAAAAGTGTTATAGTGAAAGTCAGGCCCTGGTTTTTAGACATAAACTAGATATAAAAGGAATCAAAAAATTTTAAAATAATTAGTAATAATGTAAAGGAGTTAGTGATTTTTATTTTATTTTTATTTTTTTTTTTGAGGAGGGGGGCCTCAAAATTGAGTTGCGCCTCGGGCCGCTCAAGAGCAAAATCCGCCACTGTGCACAGTACATGTTTCCATGTACTCTAACAATTACGTCCCTTTGTCTAAAGTCATTTTCAATAAAGGTTTAGTTCACTGTATCAAAGTACATTATTGAGACATATTTAAGAGCACTGCTGTACTGGGAATTTTTTCGTTGATTCTAACAAGTACGCTCCTTTATTGAAAGTCATTTTTAATAAAGGTTTAGTTCACTGTTTCAAAGTATATTATTGACACAAAGAGCATACCCAGTATTTTTTCATTGATTTTAAGAATTACGTCACTTTGTTGAAAGTCATTTTTAATGAAGGTTCAGATCACTGTTTCAAAGTGTATTATTGACACATACGGTACAAGAAAATTCCTGTACTGTATATATTTCATTTATTCTAACAATTACGTTCCTTAGTTGAAAGTCATTTTTAATAAAAGTTTAGTTCACTGTTTCAAAGTTACTGACACATAATCTTAAAGAGAATTGTTATAGCGTGCATTTTTTACTTTGACTGTAACAATTACGTCCCTTTGTAGAAAGTCATTTTTAATAAAGGTTTAGTTCACTGTTTCAAAGTATATTAATGATACATAATTTTAAAGAGCACATTTGTACCGTTCATTTTTTCATTGATTCTAACAATTACGAATATTTGTTGAGAATTATTTACAATAAAGGTTTTGTTCACTGTTTCAAAGTATATTATTGACACATATTCTGTAACAGGGCCGGTTTTAGGCATTTTACAGGCATAGGCGAGAACTGATTTTACACCCCTTCATATGAGAGATGGTTTTACGCCCCTTCATATGTGAGATGTTTTACGCGCCGACATGCTTTAACATTGTGAAATTGAGTTGAAATTACACCATGAATTTTTTTTTAATAAGGGTTTGAGTAAAAATATAAAATTTTTACTAATTATATATAGCTGTCCGGATATTGATATCATGTCTGTTACCATACATTATTTTCAACATTTTCAACAAAAAAAAATTGAAATTTGAGAATAGCAACAATTAACCATTGTGAAAAAGCAAAAACCTGTTTGTGGCAAGTTATTTTTATAGCATGCCATGTCTGTTACCTAAATTAGTTTTACAAAATATGTGTATTTACTTGTTAATTCAATTGATTAATTTAGACTCATGAATTTTTGTTCTTTGAAATGTCATGTCTGTTACTATAATAAGTAACATACATGCCAAATTTGGTAACAGACACAACAAACAAAAATTTACAAAAAAATTAAAAATCCTTTTAAATGGAAAAGACTACAGTATATGGACATAAAGGACTCTATACTTAATGTAATATATCAATTTTCATTATTTTGTGCTAAACATAAGTGTACAAATTTCAAAGAAACTGTCCGGTAACGGACATGACAGTTTTCATCAAGTCTGATAATGAAAAAATCTATGAAAATTAAAAAGAAATTCATGAATAATATTAAAACAATGGGCAGAAACAAGGTATGTTTTATATTATGGAAAAAAATGCTTGAAATTTTATTCTTGTTTCTTAAATCTTCCAAATGGCATTCAGTTTTAAAAATGACCCATTAATGTTGAGCTATATTTCAGTTACTTGTGAAATGATTTTTAAATCAACATTTCTAGTTATTTTTTGGCAGGACTAAAAGGGTAATGTTGAACTTTCAGGAGAGATTTCAGAAATACATAAACATCAGAGGTTGAGAAACAAAATGGTAAATTTTGTTCTTCCAAAATTTGAAATAAAATTTTGAATAACATCTATCATTTCTTAATTAGCTCAGATAGGATTAGGGGAGATATTAATCAGAAAGCTACTTCTGCCACACCCTCTTCATTGTACTTACAAAGACAACTGTCAAGGCAACATTGTAGGTATATACAAGGTAATTTGTAAGTCTGCAAAAAAATGTAAAGGGTGGTAGAGGGAACCGAGGCGATTCAGGAGCACACAACAACAAGGTGTCAGAAACGTTGCCTTTATGTACCTGTTATTAAACACTCTAAAAGATGTGTTGAAGTAATAGTGAACTTCCCGACACTTAGTTCAATTTCTTATTTTTTGTCAAAGCTTGTTAACATTTAAGTTATTAATGCACTTTTAAATGCATCATGTAAAAATGACCATTGCCATAAATTGGCATGTAACATTGGAGGGCAAAATGTTTTGTAGAAAATACTATTTTCAAACAGATGATATCTGAATTCTCTTTTCATACTGCATTTCAGTATTGCGAGTCTTTGCTTGACTTACAGATAGCATAGATTCTTTGGGATTGAGGTTTGAGGAGTTTCCGGGCCAATCTGAAACAGACACTTTCTTTTTAACAAAGCATTCCATAATTTCTTAAAATTATGGCAGGAAGGCAAATCTTGCTTGGATATCTCATATTTGGGTAGAAACCTCTTATTGAACTTAGGTTTTATTTTTTCTATCATTCTCTCATATTGGTCACTTTTCATAGTAACTTCTACAGGGACGCGCAGTTCTACACCCTCGTTTGAAAAACAAACTTTTTGGAGGTGTTTACCTAAATTTAAAAAATCCAAAAACTTACCATTGATTCAAGTTTGTATTTGGCCTGGTGTTGCTGAATCAGTAATTCATTCAGTATGACATCTTCCTTTATGTATATAGATTTGCTAAATTTGTTGTTTCAACAAAATAAAGCAAATGCTTTGATATTATTTTCTGGAACTTTTAATTACACAGATTTTTCATTGAAAATTTGTGAAAATTAAATTTATTTATTTATTTTTCCATTTTTTTGATATAAATTTACTTTTCCCTCTTAGTTATAAGTTTGTATAACAGACTTACTATAATGTAAATGATATCTGAAGTGAGCTTTAGACATTAAATATATTAAGCAAGTGAAAAGAAGCAAATAAAACATAAACTCATATTTAAGCAACAGCTTTATTTTCCTTTGTAAAGCTAATTTAAAACAAAAGTATGGAATTGTGAACAAAACAGCAACTCAATGTTGCATTTTTTTTTTATTCATAACAATAAAAGCTGCTATATTTCCATGCATGATAACTATGAAACATAGAATGTAAAAAATGCAATAAAAGAGTATAATGATTTTCGGCACATACAAGACAGCAAATGACAAGATCAGATAAAGCGAGGATTCTGAATAATATAAGCAAATATTAGAAGCAAATGCTGAGTTCATAATAATTATTCAAAATGTACTATAATTTCCAAACAATTTCAGATTACAAGCCCTTACAAAGGGAAACAAGCACCTTAGCAAGATCACATTTCTCAGTTACTGAGCAATAGTAACAACTGAACTACATGGAACAAACACATTAGAATTTTAAGTTTTTTTTTTGTTTTTTTTTTACCCTGTTCTACCATAGTATCACACAGAGATGGAAACAAAGTGAAGAGCCATATCACACCTTTATATTTTTTCCCTTTCAGATATACACATATATACTATGTTCCTTAATACTGGGAAATACAAATTTGATATTTATATACAAAGTCTAAAATTTCTACATAAAATTACTACTGCAAATTAGATACTTGGCTGTAGAGCTAAAGCCAGAAGAGTGAATAATTTGATAGGTACAGCCATATTTATATAACATTCTGAGTTATTTTAGTGTTCAGATCAAAATGACACATACAAGAGAGGGGTGGCCTAAAGGTAACAATGATTCGAAAATCACCAAGTAATTTTCACCAAATTCTATAGTTAATATATTTCAATCAATTCTTAGTTTTAGCAGTAAACATAACTATACATAATTAAAAACTATGCACAGGTCAATTTGAGTATGTGTGCATTTGGGGAGGGTGAGGAATTAATACAAACAACATACAGCAAACCTGTTGTGGACAGCTACATCCCCCCCAAAAAATCCTGTGTGTGTGTCCCTCGTTCATATTAATTCAATAACCTTAAAATTATGGGTCAGTGTTTTGAATTCATGCTTAAATAATCAAGTATTAGCACAGACTGCAGATAAAATTCTTACAGGAATTTTTCAGCAAATGTAAAATTGTAACAGTACGAAATTGCCTCCACACACACACAACACCCGGCAAATGAAGGCTTGCCAAATGGGTACCTATTGGCTCAACTGGATTGCGCTGCATTCTGCTAAGCAGATATCATGGGTTCAAACTCGGCTCCCACCACGTGCTCTCTTTACATTGGTGGCTAGACAACGGAAATGCATTCTCCTTCTGGCCTTCAGCAAAAGATGGCGCCAGCACCGATCCCATCCATCTCTCGCTTGGCTTTTTCACAGCATTCTTCAGCGACCTCACAAACTCCACAGAGTGGCAACATTCCATCATGCTTGGAACATGGTTCGTCAGCCTCTGACTGACTCTTTAGGGAGGAGTTGGTGTGGCGGCTTGAGATTGCCTGCGTGCACACAATACCTTGGCAATTGAAGACCGAGTGAATGGGTACTTATTGGCCTGGCTGGAAAATGCCCCAATCTACCAGATGGATTTCGTGCTTTCAAAACTTGCTTCATCTGCATGCTCTCCCTACATTGATGACCCAGACAACAAACGCACATTCTCCTTCTCACTTTCAGTGACAGATGGCACCAACAACCTCACAAAAGTCCACAACAAGTGGCAATATTTCATAACACTTGAAACATTGTTCGTCAGCCTCTGACTGACTGTCTGGGGGGGGGGGGAGAGAAGTAGTGTGGCGGCATGAGATCACTTCTGTGCACACACAACATCCGGCAATTGAAGGCCTGTCAAATGGGTACCTTTTGGCTAAGCTGGATTGCACCACATTTTGCCATGCAGATTTCATGGATTCAAACCCGGCTCCTGCTGCACGCTTCCTTACACAATTTTTTAATGACAAATTAAGTTATTTTACACAATCTCAACTGAAACCAGAAATGTAGAACTTAGTGGTAGAGTCAAGTAATGTTTAGCTTCACTGTTAGGTATCTTTTTGAATTGGCTCATATTGAATAAATATTTAATGATAGGGGGGAAATGTTACGAAAGACTTTTTCATAACAAGTTTAGTGTTTTCTTTGAAATTATCAAGTATAATTATTTTTATAACATATTGTATTAAGTATAATGCAGTAAGAGTAAAAGGGTTGAGTGACTTCTTAATCTAGTTAATCCTGAATTGATAATGGATGTTTGATTAACAAATGTAATATTTTAAGACTTTCCATTTAAATTTTATTTTATTTATTTATTTCATATAATACTAAATTATGTTTCGTAGTATTTGGAGCCAGTTATAATTGGAATGCATGATAGCCATGAAATCTTAAAACTATATTTTGCTCAGCTACTATGCTGTCTTCAGCTCTCAGCTCAAGTTCTAAATTTGCAACTGCTGAAATATTAAATCAAGTAATTATTTTGGTGGCTATACAACAGCTACTTAGTGTTGGAAATCCTTGTCCTTAAGAGAAAATATTTTTTCTCTTCTCATACTTAAATGTCAATCACATTTTTGTCAAAAATGTGAAAACTTAGTGTATGCATAATCTCTCTGTATATGGAGCCACATTATAAGCTCGATATATTAAACAAAATTTTGGTAGAGTCACACTGAAGTCTTATTTTCCAAACCATTGCTTAGATTAACACTTATATATGTGCAAAATAAACTCAATAAATACATGTGTTAGCGTTTAATAGATTTAATTCCCAAATAAATCTTTTAGTCATAGTAATACTATTTTTTACTGCAAACAAAAGAAAATGCTTCATTCTGATCGGGAGATTTTCTGAAAAGTAAATTTGACTTGAGTAAACATGAATTTAAAATCATGCTGTGCGTGCGATTTAGTACTGCTGGATAGATATGAATAAACTAATTAGTGTGAGAAACATTGATCATCTAAACCATTTCTAAAGAACATGTTTTTATCAAAATGTGATGAATGTTCCAATTAGATCACTTAGACTTTTTTGAGAGTTATATTTTATGATCCCTTTTTACAAGTAATAATGATGATGATGATGATAGCATAAACTGCCATTTAAAAACATTATTTGCCATTTCAACACATGTATATATGAGTTTAAATGTACACAGATTTCACTATTCATACATATGCACATATATAAAAAAAGTATACAAAAACAAAAAGGGAAATTTTAAAAGTACTATCCTAAACTGAATCTTTAGTTATTTTACATGAGATTAATATAACTACTAAGCACTGAAATAAAACAGTTTCTGATAGAATGCATCTAATCTCCTTAACCTTATAAAAACTACAAAAACTTAAGGTCCAAGAAAAATTTTCATCTTCCACTTTCAGGCTCACATTACAAATATAATGCAATACTTTTGCACACAAATTTATCACAGATATCTGAGTTTGATCACACATTTTCCTTGGCCTTTGCTTAATAACATGCAAGCATACTAAGCAAGAAGGATTTTTAATAAACATGCACCAGATACTTTTAATTTGTCACCACAGTAATTTATCACTTCAGAGTATAAAAATTGTAAGTTGTTCTCTCCTGCTAGTTCTGCAGATATTTATTTTTGCCCAAATTTAAATGATTAAAAAATAATCAGGAACGTTTATATCACCTTGATTTAGGAAATCTAATAGTTAAATTTAGGAAGGGAAGGTGAACAAATAAAATAAAAATAAGAAGCATAATTTCAATATGGCACTACAAACTACAGTGGGAACTTAACCAAATGTGGCACAAATTTGAGGGCAAAAACAGAATCTCTGCAGTGAATAGCTTTGTTAAAGCATACAACTTTAGCTGAAATAAATTAAAACTTATTTAGATTGTAAAAGCATCTTTTTTTCTCACTTTATGGGTTCTGACTAGGCATATGATATATGGCATCGAGAACACGATTAGAATGAAAATACTTCCCAAGCATAAAAATGTAGCAAGTGAAAAGACAAACACAAATAAAGGAACTTCAGATAAATAAAGAAGTTAGAATAGATTCTCTCTGTGAAACAAAGTAAACAAAAAAGCAAATCTTAAATAAATTACTTAGATTTATTTACATTTACATAAAAGAAAACAAAATGCTGAAACAGACCTCGGAAGGCTTTCTTCTGGTCAAGTTGTTCAATAACATATACTGGGCAAAGTTATTTTTTATGAACAGACTTAACAAAAATTGGAGATAGCTGGGATTTTAAGATTATATGAACAAATATAAATATATTATAAATCTCTACAATATAGTACTCAGAATTTTTTTTCAATAATTACCCAAGTCTAATCAATTCAAGTAAAATTTACATATCAAACCTACTAAACCACAAGGCTCTACATGATTACCTATTAATTAGAAAGCAGTTTGTAAATGCTCAATAATTCAGACTAACAAAAAATTGCATATGGTCAGATATATTTGACTGTAAAAAATAAAATATTCCTATTTTAAAAATTATAATAACTGAAAACTTTGATGTTACAATAAAGCAACGAATTTCAGCTGGACAAGGCTGAACATTCAGAGTGTTAATAAAGGTTTGCACTGACTTTTGGGAACACATTATAGCCCGATGCAAGCCCAAAACACTTGCTTTCTGACACTAAATTGAAACAACATACTTTTTCTTTCCGATTCTTGCATACATTTTTCCTGCATCAAAACAGTTCATAGGTGCGAGAGATTAGCGAACGTAGGCCTTAACTAGGTAAAACAATCTATATTTTAAATACAAAATAATAATGCTTATTAAGTAGTGTAAAAATTTTGTGCAGCAGTTGAATACATTTTTGATTTTGGTTCTTTTCTTCAGCAAATGAAGCATAAAAATATCAAGTATAGAAGGCCGAACTGAACTTGCATAATAAATCGACTTTCACAATTAAAAAAATACTAAGAAAAAAAATCTGCAGAAAAAAAGAATATATTTCTTGCTCAAAGAGACTAAACACAATTTAGGAGATCTAACACATTCATTAAAAAATATCTTTTTTTTTTTTTTTTTCTTAAGAAAGAAAAAGAACAAGCCTCACAAACAAAAAATTTGACTAATGTGAATTCTTAAACTTAACAAGCAATACTTAAATCAATTTCATGTTTGCCATCTCTTGGCAACTTTTGAATTTTTGGAGGCAAAAGATAATGAGGACAATTTTTGCGATTCAAAGTACAGGAATTATCCAGAGCACTTTATTTTTCTAGAAGAAAAATGTTATCTTCAAAGTTTTCAAAAATCTCCAAGAGGTGCTATAGCTTCTCTACCAACTTAAGTCAAGTACCAAATCTTATGCTGAAAAATATACACATAAAGTTCAATGCAATACTTCGTAAAGCAACAGTGTAAAAAAAGGAAAGAAATATATGATGAAAATATGAAAAAGCCAACAAAGAAGCAACAATAAAGCTTTAAAAATATCACAAAATGCTATAACAATTAACATATATCACTTATAATTACATCACTAAGAAACCACAATAATGATAGATTAACAATAATGAGAGTGTACAATTTTATGTGAAGGGAAGGGTATTTTTTTAAAGTATACCTCAAAGTATCTAGTGCAGTTATAAAAATCCAATTAATAATTATGATAATAGAAATAATTTTCAAAATCAGTAGAAAACAGCAGTCTTACAAAACAGAAAAAACTTAATAAAGCTTAGTCACTACCTTTCCAAAATTGCAATTTCAGAAAGATTAGCAATTAGTAAAGGTGTACCATGTTAGATGAAGAGTTTTAAAATGCTTTACTTCCAGTTAAAGAAAAATGCAGGAAGCAGTCAAAAGTGCTTGCTTGAAATCAGTTACGTCACTTGCAGACATAGATATTAATAAGAAATTAGTAACTTAATTAGCTTGAACTTCTTTCTATAACAATTAAAATAACCCATCTCATTTAAAAATCTTATTTTAAGGTGTTTCTTTTTCAAATTTACTGCATTGTATAAATGACTGTACAACTTATAATGTTTACATATAATGAGTATGTACAGCATCTTTAAAATACCATATTTTCTGATGAGACCAAATGAGAGAACTGCAAAATTCAAATAATGGCATAAAGCTTTTTATGTAAGTAAAAAAAAATAAATAAAATAAATACGTAAACATAAATACTTATGTAGTTAGGCAAAGGTAGTGACTAGATAGAAGAAAGACGAAGACAGGCAATGTAGTATAATGGAATAAAAAGTGTTTGTTCCAGCAGTCCATCAGCAAGTCCCTAAAAGGACTCTTAAAGATTCCAAGCAAAGTTTAATATACTATACAAAAACAAGCAACAAAGCTGCCCGATTATAGGAGCAGCACTTCTTATTTTCCTTTTTTTTTTTTTAAATAACTGATTCAACAGATGATTTAAAAGTGACCACTGATTGTACATGCTTTATACAGAATGTTAAAAGTGGCTAGTTCCTAAAACACATACATTGTGAAGATGGGTAGGAATTAAAGGAAAAAGGAATAAAAATAAGTAAATTATAGTCTATTTACTTGTCATATTACATTATTTAGTCAAGGGTAAAAATTACTCTGTTGGGTTGTCTGCAAAATTTATGCTTTTCCCAAATGCTAGTATTCATAACATCATGAGTACCCGGTAATTTTAACACAAATTTGTTTGTTTCATTCCAACCAATTTATGTTTCATAATGCACTTGGCTGCATTTGTGAATGCAGAGTCACTTTCATGTTTCTCAGAACCTTGTGAAGGATGTAAAATGTGTGATTGTTCAACAGCATTAACAACCAGGTTTTCAGATAGGATTTTCCTGTTTTTATAAAAAACTGAGGATAACACAGAATACAAACTTCATTTGATAACTGAATATGATTAAAAGATCTGTATGATTTAAATGATTAATGCTGCCCATCCAGATTTTTTAAAATTATGAGTTCCATGAGGACTGAAGACTAATAATCCTCAAGCAGTTTAAACAGTTAACGCTTAAACCAGTAGGCTGAGACTACAAGTACTTATTGCTCAAAAGATAAAAATTCTCCCAATTAAAATAATAAAAACTTCTTTTTTCTTTTGTGTTTTTAAAAATGTTATTTTTGTAATGCCATAAAAATATAATAGGTTAAAATTAATTGCGATTGTTATTAGTATCATGTTTGATCAATACTTATAAAAATAAATTCACAGAATGAAAATTTTAGAGTATAATATTAACACTTCTCATTTTTAAGATAAAATGTTAAATCGCATAAAAGCATTGTGAATGCAAGAAGGTCATAAAATTACAGTATTTTTGATATGTTTGTAAAATAAAACTTTCAATGACTTTTCAATCTCCTAGAACCAATCCAATTTTTATATCTTCAATTAACTGCAACAGTGTTACAGACAGTCTAAACCTGAAAGTTTTTCATTGAAAGAACAACTTTAGACTGTAGTTATAATTCAATGAAAATTATTTCAATCTTACTTTCAAAGACTTTTCAGAGATTATTTCAATCTTACTTACTTTCAAAGCAAGTGCATTTTATGAAGTTTCCTTTATATTTTTATACCTTGATTCAGAACTAAACTGATCACTAAACTTGATCACAATCTTTTACAGCATTGGTATGCATTTTTCAAAAATACTTTGCATTGTTAAAATATTATCCAGAGAAAGAAAGAGGAGAGCATAAGCTGTTATGACAACCCAACAAAATTACAGCTTTATACACAGACAAAACTCACTAAAAGTACAATTTCATAAGCATGAGTATTTTGAGGAAGTTATTATTTTCACAACAAAAACACATCATTTGTCCTAAAGCTTCCTTTTTTGTTCAACATCTCATATCACAAAAGCATCGATCACAATGATATTTTATATTATCCCATTTCATGGAAAATATAATTTCTGTAAACATTTCAGCTGGTCATATTGTGAGTTTATTGGCACTCTTTTTTTTTTCTTTCTTCCGAAATACAGTAGTAAAGAAACCAATCTGCTCACTACATATTTAAAAATTAAAAAATTGACAACAAAATAAAACAAAATATTTTTAAAATTTCACAAAATAAGTATTTTTTAAAGCATGTTAATAGGCACGCAGGAACCATTGCAAAGCTAAAACTGAAAAGAAGTGAAATTTATTATTCTAAACAAAGTAGAGGTGCACTAAAGGTATAAACAAAACTTATAATAATAATTTGAAAAAAAAAAAAAAGGGCATAATCAACACAGGTCAAAACTGAAGAAATGATTTTCATGAGTATTAAGTTAATAAGCATGAACATCTATATTTATCAATAGTCAACATTCATAATTTTCACCGGCAAACATACATTTTACAGCCCAACATAACACAGTAACAAAATCAATCCTATCACATACAGCAAACTTTTGGATTGTGAAATGACTTCAGTAGCTCAAATATGAAATAACACAAATGGTGATAAAGTTTGAATAAGACTAAGTCCTGTTTGCACTATGATTCTGTAACCTCCTTTTTAATAAAGGAGGCAAAAAGAGGCTTAAAAATGGTCACAGATGCTTAGACTGAATACTTACTATTATTTAAAAAAATGAATTTTTTTAATGAAAAGTTTTGCATTTTTAGTAATTACTACTAAGCGATACATAGTTAAAATTAATCTTGGGAATTCCATGGGATACCTCCTAAAAGATACCAAGTAATGTTTTTCTCACTGCAATACATGAATTATGGTAATTATCAAACTTTTCTAATTGAAAAACTTTTCCGAATTTATTAAAAATTAAATATTGGTTGAATTAAAATTCTGCATGTTCAACATCTTCTAAATACCATTGTGATTATTTACTTTTTAATCCAGGTATTATTAACAAAATGTATAATATTTTGAAGTTCAGTGTAAACTAATCATCTGATTTTGAAATAATAACAGCAAATAAAATATAATAATACATTTCAAAAAATAAAAAAGTATTAAAATGAAACTAACTTGAAATTCTGAATTAATTAAACTGTCAGTGAAATAGCAAAATAATTATCATTAATGTATATTATATACATATATTCTTTTAAGTTAAGTAATTCAAAAGGAAAAATATGTAGTGCAAACAAGACAAACCTTTGCAAGAGTAATAGCAAAGTCCTACAGTTATAAACATTTTTGTTTCAAACAAGTAGTTCTTCATGATCTACACTAAAACTAGTCTTTTCTACATTATTGCATTACTATTATCACAGCATGGAAAACATGAAGAACGCCTGGTTCAATCTGCTTCAAGCTTTATCACCAAAACTTATGTTATTATGCAAAATACATGAGCACATCAACATTTAGTAGCAAATAGTCACAAAACACACTGGGACAGATACTCCATAATCTTATCATTTACAACTTCACACAAATATAATCTTTATACGCTCAATAAGTTATCAGAATAATAAAAAAAACCTATGTATTTAAGTTCTAGATTACAGACACCAGAATAAAAATTTTACTTAAAACTCTGAGTGAAAATGAAATAAAAGCATAAAAAAGTGATTAAAAAAAGCTTGAACAATAGCATTCTGTGAAAGTAAACAATACAGATGTTGCATATGATGCAAAATGTTGTAAACTGATGAGTATGGTCAAAATTAATTATTTCTCACATTTAATTATTTTCTCAAAACTTAAATTTCAGCATGTAGCTTTTTTCTCTATGAATTTACATAAAAATATTCTTTAAGTACATTGCATATACAAGAGCTACGTTATTCATAAAGCATGAACAGAAAAGTTATAATCCAAATAATTAGTTACTAATATATATATATTTTCTTGTAACAGATACTTTTTGTTTTTAAAAATTACAATGTTATTGCTTTGAGAGCAGATAGTCAAAGTATTTAATTTCTATTTTGTAGTGTCAATACTGAGACAAATAAGAACTTACAAAAAGCTACTGTAAAAATAATAGCAAATTAGAATTCTATTTACAATATTCTTTTACATTTAATCCTCAATGGTTAAGTTTAACTTACACAAATAAATTTTTGACACTTGTCTGTTTGCTTTTGGCTCAAGTATTTGTACATTTCATATGTTGGCTTTCTTTTTCTTTTTATAACTCATTTATTCAATAAAAGCGTAGTATATTACTTTAAGCAGCATATTTCTTAAAAATTAGTATGAGTATTAAGAGTCTTGGTGTTACACGTTTTTCAAATTATCTTTCTTTTGGGGTAACAACCAGTATTATTTTATAATAGATATGGTGTTATTTCTTTTAGTTTAACAGTTGAAATAATGAATTTATACTTGATAAAAAATAATTACATGTGATTGTGTATTGACTAAAATTTTAAAATTTAAGAAAGAAGAAATACGAAATATTAACCATTGGTAAACTAATCAGTAGACAACTTTTGACAGATGCAATTCATTTCAACACCTTTGCTTTTGAAGTTACAAAGATATTTTCTAAATGGGCAGAAGGGAAAAATTTAGGCCTTAAGCCAATCTACAATAAAGGTTAGTTAAAAGTGAATACAATTTGATTTATTAAAAACAATTTTACTTTTTGATTCTTGCTTCAAATAAAAACAAATATTATTAATTAACTATTAAAACAATAGCAAAAATATATATTAGAAGGAATAAAAACTCCATTTAATTATTAACAAAACATAATTTTTTTATACAGTATAGGAAACGTTTTACCAACCAAAGTGAAATTTTTGGCCCACTCGACAGGTTTAAATCTTTGACACACTCAAAGTGAAACAGCAATTGGTTAACTAAATTTTATTCACAAGGCTGAACTAATACTTGCACACAATTAGCCCATCAAATAATTATCAAGAAATTTTAATATTAAACATCTATTTGCATGCACATAAAGAAGATAAAATAAGAAATATAGTTAGTGTACTCAAGGCAATAAAAGTAAGATTTCTCTAGCTGTTAATGCTATAAATGTTTATTTTTTAATTTCATAAATTTTAACATAAATGCTGTAAAATAATACACTAGTACTCTTTTTCAAAGTTATTGATTTTAAATAAATATGCATTATTAACACCAAATTCTGAATCATCAAAGTTAGAATTTTTATTACATGCCCCTTTATGCTATTCCCTTGAAAGATATTCATTTATGTTTTCAACGCTTGAATAAAAAATATTTAGTATTTTCAGAATGAAAAGTATAAAAATTTAATGTAAATATGAACTTACTTTTAATTTTCAGAGGATTTTCGATTCAAGCTTTATACCCCTTTATTAAATTTATTTCATCAAAACTGATGGACCTAGTTAAAAAATGTGTAGATTTCCCATAACTAATAAAAAGGAACTTATTTTTTTACATTTATAAGAATTATAATTGTACATACAAGCTTAATTTCTGTGTGGTGTTGTTCTATTAAGATTAAAACCTGAAGAGCTATAATTTTAAAGCAATTGAAATCAACACAATTTAACAGATGTCAACTAAATTTGGGTAGCACAATTACTCATATAGTTGAATATCAAAAATGTGTTTGCACTAAAGTAACAATTCTTTTTCAAAAATATCATTCTCAAACAGAAAACATCTATGGCAACTATATCTTTTCTTAGAGAAGTTGTACCAAGTTAAATATATATACTCAAACCTTAATTTATACACCAGAAGGGTTCTACAAAATCATTCAGCAATTTCAAATAGTCAATTTAAAACATAACTTGATTTTTAAAATAAATTTCCTAAATTAATGTTGATTATATCATTTTATGCAAGTTTATATATTTATATAAAATACATTTTTAAAGTATTAAGAAACTAAAGCAAAATAGTGAACATATATGTATGCAATCATAAATTTTCAACTAAAACAATGTATTTTGTGTCATTTGTACTAACAGAATGACACCTGCATAATGATTTTAGCATTAAACAAATAACGTACTGTTATTTTTGTATTACCTCTCATTTTTTGCAACACAGCCAGTTAAAATCAAACTAGCCATTTGAATATGGTGTAGATTAAGGATCAAGTGCATATACTCACTGGTAAACTCTTTCTATATCACAATTCTTCATACATCTGTACTACAGGGAGTGGGGGGAGAAGGAACCTGAAACTGACTTGGCAGCTGACTTTATCTCTTTTTTTTTTTTTGCTAACAAGTAAATCCGTTTTAAAAACAGAATTTGCCCAGAAGCGGGCAAACCAATATGCCAGGAACTAAAACCAGCAACAATCATTTTCATACAAGTGGAAGAACACTGTCAGTGTAAAAGCCTAAAGAGGATTTTTTTTTCTTCGGGTATGATTTAAAAACCTTTTCTAAATACGCATGTAAGTAGATAACTAGCATTTGCCATAACTCGATTTACAGCAAAAAAATCACTTTATTCACACCCAAGGCAACTTTTATTTTTAATCAATTTTCCTGAGACACCCTTCACACGAAGGAACATTCTTATTTAAACACCTTTAGTTATTACAGGATGGCAAATGCACATAAATTCATATTGATATACAAGTAGGTTCATGCTGGCAGCTTCTTAAATCACAAAAACAGAGTTACTGGTATATATATATATATATATTACAAGACGAATAGATAACAGTTATGTGAGTAGGGCATGTTCCCATAAATTGGTATATATGCCACCAATGTTTCAACATTACACTAATTTGAGCATAACTTCATTATATCATGTGCCAGGCAGGAAAACTGTACACATACTATATATATACTGTAATACATCAAATAAAGTTATAGGCCATAGTTGATTTAGAGAGCACCGTAGAGTTTATCCAAATGTGTATTACTATTTTGTGACTCTAATGCTAAAACTTAACAGCAAATATTGAGTAATCAAAAGATGCACAAGTTCGCTTGTAAAACTGGCAGTATCATGATCCCATATCCAGAAGAAAAGCACCTAAAACATTTAGCAGCAAAACACTGGATGGTTAACATTTAGAGATAAACTTAACAAGTTAATTTGGTCAAGAGCAAGTTCTATTTTAGGACCTCCAAAATTTCATCCTTCAAAGAAGCTAAGTGAATAAATAGTTAGTTTATTATATTCCTCGCCCCCCTTTTTCTTTTTAACTTTCTAATTTCATATAAATTTATCATTTTTATAATACTTGCATAGAGATTTCTTCAGTATTTACACAGGTTTAAATAATAAATAAATAAATAATGATTTTCATTTAAGAACACAGACCTAACTCTAGTAGGATTTCAGTGTATATTACTTTATTAAAAATTTTAAAAGATAAAATAGCTACTTATTTTTTATAAACAATCTAAATAATAATAATAATAATGTCTCTGTTTTGCTAGTCAAGCAAATTAAAATGTGTCTGAAAACAACTTATAATTATATAAATTGCACAAAAATCATTTGAGTTCATACAAATATTATAATGATATTTGTAGAAGCAAAAAATGTGCGATTAAATTTAGATACAGGGGTGATGCAGTTAATTTTAATGTTAATTAGTTTTAATTTTTAGAATTAAATAGGAAGAAGCTTCATTTTATACTTAATCTAAACTGTAAGTTAAAATAATAATCGAGATTTCAATATATTGAACTGTTTTTGCAAAAGAAAACAGTTTCTTTTATTAATAATTCTTTATAGTAGTTCAATCAACATTAGAAGTAAACTTTTTGCAGATTTTTGTTCAAAAGTTAACAAAACATGAAACATTACATATAAAAGTATGTCTTTTATGAATTAAGTTTTTCCCTACTTCTGTTTTACAAAAAAAAAATATTTGATTAATTTTATGAAAAAGTGCCACAAGAAAAATTAATAACCTTTTGATTGTTTTTTCTGAAAAACCTCTATACTTTTTGAAAAATTAAGCAAACATATATGTATATTTATATACAGGGTGTCTAAATTTAAGGGCCAAACTTTATAATACATAGAAAGAAGCATTTTTTGCATAGCAATGTGGGCTGGAAATGAAAAGTACTAAGTGGGTTCAGCATGATGGAACTGCACCTATTAATCTAATAATATATGTAATTAGTTCAGTATTCCCTGTTTCTGCACCATATTCTGCTTTTAATTTCTGATGCCACAAAAAATGCTATTTTACATGCATTTTATCTAATCCTTAAAGTTTGGCTCATGAATTCATAGACACCCTGTATATGCTTTCTCAATAAACAAACTCAACTTTTATAATTTATATCACAGATATTTAACTTCCACACAAAGATAACAGATACAACACTGAAAGCAAGAAAATAAAATATTCTTTGAAAAAATGCATTTTTGTAGGCCCTAAGTTTGAGATGCAAGAAAATTGAGGGCTACAGAATGTTTGAGCTGTCACTTCAAACTGAAGTGCTTTAAAAAACTATAACAATTTTAGATCACAAAACAAAGATGTATCAGTCGTGATAGTGCAGAAAATATGCTAGTTTCACTAAAAAATTTCTAAAATGCGAAATATCACCACTTTATAGAGTTCTTTCTTTTTTGTGTCCATGAATGATATTTTTTTTCTTAAAATATCAAATATATACATAAAACTTTTTCTTAAAATAAAGAGCAACATAAATTTTTTTATGAAAAAATTTACAGATGAAAATAAAACAAGCTCTTAAAACATACAATATTTTCATGTATTAAAAAAAAGAAATTATGTCATCAGTTCCATTAATCATGGCTGGTGGTGCTAAGATATCTTTATCACACATATTTTTTCTTTCATATATCTACTTCATATTTTCTATGTTCCCCAAACTACAGTTAAAAGCCAGGTAAACATTTTTTAACATTTAAATGCTTATAATTACAAACTGATACTGCATTAGTGTGTTTTCAATGACAATAACTCCTCTAAATTTATAATTGTTCATATTCACAGCTCATAATAATATACAATGGAGGCATTTTGTAGTTTTGTAAGTATTAAAATAAAATCAGACTTCATAAAATTATAACAACTTTTATAATATCGACTTAAATTTCCTTAGCATCTGATCAACCATACAAAAGCTCTGCATATCATAAGAGAATAATTCATTTAACAGAAATAAAGAAAAAATAATTCAATTGGGTGTTATTACTTTTTGCATTTGCCAAATATTTCATTCATTTGAAAGGTACTAATGCAAGGCAAGCAAATAATAATCAACAGTAGCTCGCTGATTATGTCAAAATACAATAGTGATTTTAAAACTTCTAAGGAGGCCAAACATCTGGGAGGCTTAATTTACAACAAGCAAAAATTTGAAGGGGGGGGGGGACCTCACATCTTCCAAATTGTTTTCAATAACAACTTTCAATTATTTAAGCAGAAAAACATTAGTTTTCCAGAGCTGAATTTAAAGTTTATGTCATTAGATAAATTCAGAAAAGGAAGAGGACAGTTAGCAAACTGTAGAAAGTTCTATCCCAAAAGATTTTTTGCCAATAATTTATAATATTAATAAAAAATATTTGCCCTCATTAGACTTTGAATGGTGTAAATTAAACTTTGATGATATGAAATAATTCTATTAGGATAAGTAATTGAGCTTTTTCCATCATGACCAGACAATAAAGCAGTTTAGTCGATAGAATATTAATCCAATTCATGATCACAGGATATACAAAAGAAGAATTGATTGAATGCAAAAAAATGAATGCCTTGGCTTTGAACTCATGCTTAAAAATATCCACAATTATGCTGAAGTCTGGGAAATTCATCCATAACATTAATCAAGAAGCTGGGAAAAATCTGGATTGCCTATGGAATGAAACTGAGAATCATGAACATGACCCTGTTTCTCACTATCCTGTTGCTGATGTTGACTAAGGTGCTGGTGAGCCATGGAACCAGAAGCCAAGAGAGACAGCCGGGATAGCGGAGTAGTGTGCTGCGAGATGGTATTGTAGGGGTTCAATCCGGAATGGTGTTGAAAGTTGTCATAGTAACGAGTGCGATCATGGGCTAGCCAGCGTGAGGCTGACGTGAAAGGACCTGCTGGTACAGGAGTCGGGGGTGCAGAGTAAAAGGGACGACTTTCTGTTTCAGAAGTGTTGGGGTGGGAACTAGCACCGGCAGCTGGTGGTGGGCTGTTCATTCTAAGATCGCTGGCATCTGAAGGGGAATGCACGTGAGGGCGAGGCATGTTATCAGTCTGATGATTCGGAGTAGGTGGGTGAGAATTATGCTGAGGAGGTTTGTTCTGGAGGATATGAGCCATGCCCAGTTCATCAACAGGAGATGGGCTGGATAAGTGTGAAGGATGAGGACTCGGTGATGGATTGTGATAAGACTGGTTGTTCATACCAGCAGATGATGTCACAAGGGGCACAGGAGAAGTCATTGGTGACTTGCACTCACCATGAGACTCTTGTTGATAAGTGAGATTGATTCCTGTGCGAGATATATCAGGGGGAGGCTGATTATGTGGACCAATTTTTGATAGGAGAGCTTTGGGTGTGATAGGGGAACTAATGGATGGCATGCCTTGGGTAAGAACGGATGAAGAATGAAAGTTGAAAGGGGGTAAATGAGCACTTGCTTGTGGCAAACGCCGTACACTATTTGGATTATTGCCTACCCTAGAGCTGTAATTCCGTTTGGAAGGCAACTGTCCAGTATGGCGTTGCATGTGAGTTTTGAGATTGCCCTTCTGAGAGAATGTCTTTCCACACATAGTGCATGGGAATCTGTCATCTTTGTTGTGGGTTCGCATGTGTGTTTGCATGTTTCCTTTCTGAGAAAAGCATTTACCACAGACACTACAAGCAAAAGGCTTTTCTTTCGTATGAACACTGCGAATGTGGGTTTTCAAGTTACCCTTCTGGGTGAATCGTTTCCCGCAGGATTCACAGGCAAAATCCTTTTCTCCGGTATGGATTTTCATGTGAGTGTCAACATTACCCTTCTGTGTGAAGCTCTTGCCACAGACTTGGCACGAGTATGGTTTTTCACCAGTATGTATCATCATGTGAGTCTTTAGATTACCTTTCTGCGTGAACAACTTATGACAAACAGGACAGAGGAACTGTTTATTTGGTGGAGGTCTTGGGCGTTGTTGTCCCGGCATCATGCCTGGAACAGCACCATTTGAAGGTCGATCAGAGTGGTTCAAGGGAGGGGGCAAGGCAGGGAGGCCCATAGCCTTGCGCTCTGGAGGAGATCCTATACTGACTGGAGTGCCAACTGACGGTCTGCTTGAACTACTAGAGGCACCATCTGTCCTAAGAATTGATAAATACTGCTGGCAGGTGTCACATGGATAAGGTTTGTCCTTGCCATCAGGATGAGGGCACTTGGGCAACTGCTCATTGGAAGGGGACATTTTCTCTATGTAACTGGAGGCTGCAGCCAGCTGCGAAATTCCAGTACCAAAATGGAGAGGATTCTTCTTCAAAAATAGATCTGTCAAACTAGCTTGATAACCAGGGTGCCAACCCTTCTGGCCAAGGGAAGACGAAGCCATCCATGGATAAGTACCGTTCTGCATGTTGCTATTGTTCTAATGGGAAGATGAACTATTTCAATCACACTGATAGAGCATATGCATCGGGGCCTCTTAAAACTAATGAAGAAAACACAGCACTGACACCACTTTTAAGCTCAGGCATTGTATCTGAAACAACAACAAAAAGATTACTTTAGACACAATAATTGCTTCTTTTTGAGTCCTTTCTGATAAGAAAAATCAGGAAAACATTGATTTAAAAGTTACTAAAAGGAATGAGGAAGAAAACTTAATAATTATAAATTTTTAAAACCTGTGTTATCTACAAATATTGCATCCCCTCATAACTGAAATGGCTAAAGAGAGAGTAACAATGATATGCAACTTTTATTTTCACAGAGGGGAAGTATTTCAGTTTTTCATTTGGAGGTGCGAGATTTGATGCATTAAAATCCAGAATATGGAATTTTAAAAATGTTTGTTAAATTTGGAGGTGCGACCGTACCCCTGATTGCAGCCCTGTTATCACGTGTAAATACTAAATTTGATAGTCAAAACAACAGTTTATTTTTCTTTTAGAATACACGATGAAAACATCAAGCAATGTATTTTTGCAACAGAATATTTGATACAGTACATAAATGCATATACTTGTAGATGTGTGCATTTTCGGTTCTTTTGCATTCCCATCCTTCTTTTTATATATATTTTTTTCTTCTGATTATTAGAGCTTGATCTATATTTTTTATATTTATATGAATATATAACACATTTTAGCTGTTTAAGATCAATAAACTATGTATAGTCCCAGTCTCACGTCATCATTCAGATCACGTTGCATATTTTGCAGAATTACCAAGTACATTTAATAGAATGTTTAAAGTATAAAGCTAGATCACTGAAAAAAAAAAAGCAATTTTTATTTTTTGTGGGAAACACTCAGCTTACTTCATCATTAATCTTTTCCCTATTGAAGGTACATGCTAATCATTTTAAATCTTTGTCTGATTATATTCTGACAGTACTGTTCAGGACACACTTTTAACTGTACTTTTTTCAGTATACATGACTACTGCAATTAAGGCTGATTATTTTAGCCAGGAAAAAGGAATGCTTGGAAAAAAAGAACTTGTAATAAATAATAAATTAAATTTCAAATGGTTAATTATTTTTTTAAATATGCATCCTTTAATTTTCAGTTTAGTAACTGGAAAATAGTAACAGCAAGAAAGAAATTTCAATAGGTAAATGAATTATGACCAGAAATCTTAATTGCATATTTAATTCAAGCAAAAATTCAAGAACAATTATATCAGTTATTTACACAAAAGATTTCATTTCAAAAACTTGATGGCTTAAGTAAGCAATATACTTAAAAAAACAGTTAATACATATTTAAGAAGAGTCCTTTTTAAAAAATAAAATGGAAGTGAAAGGAGGTTATAATAATTGGCACACACAGATGTATAACAGCACATGGCCAATTTCACATGAAATCAGAATTTTTAATTTCAAAAACATTTAAAATTCATAATGTAGAGGTTCATACAGCTGATTCTTAATCTCATTCTTTCCCATGTACATAAGCTAATAAAAAAATGAAACACAATCTGACACATCTATTCTTTTTTTTTTTTTTTTTTTTTTTTTTTTTTTTTAAAGCTCTAGGGTGCTATATTTTGTTTATGCCTAGATTTTTGTCTGTGCTACTTTATGGACATGATTTGCAGACAGGAACTGTCACGGTGAAGATCTTTTCAAATGTGTTTGCCAGATAACATGGAGGTGGAGGATAGATTAAAATATTGAAAGTTGCACAAGGTTTGCAATTTTTGATAATTGATCGCCAAGTCTGCTGCTAAAAAATAACTTCAAAACTGAACTACGCTTGGCAATATCTTCCAAATTTGGCTATAACTTGAAAAGCATAGTTAGAATATGCCCGACGAAGACTGTAAAATAACGTTAGTGATGAATTTAATATAAATTTCAATTCCAAATATGTGTTTCATGGAACAAGAAAGACAAACACAGCACACTCGTGGATTATGATGCCCATTCCAAACAGTACTTAAAATGGTGAAGTATAGTTAGAATATGCTTGGCGAAGATCGTAAAACAGTTTCAAAAGGTGGTTTTAAGATAGATTTTGATTTCAAAGATGTGTTTTATGGAACAAAAAAGAGTTGATTCCTATTTTAACACCCTCCACTCTTGTCAACCAAAAAAAAAAAAAAAAAAAATTGCTGCACTTTGGCTAGATTTGCAGTCCTGTGTTTCTAGGAGTTACGCACAAGTTTTAACCCTTCCAAAGGAACAAGGTGAAAATAAAAGTGAACATGTTAGCGATAAAGACACCAGATAAGGAATTTGAAGACTCTTAATTAATAAAACTACATTAACTGGCAACCCAAATAAATAAATAAACAACTAAGCGATGCTGTACTTACGTGTTTTTCCAAACCAATATTTTTAAATTACAGCTGCCACATAAATATAAAAAGCCATCATGGTATCTAAATCTGTATAGTTATCACCATCTTGGTGGGCATAGGCGCACCCACGGAGGGGGCTATGGGGGCTGAAGCCCCCCCCCTAAAGGTAGAAAGTTAGAAGTGAAAAGCGTTAAAAAAATGAGCTGTCGCTAATGAATTAATTTTTTTTAGTTCTTTCTTTCTTTTTTTAACTGTCTTCAAATTATTTCTAACCAAAAAAGACATTTATTTAAAAAAGTTTTTAAATAAATGCTCACAGTTAGTTGAAACAGTGTTACACACGGTTACAACGTCGCTCAAAAGATCAGATACTTGTTTATGACTCTGTAATGAGTTACATTGCTTGTGTTCTATGGGACAGTCAAGTGATACCGAATATTTTGACGTTATAAGAGAATTGTAACTAACCGAGATCACTATGACTGAGTTCAGCAATATTATGTAGCCCAGCCCCCCCCCCTAAACTAAAATCCTGGGTGCGCCACTGTTGGTGGGAGTGGGAGAGTTAACGTAGGAATCAACCAATTACATTAAATGGCTACATTACATTAATTGACAATCCAAAATAAAAAAATAAGTAATAGAATGTTGTATTTACATGTTGTTCCAAATAGCCATTTTAATCTAAATCATGGTTGCCACATAAATACAAAAAATTGTTGTATTAACTGCATCTGTTTAATTATCGGCACCTTGATGAGAGTCAGGGCATTAAAGTAGAAATCAACCCAAGAAAGACAAACACAGCACACTCATCGATTATGATGTGCATTCCAAATAGTATTTAAAATGGTAAAGTACAGTTGGAATTTGCTTGGCAAAGATTGTAAAACAGTTTTAATAGGAGATTTTAAGATAGATTTAGATTCCAAAGATGTGCTGTATGAAATAAGGAGGAAAATACGGCTTTCTCGTGAATAATGATAAGCTTTTAATATATAGCACTTTAGTGCATATTTAAAATCTGTAAACGTTTCAGATTTATTACTTTTTATTATTATTATTATTTTAAGTGCAATGTATGGTTTTTGAAAGACTGATATCTCTATCAAACTGTTCAATTTCAAAAATATCACTGTTTTTCTAGTTCAAAGGGTTCAATGAATACTAATTTTGGTATAGTCAAGCAATGTGAAAGAATTAAATTTATCTGCTATCTGGTTTCTTATACTTTGGAAAATCACAAGTAAAAAGAGAAATCTTAACTAAGAACAAATAAATCATAATAATCTATTGGTAATAAATCATTTCGGTATATTGAAATCATTAGTGTAGTAAAAATTTGTTACTTTAAATTTCTGCTTTAGTCACTTGAATGTCACAGGAAAAAAAAAAAAAAAAAAAAAAAATCAAGGAACTCAAATCCCCATAATGAACATAATAAAATATCTTAATATAAAGTTTTATCAAAAGAATTTATTTCATAAGTAAATAAGTAGCAAAACATTTAGTCTAAGCATTATTCAATAGCAAAACAAATTTGGTAACCAGCTATAAGAATGTACAGCTGCGGAAAAAATAAAAATTAAAAAAAATGCTACTTGCTCTTTATTTGAACGTCATTCATTGTACAGCAAAGTTATGTATACCATTCGTTTGTAAATAATGTATGCTTTAATTTACTATTGCTTTAATTTGCATAAGGGACCGTCTTATTTTAATCTGCATCAACTTCGTTTTTCTGAATGGCAACACTCTTTGACTTTGTTAAACGAAAGAAAAACCTTCAAATCACCCTAAATATAAATTTTCACCAGTTTTCTTCGATGATTTCCGGAGATATAGCGAAATCTTTTTTCACGCGATTTTAAGGGACTGTCTGCAAATTGAAGAACGCTATTTGTAGGTTTCAAACTTTTCGCCTTTCATTCATTTCGCTCGCGATAGTTCAAAGAAATAATATGATTTACAGAGAAAATACTGTTTCTAGTCTTAAGTTTTTTGTACTGAAATTATCAGGTGTAGAAATAAAAATATTTAGTCAGTGGTCCAAATGAACCGTGACTCAAAAACTTACTTGGTCCGTATATATGATTTAAAGAAAAAATGCAAAACGATTGCTGACGATTTTGAAACTCTTTCTAATTTTGAAATTGTTATTGAGTATTTGGAGGTTCTCTTAGACAGGTAAAATATTGCCAGGAGTGAGAATCTGTTCTCTGCTCTTCTGACTACAATCATGAAAGCTACTCAGCTACGGTCAAACATGAAGAATGGTTTCATGATTGAAAATTATTTGTTTGAATTTCATGTAAAAAAAAAACCAACTATTTTTTTGCCGATCCAATATTATCACTTTGCTTGTTATTTCACTTTCTTCATTTAATTATTGTCTTCAGTGTGCAATATTTTTATAAGACTTTTGACGGTATTTTAATTTATAGTCAAGTGAAAATTTAGACAGAAAAATGTGATTTTTAATGTTTGTTGAATGTTTAATAAAATAGAGGGAAGATATTAAAAAAGGTCAAATTCATGCCTGGAATGTTAAGGATATTAGTTTTTCAGAAATAGGATGCTGTAGAAGTTAAGACCGCATCTAATTCTATACATGGAAAATATTTATTTGAGGAGCAATAGTAATGGACACAACAATAGACGCTTTATAGAATCACCATCAAACTGTACAAACCTCCAATTTATTTGCTTCAAAATTTGCTATTTCTTAATACCTCTAACATTTACTATTCTTGTGCAAAAGAAATCTAATTTACATTTATTTTACACAATTAAAAAAAATTGTCAAATTTATATATGGTCCCTTAACTCATGAAAATAACACATTTTATTTAATATAAATTAAACTACTGAATGTAAAAAATTGAAATTTTGCACAGCCATGTAATATTACTTTCTGCATCAATTTTCATTGAAACTTGGCTATGTCACAATTCATAATTTTTTAAATATTAATTTCACTATCCATAATTCATAGTAATATTTTATTAAAAATTATAGTAGTAGTAAATTATGTTTGGGTCCTTTAGATCTAATAGTACAAATAAAAATCAGCTTCTTACGATCAATATTATATGAGATATGAATTAAAGTATGGAAAAATATTTTAACATAGGGGGAGGGGGATTTTGGCAGCTGACTCATTTTCAGTTCAAATTTATTGAAAATTGGTATCTGGGGTTAAAATGAGCTATATTTTTGAAATATGAAGTGAATTCTGGGATTGCTATTGGGAAAAAAAAAGTTAGTGCAAATTTTAATATGGAGATGGCCCATTATGCATTTTTTATGCATAGGAAAATTAAAGTGTATGTCAATCATACACAATTTGTATATGTAACTTTGTTGTATGGCAAACAATGCCCGAATAATGTACAAGTGGGCTTTTTTTTTTTCACAGCTGTAAATACGTTCTAATTTAAAAAAAGAAAAGAAACCACTTTCTACATTTTCGTGCATTTTACTTTATTTTATCATTTACATGCAAAGTAGTGACACTGCATACTGATAAAAATTAAGGTAAACAGTATACAAATTTCACATACTCACAAGTTCTGGTGTCAGATATCACAAAATATTATGAGATCCTTGGGAAGGAAGCTTCCAGTAGTACAAGTTTATTTGCCTCTTTTACAGCTTTCTGAAAGTAATGAAATAATAGAATATAATATATCTCAAATCCTGATAAAGAAAATCCATCACGAAATGTACAATAATCTTTTTAGAGCCCCTTACAGTTGTATTGCAACAAATTATTATATATATATATAAAGTATGCTGTATGCCCACTAGAGTCCCTTGTGATCCTCTTAACTTCGGAATGGCTGCTGCTATATTCGTAAAAGTGGTGTCTAAGTATGGTAAAGTAGCCATGCGCAACTGAATGAAATTGCTTACAGTGCCACCTAGTTGAAAAATGCAGAGTTAGCACGACTATCTCGAAAATGGAATGAGGTAAGGAAAAAAGAGATTTACAAAGTTGTAGAACATCATAGATTTAGTATGAAAAGACACCTGGTAGACATTAAGGGGAAGAATAAAACAGTAAAAATGACCATTTGTTTTTCATGATCTCCTATACTATGATGTCATGAAGCTTGAATGGAAGGAGAAATTATCATCTTTCAGTGAAAACTCGATACCACAATAAGGCACAGCGGTATCACTTGTGATCCTCCCAATTTAAAAGGACTATGGTTTGTCATAGCCAGTTTTTTTTTTTTTTTTTCTTTCTCAAATCACTTTGTCATGTCACAGTGTAGGAAATCAAAAACAAAATTAGGGAAAAGAGAAAACACTCTTAAAAACTATGTTTTTTTTTTTTTTTTACTTCCTTGTACAAGTAAAAGGAAGTAATATGATAGCAAAAAATTTTGGCATCCAGATTTTGGGAAAAAAAAAAAAAAAAAAAGATTTTTCCTACTTTTAAATTTATTTTTAAGAGTTTTTGCGAGACATCTCATCAAACGCATGTATGTGTGTTCATATAAATGCATGTGCAATCCATTTTGACCAACCGCAAGTCCCTTCTGAAAAAATTTTTCCTGATGTCTGTGCGTACATATGTAACTTGCATATCTCATAAACTTTGGTTGTAGAATGTTGAAATTTTATATCTAGGATTGCTGTAACATCTTGTTGTGCATCTCCCCTTTCGGTTCTAATTGATTGGATAGTTTATTTTACAGGACCAAACAAAAGATTTTCCATATATAATACTCTGTGGGCAGAAATTCATTAAAGCGCATTTTAGAGTTAATAGGCTATTTCAAACGAATCAAAAGCGATAATCTTGTTGAGAATTACAAAATTAATAACTTCATCAAAAATAGTGTCTTTATCATTTACAGTTCTTCTATAGGAACACAGCCCGATCAAGACAACTGTGGGCCCTGGGCAGAAGAAAAAAATTGGACCCCATGCAATAACCTTCCCCTTAAACAGATTGATTGGTTTATACTGAAAGTTTTAAATTTCTTACCCCTTTAAAACACAAATTTTGTTTTATGTAATCTGAAATAAATGAATATATGTACATGATGTCAGTGAAACTGATAGTTAAATGCTACACCGAAATTCTATATCACAGTTGCCAACATGTACGGAATTCAACCACTTTTGTAAATTGTCATTTTTGTATATATTTTTTAAAATATCAAATAATTTACACAAAAAATTTGTTATTTTTAACATCAAAAATACCCTTTACAAAATGTGGTTAGTTATTTTCCAACAGGATGGTATGCTTTATCGACTGTAGAGTATTTCAAAGATTTAAAAATAAGTTTAAATAAATTTTTACAAATGTAAATTTGAATAATATTTTCATTGTTCATATGTTATAATTAAGAAATCATTTAACTTATATTTTTTTTTAATCCTTTGTAATTTTACTGCAAAATTATAAAAATGTAAGATTTTTGGGCCCCTAAAATCTGTGGGCCCTGGGCTGTTGCCCCGTTTGCCCTGCCAGTAATATGGCACTATATAGGAATACTAGAAAAAATTCCAACACATTATGGTCAATGACCATTTTAGAGACATTCAGCCATTTCAAGCACAATACCATCTTATACCATGTAGTTAGACAATGGTCCTACGATGGTCACGTGCCTCCCTCAAAAAACATGCCAAAAGTCGGCAAGCTTGGTCACTTTTGGTGTACGTGTGTATGTATTTAACTCTCATATCTCAAAAACTATTAGTTATCGATTGTTGAAATTTCATATGTAAGTTTGTTGCACACCTCGAATTTTGGTTCCAATCTACTGGACAGTTTATTTACAGGACCACCCAAAAAAAATTTCAATACATTAATGTCTATGGACATCTTCAATATATTATGCCTGTAGCCAGTCATTGTTTGGTCCATGCCCAAAATCTCGCAATTTGTCATCAACCTTTGCAAGTTTTGCCAAATTTGGCGTCAAAAATAATTTTGTATTTTGGATAACTCTATAACTTTTAACCATAGAAGGTTGAAATTTGTATTTGGAACTACTGCAACATCAGACTGTACATTGCTTTTTTGATAGCAATTGAATAATTTATTTGCAGGGTCACCCAAAAGACTTTAATAAAGTATTTCGGTATCCAAATACCGAATTACCTTTGGTATCTGATTACAGTCTATGAATACCTCCAATCAGGGGCGTAGACAAGGGGGGGGGTTAGGGGGGTCATAATCCCCCCCATGAGGAATATTTTGCCATACAAAATGCATATTCTTCACTCCCATATCACACACATGTATGCATATATGTGAGTTGCAGTAGTCGTAACCCCCCCCCCCCATGAAAAATTTCTGGCTACGCCCCTGCCTCCAATTCATTAAAATCTCTGATGAATCACTATTTTGGCTACTGTCCAAAATCTCACTATTGCAAGCTTGCTGGCCTTTGGCGAAATATCACCCAATTAAATGCCAAAAACAAATCTTTCAGATTGAACCCAGCTTGGCGATATCTCGAATATTTGGCTAGAAATCACTAAACATTAGTATTATTGCAACATTTTATCTTTTTCAAACAAAATAAATTTGGATGAAGTGCACCAAAAATATTTTTGATTTAACAGACATACAAGGAAGTCATGTGTTGATCAGATTTTTTTTCAACGGGGTGAAGGATTTCCAAAAATTTAATTTATATCACAATTTATTAAAATTTATGACTTTGAAAATATACCCCTGCATAATGTATCAAACCTAGCAAATTTACAAGAAATTATTTTCATTTATTATACAGTAAATTGAAAAATAAAAACACCCACACCCCCAGATAATAGCATTTGAAAAAGAGAAAAAAAAAAAAAAAAAAATCCGAAAGTTTAATTTATATCTTAATGTATTTTTTCCTCTATTTATAAAGTAAGCCATTAAAATTCCAGTTTTTAAAATTAATTTTTGTAAGCAATTCACTTTTTAAAGAGACAGTCATAAGGCTGCATGGCATAACATTAGCATATTTTACTATGGACCAGTTGATCTGAGTTTGTATATCTTGGCAAGAGTCGAAATTCCAGAAGGAGGTTTCGATTATTTGAGAAAGATGACATCACCACATTTTATTCTCCGACAGGGTGCCTCTGTGGTCAATTGTAGGGTCAAAGAGTCTAGCATATTGATTTCATAGTGACTACACTTTATGGTCACAATGACTTCTTGTGACCGAATTGTGATTGTCACAAGAGGATGGCCAACAATTGCCTAGTCTTTATATGTTAAAGTGCAGTCTTTGTCCTGGTTTTGATCGTATTCATCACATTAATTTCTCCAGAAGAGTTAGCCAGAGGCTGATGAAAATGATACAAACTGAGCAGTTGTGTGGTTGATGGCATCTGCAGCTGTTGCAGTAAGTTGAAAGTTGCTTAATAATTTTCTTAAGGTCATCAATGAATTGATCCTTGAAAACTATAGATATTGCTTATGTCCACAATATTTAATTACATATTTATATAGAGTCTATTATTTTACGATAGTAAAACATTATACTAAATAAAATATTTAACACACACACACACGTAATATTCTTAAAATAAAAGTTGTACCAAAGAAGCTGTTTTTCCACAACACTATTAGTTTATACACTTGCGCAGGCACAAAAAGAACAAAGGCATCTTCTTTAGATGTCACAGTAATTTTATAGGAAAAACCTGTAAAAAAGGAGAAAAATTTATAAACTTTGCATACTGCTAAGCTATTACAACAACTACACTCATGTCCATAAATTAAGGATAATTCAGAATCACATAGAAATTGATCTCTAAAATAAAAATTTCACCTGTGGAATGATCACACACATCTTGAAGAAGAATATGCAAATTACAGGAAACCACCAGATGGCGTGGATGGTACGTCACAATGACGAGAGTGTAAGAGAGGGGTATATAAGGAATGGTGGCAAAGAAGTAAAATTGTTCACAAGCGCTGTGAAAGCCTTTCAGTGCAAAAACCGCATAGTTATGGCACAAAGGAGGCATTTGGATGATGTTTTACGTGGCAGAATTATCGGACGACTGGAATGTGGATGTAGCCAGCTGGAAGTATCCGAGGAACTTGGAATCGCCCAGAGTGTCATCTCCAGGCTTTGGCAACGATTCCAAGATGATGGTAATGTGAGTAGACGTTACAGCACAGGTCGACCCCGAGTTACAATGCCGAATGAGGACCGCTATTTGGCAGTTACTGCCAAAAGAAACAGACGGAGTGCAGCATCAGACCTGTCTCGTCAGCTCTCTTCAGCTACCGGTACGACAGTTTCAAGGCAGACCGTGTACAGACGCTTAGGGCACATTGGTCTATATGCTCGTAGGCCTGTCAGATGTGTTCCACTTACCGCAACTCACTGTCGCCTGCGATTAACCTGGAGTAGAGAGCATGCATTGTGGACACCGCAACAGTGGTCTTGTGTGATGTTTTCCGACGAGTCCAGGTTTAGTTTGGAGTCTGATTCTTGCCGGACATTCATCTGGAGAGCGCCAGGTACCCGTTACCACCAAGAGAACACCATTGAAAGACACCGTTACGGTGGTGCAGGATGGCTCGTTTGGGGAGGAATTATTCTTGGTTCCAGAACTGATCTGCATGTTCAGAGTGTAACGATGACAGGCCACATCTATCGGGATGTCATTCTGGAACAACATGTACGTTTGTTTCGGGCTGCCATGGGTGCTGAATTTGTGTTTATGGATGACAACGCCCGTCCTCACCGTGCAAACATTGTAGACGAATGCCTTCAATCGGAGGATATCACCCGTATGCATTGGCCAGCATACTCACCGGACTTGAATCCAATAGAGCATGTGTGGGATATGCTTGGCCGACGAATTGCAGCCCGTCAACCCCCTCCCACCTGTCTACCGGAACTTCAGAGTGCATTGCTTGATGAGCGGTGTAATATTCCCCAAGATCAGATTGATCATTTGATACTCAGCATGCCTAGGCGTTGTCAGGCCTGTATTGCATCGTCCGGGAGACATACTCCGTATTAACCATCCTACTAACCATGTTATACTGTTTTTTGTAAATAGGTTCTTTTTTGAAATTTGGTCAAGGGAGTAAAACTTGCAATTTTTATTAATTATGTCAAACATATAGCATCTTTTTTGCTCTTTACTTTTTGTTTAATAAATAGACTTTACAAATAAGTCAAATTTGTTTTGCTTCTTTCTCTTTCTTTGCCTGAACTTCATTATCCTTAATTTATGGACATGAGTGTATTTTGAATTCTGATAGTGATGATTCTAGAAGGGATCATTACTCCCCGACGAGGGGGCACATACATAATATGTATACACATACATACACTCTAAAAGGCAGTTCATGAAAGAAAGAAAGAAAGAAAAAAAAAAAGGTACTTTTAAACTCTTAACCTAAAATATTTTCTTATCTTGAACCTTTGCCACCACTATTTCTATTTACATACCGAGTGGTCTAACTAATAGTCATTATCATCCCATCTTGATGACACAGTAATGCAGTGTATTTATAGTTAGTCTCATCAATAAAATATCTTAAACATGGTGTGAACATCTATTTGTTTTATCAAACAAAAAGTAAGCACAAAAGTCTGTGGTAAAGTAGTAATGTAATCTAGTTATAGAAACATATCCAGTTTCATTTCCAGTGTGTTTTCAAAAATGAAAATATTTCATATCTTGAAATTTCCATGTTGAATTGATCTGAAGTCCTTTACACTGGGTCATAAGTTCCTCGACTGGGGGAACATAATGGCAGTAATTGTATTGGCTGTAATCATATATGCTCTTCTACTTTAATTATTAAAATTTCAAATTAAAATGCTCATGGAATTCCATCCATAAATGCAAGCTGTCCCCTCTTTCAAATTACTAGTTAAAATTAACTACTTTAGATGATGTCACTAAAACAGGGATGTATAAATTGAAAAACGTACCTTACCGGGCCAATGCAGTGTTGCAATTGTAAAAACATGGTTTTATGGGAGAAAAGACTGTGCAGTCAAAAGAAAAAGGTAACAGACCACATATTGAAAACATGAACAATTCTGAAAGTACAGGACTGATTATATGGGAAAGTCTTAATTGTGTAAACAGCATTGGAGCAGCATTTTTCATACTTTTCGCTACATAAGAACGTTTTTTTCATTGTTGAACCATACAATGTAAAGGGCATTTTACATGAAATTTTATGATGTACTGCACATATGGTTTAGTTGGAAAAGAAAACAGAAATAAAAAATACCTATGAAAATATCAACCCAATATTTTAGCCAATAGTTGATATCAATGATGATTTTCTGAATTAAAAATTTATCATTGAAGAATTTTCGTATCTTAACTGATCACGATTTGTAAACAGAATAGTCTTATTATTAAATACTGTAGTATTTAATCCAAAACATAATTAGAATTGCTTTTATGAATTGAAAACAGCATGTTTTTTTAAAAAAATAATATCTTCACGACCTTGATCACACTTTGCCAGTACTTGTGTTGAATTAAAAGAGGCAGCCAAATTTTTCTTCTATTTTTTTTCCAAGAAAGTTTAACTAAAAACACTTAATTAGAAAAAAAAATGTCCTCACAAAAAATGAACAAATGCATTTCATGCAAATTAATTTTCATGGGATTCGTGGGCCAATGAAACAGTCATTGCAGGTCAGTTTTGGCTCACAGGCCATAGGTTGTGCATCCTTCACTAAAAGCATGAGATCTACTAGTAATGCTACATGAAATCTGGAGTAATAACTAACATTGAACAAAACACAATGCTAACATTAAATAGTGCTATACAAATAAGAATTTCAAATATAAGGTGCGCCACTAAGTTCTCGCTGCTTTTTTGTGTGAAAATGCAACTTTATTGCAGAGGCGGATCCAGAAATTACTCAAGGAGGGGGCAATTTTGTACCTGAAACAGGGGGGTAGAATGTGCAAAATCATTTTATAATTAATTAATATAATCAATTATACCAATTAATTAATATAATCAATTATACCAATTAATGTAATTAAGTATTTTATTGATAAAATCTATATATGAGCAATGATTAAAAAGGGCAGGGAGTAGTACCCGCAATACACCCCTTAGAAAAAGGCTACATAATTTTCATTATACTTTCATAATATATTTTAACACATTATAACACATAACACACCTCCTGGACTTCGCCCAGGAGAGAGTGATCGCCCCCACCGCCCTCTCCTTGAATCCGCGCCTGCTTTATTGTGCAGAAATGGTTACAAATGATTCATTCAAAATATTGCCCATCGTTAGACACAACCTTTTCCCATTGTTCGGGCAAAGCTCGAATATCCTGACAGTAGAAGTGTTCATAGCGGAAGGCTATACGCGAATCAAGCCATTTTTTGATGTCTTCATATGCGACTGCTGATTAGCCAGACCATGTGCCACCGAACGAAACAGGTAATAATCGGACAGCGCAATGTTTGGGGAATATGGCGGGTGGGGTAGGACGTCCCATTTGAGCATTGCCAAGTAGGTTTTCACAGATTTGGCCACGTGTTGTCATGCAGGCGAATTACTTTGTTGTGCCTCCGCTCATATTATGGTCATTTTTTGCTCAGTGCTTGGTTCAATCGCATCAATTGAGTTCGATACCGTGCCCCAGTGATGGCTTCATTCGGTTGCATTTCTTCTGGTTTGGTTCATTAGGTTTTGGCCGTCTGTCAAGGATACGGTCGTCAACATCAAAATCACCATCTTTAAAGCGAAGAAACCAATCACAGCATGCTGTTTCACCTAGAACAGCATCGGCGTAAACGTTTCGGAACTCTCCATGCACTGCAGCCGCCATTTTCTTCAAATGAAACAGAAAAATCAACACTTCCCACAAATGACGTTTATTTGGCACGAATTCAGACATTTTCACGCACCCAAAACTATTTGACGCAAACATACAATCACGACTGCGGCACAGCAGTTTATTTACTATATGTCTCAGCTTCGTTCCTACCATTTTCGATCAGTCACAATCGACCGGCATTGACTGATGGAGCCATCTATTGACAAACAGCGGGAACTTAGTTGCACACCTTTTAATTTGACAGAAAGCAAAATTGAATTCAATGCTCACAACAACTGTATTAAAAACACTTTTGAGTTGTTTTTTTTTTTTTTTTTTTTTTTTTTTTTAGCATGTACAATTATATATGTATAAAGAAATTGCATTTAAATTTTTTATAAAAGAGCTAATTGTTCTTTTTTTCTCAATGGAAATTAGTTAAGATGATTACTAGAATATATATATATTTGGCAAACTAACTGACGCCGTTTTTTAACAATGTAAAATAAAATTGAATAAAGACAAACAGGGTAGAAAAATATGTTTGAAGAAATACAAAGGTTCTCTCTTTGAAGTAGCAATGAGGTATTAACTAAACTCTCTCCTTATGAAACCACAAGGAGAGCAGTGTTGTGCAAAAAGTGATTGACAATTAATCATTAATCTATAAATTTAATTAATCAATATAATGACAAATCAGTTTTTAATTATGACCTTATATTAATAAATAATTAATCATAAAATTAATTTGATTAAAGGAGTTAAAGATTAAATTCAACTAAATGCACATACCGACTCAATCTTTTTCCCTTAAAAAAAATATAATAAGCAGAAGAAATCTTTTTCTACGCTTTCCAGCAAAATTTAAATTAAGTACTATAGCTTAATTCCATAAATTTGCTTTTAATCTAATAAAGTTAACATAAGTTTATAAATTTAATTTGTCTGTCTATGAGTTTGTCCATCTGTCTATCAACACTAACTACAGACAGAACAGAGACACAGACAAGAAACTGAATTTATAATTACTTTTCAACTTTGTTGGAAAATGTTAAAAAGGAGTCTCTAGAAAAATCCTAGGCCCTTGTTTTACTGAAAATTTTCCAGTCTAACTACAGTCAATGGTCGTTTTTGTGAATTTTTTT
The DNA here is from genome assembly GCA_038373885.1 of Cheiracanthium punctorium. NCBI lineage: Eukaryota > Metazoa > Arthropoda > Arachnida > Araneae > Cheiracanthiidae > Cheiracanthium > Cheiracanthium punctorium. The sequence goes on along the minus strand of JAWZYV010015637.1, from coordinate 425,424 downwards.
TTTAACGAATCCTTGTGATTTTACAAACGAGCAAGTGGCCTTGAATATACTCCCATAGACGATTTTACGAACTGCTTGAGTGGCCCCTACAGATTTGTAAAAATAGGCATTGTCTGTAGTTTTAATTGTTTCATTCAAACTAAAATTTTTATTAAGGATTAATTAATCTTTGTAAAAAATGAGTAACAATTGATTAATTTTAATTGTAAAATTCACAGTTAATAATTGATATTGTTAATTACATAATTTTAGAAAGGCCATTCAATTGTCATTAACTGTTCAAGCTATTACATTTTGCCCAACACTGAGGGAGAACAAATGCATGAGATAATAGAGATATTTACTTTGCTGACGCATAGGTTTGTTTTATATTTTTCATCGAGATCTTGAAACAGTATAGCTACTACTCTGCCGTTACATTAAGGTTTCGAACATTATAAACACCAATTGAATTTCTTTAGTGTATTTTTTTTATCTGATTTAACTGAAATACCATGTACTGAAGAAAAAAAGAACTAAATACAAACTTACCATGTATATCATACATGTTATCAGATAACCACCAAGATGCTGGTGAGAAATTTGATGTAAAGATGATACCATCTGTTCGATCAAAGCACTCCATTTTCTTTAAACCTCTAAATATATATAATCCCTATACATAAAGTCCTATAGAAAGGAGAAATAAATAACAAAGAATCAGAAAAATGCATTTATAAGAATAAATTATTAAAAATTAGTAACAGATTGCAACCTATCATAACAATAGAAAAATGCATTTCAAAAACCACAAGTATACAACATGCAAAACTCTTTTTTATTTGTAGCTGGAGACACTGAAAAACAAATAGGTCTCTTTAATTTACCTCAAACATTTTACAGTTGACTTTCTGCAGGGATGTAGCTAGGGAGTGGGACACAGGGACCTAGTGCCATCCCCTTACATTTGGATTTTTGTTACTTGGATGTCAATAATCAAGCATTTTTGCTACAAATTATACATTTCCCCCTTTGAGCCTTCTCCCAAACTTTTCGTCTACATACCTATAATTTGTAAATCACTATAACCCATAATAGTTTTTAGGTGTAAACAGCGATGTGTTGTTTCACTTTTGTTCATGTGAATATTTTTAACAATCATTAAAAGATTTGTTGACATCGTATATGCATTTTTAGTGTTTATAAATTTTAATAAATAAATTCAAAATTATTATAACTAATTTTCCTGACAAAAAAACTGGTTTTTAAAGGTTAAAATTCATTAAGAGCTTACCATACACATGATAAATATCACCATAAATACATAAATATTTATGAGTGTTGTTTTAGAGTTCTTAATTTCAATTGTTATATTGTTACACATTTATTTTAAATGAAAGAAAGAGCATGTTATGATTTTTAAGAAAAGTGAATGATTTATTTTGTGTTTGAGAATAAATCTTTCAGAAATGCACGCATATCTTTTGGGTAGATTTAATTTTTGAAAAATCCATTCTAAATTCCAAAAATCGTTACATGTATTTTAATACATCACAAACTTGTAAAAAATTAAAACTATAAATAAGAAATAGAGGTCTATTTTTAATCCTATTGCATTGGAGATTCAAACAGAGGAATACTAAAGAAAAAATTGTTATTCCCAAGAAGGATGGAAAAAGATTGAAATTGGAATGCTTGAACATAATTCTCCATGAAATTTATCAGAAAAATGCGGATTTCCACGGAAATCCGGAAGATTTGTTTTCCAGAATGAAGACCGGAAAAGTGATATTTTCCGGAAGACTTCCGGAAAATTCAGAAAAGTTAGCAGTTATGCATATGCAGGTACAGAAGTCCACTCTTCTTCAGAGGCAAAAATGTTCCATGGAGCTACAGGTGGAAACGAACTTTTCTAACAAAACTTGGTGGATCTTTTTTCATAGGAGGAAAGATCACTTCTTAGTAAAGATTTGTAATTAAAAGCGACTAGGCGCTACCGTCGGATGATTTCAGTGGCGGATTAATGCAAGCTTGTCGGGGGGGGGGGAGGCAGTTAGTTTGTCGGTGGGGGAGGTTAGTTAGGAGATTGACATATACATCCATTTTATGGATGTAAAATAGGTTCTTTTACATTAATTTCTTTTTTCTCCGGGGGGCGGTCGCCCCACCCCTTTAATCCGCCCTTGGATGATTTTAAGATCTTCTGCGTCCTTTATATATATATTGTTTGTTCTCTGTAAAAAACAAGACATTTCAACAATGCTTGCGGTCAACAGAACAGGTTAGGGAGGCGAATCAATATCCGCATGAAATAAGGAATTGCTGAGTATAGCTACATTAGTATGATTATTCAGTTAGATCAGGGGTTTTCAAACTGTGTTCCAGTGAGCCTTAAGTGCACCACGAAAAATATCTTGTTGCTGCAGCCTCCAGTTCCCTAGCCTAAAATTTACACAGGAGTTCCGCCAGATAACAGTAGGAAAAAGAATCGCGCTTGAGGTCGCAACGATGTGAAAGAATTAGGATAACATTAAGTCTATGGGTAAAACGTTTTAAATCATTATACCTCACTGGAAAGTCCGATGACTCCCATCACACTTCATTACCACCTATGCCACGGCCGCTATCCCTGTGCCAAATTTGGTCACGATTATTTATAAAATAAGTGTACTCGGAGGAGTTAGCGAATAAACATCGAAAAATTCAATCTGTAAGTTTCGTGTATAGTGAGTGCACTTTTAAACTTAGCGCCCCTATGAACATCTGAGTCAAATCTTGTGCCCGCGTTTATAACTCTAAACTCAATTTTTGAGGCTGTTTCTGCATGTGTGCCCTGTAGTGCTGCAATTCGAGATTACGTCCCCCGAAGGAAACAATTTTGGAGCCTCCTTTTGTTGGAAAAGAAAAATATTTTGAGCGTCCCCTTAGCATGGCGCCCGGGGTACATGCCCCTTTTGCCTCCTTCTACTTTTAGTCCAGGTGCCCATGCAATAATCAGGGCCTGTTCAGTGAGATGGTCTCCTTCAAAACGGAACATGTGATCACGTTATATAAGTTTAATGGGTAATCGGACCCTGTTCTTTTCGAAGTTCTGCTTTATTCGGTGCCAAGCGCAACCGTGTAGGCAGGTATGTAGCCAAGGAATAGGTGCCTTGCCCTGCCCCCCCCCCCCTCCAAAAAAATGTATTTTTGTTAATTGGATGTCAAAAATCAGTCATTTTTATGAGAAATTCTACCTTTTTCACCTATGGGCACCACCTGAAATTTTTTTCTCGCTACGTTACTGATAGGCAGAAAGCACAGAATTTTTAAAAAAAAACAAAAACATCATCATTATCATCCTGCAAGGGCGGATTAAATGGGGGGGACGGAGGGGGCGACCGCCCCCCCCGAGAAGAAAGAAATTAATGTAAAAGATCCTATTTTACTTCCATAAAATGGATGTATATGCCAATTTTCTAACTAACCGCCCCCCCCCCCCCCCGACAAACTTGCAATAATCCGCCACTGTCATCCTGTTAACAAGAAATGCCAATAATCTTTGATTATGATCTTTCAGAATCCCGACTAGATCCTCGAAAAGCCGCGAAAGCAGATCTCCGATTTGGAAAGTCCCAGATGTCATCTTTAAAAAACGATAAGTGGTTGGATGTACACACACACACATCTCGTGTTACACACTAAAGGGAGATATGTTCTTAACACAAGGCCACCCTCAGTGGCTGGTAGAATGAAGTTGAGCAGTGTTTCAAAACAACTGGTCCGTGAGACTGTTGCCAGTCTACGTATATCAAATAACTCGTCGCTTGAAGTACCCGTCATTGACGCGTTAGTGTGTCATGCAAATTCCCCAAAAGCCTGAATTTTCGTCAGCATTTTAGGAGTACAAAGAATGGAATTAGCATATTAGAAAGCAAAGTTATAACTTTGTATTGCTAAATTATTACAGGTTAGAAAGTAACAAAGTGATGAGTAAAATTGAGAACAGAGAAATTTTTTTTTAATTTTAAGAATTAAAGTTTTATTCTGGTCGAATCTCACCATGGCACAGTGGTTATGTCACTGAAAATGGTAGACGGCGGAAGTGTGAAGGTCCGGGGTCGGGTCGTTCCCCATCGAGTGGCTGTCGATCTAACGGTCTGGAGTTTTGGTAGGTTTTCAACTGACGTAACGTGAATTTTCGTTATAACCCCTTAGAAAGTTCTCCTACCAAGGCATCTCCACCCATTCTTGGCAGATCGCCCTAGCGTAGCGTTGCCATAATCACAAAACCACAATTTATTCTGGTCGAATGAGGCTTTCAAGTCAACAGGTCATTTCCTAACCTGTAACTCAATTTTGTTTGATTCCCAGAACATATTTTAACATTATGCCCCAAAAAAGTTTTGCAGAATTTTCACAAAATCTAAAAAAGAAAATTTATTCAAATTTTCAAAAAATGCCGACATTTATTGTTTTAGTCGTTGCTGTTGCTGATCATGTTGCTAAATTTCATTCTATTCTCTTAAGACATTTTTGAAGGATGCGAGAACAAACATTTGTACGATTTTCAGAAAATCTCAAAATCTATGAAACATTTAAAACAATTCTGGCATTTATAGTTTAAATTAACTTGGAATCTAAAATAATTTCCAATTTCATTCTATTCCAAGACATTTCTCAGGAATGAAACAAACATGTACTCAGTTTTCACAATTCAAGATCTATAAAAAATTTTAAAGTACTTTGTCGTCTATAGTTTGAGTATACCTATGACGATATATACTAAATTTCATTTCATTTGCTTCAGCGGTTTATACGTGATGCACAAATATTTTCACATTTTGAATAAGTTTCCGCAAAATCTCAAAATCTAAACAAAATTTCTAAAAAAATTCGACATCTTTAGTTTAAGTGGAGTGACTATCTATTATGTCACCAAATTTAATTTATATCGCTTTAGTCGTTTTCACGTGATGAGCGAACAAAAATTTAATCAGTTTGAAACAATTTTTGCGAAATCTCAAATTCTAATCCAAATTTTTTAAAAAATCGACGCCTATAGTTTGAGTAACCCACCTATCGTGTCACCAAATTTCATTCCATTTGCTTTTTTAATCGTTAATACGCGATGCACGATTAAAAAAAGAAAAAAAAAAAGTCGTACTGGATCCTCAGGTGCTTGGATAGATATCGCAAAAGAAAATTAATTCTAAGTAATGTACAGACAAAAATATAATTCTATTTATATAGATATTAAAAAAAAAAAAAAAAAAAAATCTCGGCTCTTCGAGCCTCGTCAGGGGGAGACCCCCCTGAACCCCCCTAATTTTTTAGTATCATTATTGCCATATTAAAAAGATATTAATTGACTATGTCATTTTATCGCTCATCTTTCGAGTATTTCGCCTGGTAACCCTATGTTGAAATTTTTATGAGTGTAACCTATTTATAGAAAAATACATGTGATGCATATTCTGCAGCTTACGAAATATTGTAACTATAGAAAAAAAGCTGTTGTGAATTGATAGTATTTAAATATATGTAAAAAAATACATGTGAAGCATATTCTACAGCTTACGAAATATATTAACAATAGATTAAAGCTGTTGTGAACTAATAGTATTTAAATGCATGTAAAATTATGTCGCATTTTTGGAACACATTTTTCAATAAAGGGTGTTGAGAGATAAAATGACATAGTCATTAAAATAATCAGTAGCAAGTTTCAATCTAACTAAAAATTATATTTGTACAACACTAATTTATAAATAAAATACATGTAAATATGCTTCTTATTTTTGAATGACATCTGAACATCTATTTTTGAATGATCTCTGAAGTTATTTTTGCCGCTCGAAAATGTAGTATAAAGATTGGAAAACACTAGACCGAGCACACTTCAAACTGAAAATTCGTTTTCTTTCATTAGAGCAGTGGTCCTCAATCTCCGGGCCGCGGACCGGCATCGGTCCGTGAATAAAATGGTACTGGGCCGTCCAAGGAACATTATGTTAATTCTATTTTATTTACTGTGATGTATTTTTTTCGGTTTTATACGACTCTGTCTGGTTTGCGCTATTTATGCCTTCATAACAGAAATATTATAACTATATTTTAATGTTTATTAAACATTTCAAGATTATGAATTAAAATTCAGGTTTCCCTTTGATTTAGCGTGATTTTAAAATGTTAAATCACGTTATATTCATTTCTCTTTTCTTTTCTTTTTTTTGTGTGTGTTTGTGTGTCTGTTTGTAACTAATGCATTTTGAGTATTTTATTTTGGAGGCGCGTTTAAAAGCAATTAAATTTAAATTATTAAATAAAAATAATCCAAAATTTAAACAATCAACGCCCCCCCCCCTTCCCCAGCGGACCACGGTAAAATGATGAAACGTTGACCGGTCCGCGGTGATAAAAAAGTTGGGGAGCACTGCATTAGAGAATTCCAACTACTCTTCTTGTCCTGCAACAGACATTGTCACAATATGAAAGAGAAGAGCTCAAAATTGGGAATGAATTGGTATTGAAAATAATCAAATCGCTGAGTGTAAAAAAAAAAAAAAAAAAAAAAGGTTGCTTCCATTGCAGGTCAAGTTAAGCTAAGAAGGGAACACATAGTTTGTACTCGTCAAATATGGAAGGTATCGCCAAACTAGGTTCAGTTGGTTCAGTTTTGGAGACTAATTTTTTGGTGCCAAACTTGACCCCCGCTCTATCTGGCAAATGCGTCTTACTTTTGCACTAAAGTTTATTAAAGTAGAGTGATGTTAGTCCGGCAGTCAATGATTCCTTCGAATTGTAAATATTTGGCCGTAACATGAAAATGTTTATTCTCAGACTACAGAATTAGGTAAAACTGAGAGTACTTGCTTGCTTTGAGAGTGTTAGTTCTGAAAACTTGTGTGAAATAGCCTCTGAATTCCAAAATCATACTGTTTTCATCGAACCATTCCTTGACATACCCCTTGTAAGCAGAGTACTCAAGCCTTATTTGTGAATCATGAAATCCTGGAATAGTGCCTCATTCTCCATCTATGGTCCATCAATTGGGATACAAAGGGTCTTTGAAGAAAATATGTTAAGAAAAAATTTGCCGAAAAATGCAGTGTTATGCGGAAAGTTGTAGTTTAAGCGTAGAATTGTAAATTATGTTTGTTGTTAGAATTGTAAATTTTTGCATATTTTATAGTGCCCTACACATACATAAATAAATTTCTTTAAAATATAAATGAAAAGAATTGCAAAACTGAACCAGGGGCGTAGCCAGAAATTTTTCATGGGGGGGGGGTTACTACTACTGCAACTCACATATATGCATACATGTGTGTGATAAAGGAGTGAAGAATATACATTTTGTAAGGCAAAAATTCCTCATGGGGGGTTATGACCCCCCTAACCCCCCCCCCTTGGCTACGCCCCTGAACTGAAAGTAACTATCTGAAAACTGATGAGATATTTTTTATAATGAAAGTTACGAAGAGAGGCTCAGACATTGGCTTACGGATTTTGACCAAACGCTGATGGGTTTTAGAGGACGCTTAGGGGAGTAAAATGACAGAGAATTATCTGCCAACTCAAGAGTATCTCTCTCTTCTTAAAAAGTAACGGCCGCCGCCGTCATCAGGAGCTTGTTCGGCTATCTCCCCCTAAACCGTGGGGATTTGAGTTTCGACTAAGATGTTCGGGGAACGCGATAACTGACTTAAATTTCGAAAATCGAATTATTTTAGAAGATATTAATAAAAAACAAAAATAAACATAATGGTTGCCAGGTTTGGCAAATTTTCGCCAGCATAAAATCATTCATTCCTTTGCAACAAAGCAATTCCAAGTATGTAGAATCGCGTGCTATTGACAAACATGAAGTAGAATTACACCAATTTTAAATCAAATTAAAAAGTATATGAAATAAATAACTCAAAGTGTGTTACACAAAGTTGACAATTTTCCAGTAGTAAGTTCGCTTAGACAACGGGAGTTATGAATTAGCGATTATTCGGTTTTCCAAAACAGAATAACTAATTGTAACTGATTTTAAAAGCGCCAGCTTGGCATTAGGTACGGTCTGGCAAAATGGTATCTCTCCAAGCATGGTGAATCTAAACCGCGAGTTCCAAAATGTTAGCACCCAGTATCCTGAAAATAAAAAATAATTAAAATGCAGATTATTTTAAAGCCCGTTCGGTCCAGCTGTAGTATTTGCTACCAGTAGAAATATTTGGCGGCGTTAACTATGCCATTATAGCAGTTATAGTATGGATGTTTGCCAGTGCACGAGATGATGTACTTCGTGGTGCTAAATACGGCAGTCTGCAAAGGATTATGTATATGAAAATATGGATAACGGTTTTCCTGGTAACCTTGAGCAGTAATTATAGGTTGTGAGAGCATGAGTAAATCGCGAAACAACGAAAAGTCGCTATTGGTGGCAAGCTATCCAAGCTGTCCGTAGTTTTATCAAGAAAACATATGCAGTACTGTTTTCTAATTATTAACTATAGCTAATTATTACTAGAGCTAATTATTACTAGAGCTAATTATTAACTAGAGCTAATTATTAACTATACATATACGCAAGTCGCCAAATTATGAAAAATCGCCATAATTGGCTAATACGCAAGGTATTCCATGGGTTTCACATAATTCAAAATAGTGTGAAGTTTAAATTTTTATGTTCCAAGGCGGGTGTAAGGACTAAGCAATTTGCAGCTCGGTAACATTCTATCAGATCCAACCTTTGGGTTTTGTCTGTTGAAATTATGCCTTTTTTACGAATAAGCTTTATTAGGGGCCGAATGCCTCATACGAAAAGCGAGCGCAGCGAGTCTCGGGGACTTGTCCCTTAGTTTTCGAAAAAATGGCAGTTCAATTAAAAATTTTTATACAAAGTTTTTTGAAGAATTTAATTTTTTTAATAAATAAAAAATTGTTGAAAAGTACAAAATATTTGGGCCCTTGAAATTGGGTGGGCCCAGGGCAAGTGCCGGACCGATAAAGAGGTTCTGCGTAACTACACATAAGTTTTGATCGAATTTCAGAACCATTTTGGAAATAAAATTTTCCGTATTCGATCAAAAAGCATGTCTGTGTCGTGTCCAGTCAAAACATTCATTTTGTAATCACAGACTTAATCGATTTTCCAGTCTACATTTGATAAAAGGAAAGGTAATTGAATAGAAAAAAAAAAAATCGATCTTAAAAATCCTTGTGTATCACGAACGAGGTAATACCTAATGTAATGTTATTGGTTCAAATTATAGAAAACACGAAACATTATAACTTGATACACCGTTGCACACTCTCTTTTATTGACATTAATATAGTTAGTTATCATAAATTTTAATTTATTAATGTCTTAAAAAAAACCTTTTTTAACTATTCGTGCTCTTGGTCCGCAATAACAATCGTAAATATAAAGACTTTAAAATACATATATATATATTTTTTTAAACGTTAGGTTGATAGGAAAAATAGTTATCGTTGTAACCAATGTAACAACAGTTCAATCAAACTGAAACTATAAACTTAGAGTAATGGTCATAAAAAATAGCTATATTTCAAATTTATGGAAATTAAAATTGAATTATAATAATCATGGGATATCTGAATTATCATGTAAAACGCGATTTTTTTTTCACAAATAAATTTATTCATATCAAGATATAAATCTAAGCAAGATACATATATCTAAATTTTGTCCATGCACTGTATGCTTTTTAATGTTACTAGGCCTTTAACTCCAGTTGGTGATCTTCGTAGTGTACTTTCATCTTGTCTTGAGTCCCCAAAACATGACGGTTTAAGTATCAGTCAAGTGCAGTAAGAGGTGATCTGCATGAACAAACAGTCCGGCCGGTAAAAAGTTAAATGTTAAAATAGAAGAAGCTTTTTTTAATGACTATGTCATTTTATCTCACCCCTTTTATTGAAAATTGTCCGAAAAATGCGACATAATTTTACATATATTTAAATACTTTTAGTTCACAACAGCTTTAATCTACTGTATTTCGTAAGCTATAGAATATGCATCACATATATTTTTCTATAAGTAGGTTACAATCATAAAAATTTGAACATAGGGTTACCAGGCGAAATACACGAAAGATGAAAGATAAAATGACAAGGTCAATTAATATCGTTTTAATATGGAAATAATGAAACTAAAAAATTAGGGGGGTTCGGGGTGTTCACCCTGATGAGGCTCGAACAGCCGAGTTTTTTTTTTTTTAATTAATTATTTATTTTTTATTTCCTTGCTATCAGAATGTTTGAAGCAATTACTACCAAGGGGCAAATGCTGTTTAAAGGGTAGTGAGTCCACAGTCAACTCCGGTTATAGTGAACCTCTGGGGCCGACAAATTTCGTTCACTATATCCGAAGTTCACTAAAATAGATGTTCTGTAACAATAAAACAATACAAAACTAGAAAATAGAATTTTATACATGTACCGAATGTTTATTAAGAAAATCAAACATAGTGGATCGCATTTGTGGTTCTAGAATAGTTGTTATAGTGTTATAGTGTTATAGTTGTTAAGTAAAATAAACACAATTGATCACATTTATGGAAATAATGCACATTCCGTTCAGTTGGAAAAAGGCACTGTCGCTTTTAACCTGTGACATTGCATCCAGAATGGAAAATGAAATCGTTCAAGGTTAAAGCGAAATTTCAGCTTTTGTTTCACTTTCAAAAGTACCGTGCTTTTGTCAACGAATGTTTTTAAAGGGTAGAATGCATTACACCATTGTAAAATTATCACTCTTATGTCACGATTATTTTTAAGAGCACTGACATCTGCTGAAAAATGGAAGAATGCGAGAACAGATGGATAGATTGCCCAATGCTGAAAAAAGGGCAGCCGTTGCCATCGCTCGACTTAACTACCAGCAAGATGGCGGACGATCGAAACATTCATCGCGTGCTACAGATCTAGAGACCCTTTTTTGACGGCTGCTGGCTGTGCCGGCACATAGACGTGGCACGCGATGAACGTTTCGATCGTCCGCCATCTTGCTGGTAGTTAAGTCGAGAGATGGTAACGGCTGCCCTTTTTTCAGCATTGGGAAAGGGTTGCGCCTCAAAGGGTTAATCGGCTCGATGGCCAGGCCGTTTTGAATGGTAATGTTTTTCATTAAGTGGTTCCCTTTACGAGTTTTTCTGAGTATTGCCCTTTGCTCAGCTTGGAGGGATTTGATATATGCGATTTAACTACCGAAACCCATACGGGGGATGCGTAAGTAGCAATAGGCCTGATCAAGGGCGCCCATAAAAGGGGGCAAGGTAGGGTACTTGCCCCCCTTAGAGTTTTAGCATTTTGGCTTATGATGTGAATAAAATTGCATCACAAAGCAAAATCGAGATTAAAATTGTTACAAATTCAAAATTTGCCCCCCCCCCTCCCCCAATAGAAAAATTTCTATAGGCGCCCATGTGCCTGATCATTGCATTGAAAATGGGCGTTTTGTTTTGATTGCTGAGTTTTTTAGAATAAATATTAGTGTAAATGGTAAACTCCTGTTTCTTGGTTCCCCATTCTCGCTGGGTAGCCACTCGAAAATCCTCAGCCCGTGGCTCGTTTTGAGGCTAAAAAAACTTCAGTGCGTCTGGCAGCTTACAGAGTAGTCATTCAAAATCTAGCGACCATCTTAACATTTTAGAAGCCCCTCAAAATCGGGGGCTTGGAGCATCTGCCTCTCTCCTCCTTGTGATATGTGATAACCAGAGCTTCTTTTGCATTCACACGGGGAGGGCACCACCTCGGAAATTCATTTCGGGACGAAACTCTGTATAATAATAGAGTAATTAGGTTTGTAAATAATGGATTTATTTAATTAAAAGAATTGGAGGAAAAAATCAACTCGACCGCGAGACTCGAACCCTGAATGCCCACTTTGAGAGCAAGTGCGCTACCGACTGAGCTGTTCCGAGACCTACATACGTAGGTACTTATAATTATATAAGCTGTTTTTGAATTTTCAAAGGCTTTCCTTGGAATTGAGACCCAAATGGATGCTTTTGTAGTAAGGGATATCCCGCAGTGGTCTGGGCGCTAAACTCCATTCCCACTAGAAGACGGCAAGTGAAGCAGCATTCCGCTTGGCCAGTGCTCGGGAGGGCGTACTCTTCTCTCGGCTGGACTGCTGTGCGACCGTGTACGCTCATGGGAGCTGGTGCAGGTAAAATTCGTCGTGGCTCCAATGTACTCCATGTTTAACGATACCTCGGGGGGTGCCGATTTCAGGGGGTTGGTCCATCATCTGGAATTGGTTCAAAATTTGGGGGCCCTCGAGCGAAGTCGGACTCCCTCCCACTGGGACTCATTGAAGTGGAAGCCGTCCCCTTCTGTCCAACGCCGTCCTGTATGGAGAACCTGGCACAGCTCTGCGGTTGCCAGAGGGCATCAGAAGCAGGGGCGTAGCCAGGGGGGGGATATCGGGATATATCCCCCCCCCGAAATGTTTGGATTAGTGATGAAATTCCGTCTATTTATACAGATATAAGTTCATATCCCCCCCGAAATATTTTCCAGGCGCATTTCCTCCCCCCCCCCCCGAAAAAATTTTCCTGGCTACGCGCCTGATCAGAAGCAACATCATATTAACACTTTGAGGCGCAACCCTTTCCCAATGCTGAAAAAAGGCCAGCCGTTTGCCATCGCTCGACTTAACTACCAGCAAGATGGCGGACGATCGAAACGTTCATCGTGTGCCACAGATCTAGAGACCCTTTTTTTGATTCAGCTGGCTGTGTCGGCATAGCCAGCTGTCGTCAAGAAAAGGGTCTCTAGATCTGTGGCACGCGATGGCAACGGCTGCCCTTTTTTCTGCATTGGGCAATTGATCCAGCTGTTCTCGCATTCTTCCATTTTTCAGCAGATGTCAGTGCTGTTAAAAATAATTGTGACAATTTTTTTTTTACGGGAAATGACGTGCTAAAAAATTGAGGATTCTCGTGGAGCAGGTGCGCACACAGGATTTTTGGCTGGGGGGGGCAACTTTTACGGTGAGGGGGGGGGGGTCCAACTTAGGGATGTTCCAGATTGTCAAAAATCAGTGATGAAAGAGAATGGAATTCATCAAAACTCGTCCCATCCAGTTCCCTATGAATACACTACACAGTACAATAGGAAGTAAAGTAATAGTTGTTGAGTTTTGAGAACAAGATAGTATTTTATGTTCGCTTTCAGTTCGTTTTTGAAAGTTGAGGAAAACGAGAAAAAAAATTTCTTTTTTTATTTATTAGAACTGAAACCATTGCTACTTTTTTTATTGTTTTATTTACTTTATTTACTATAGATATAGGATAATAATCAATCGAAAAAAAAATATCAAAGCCGATGGGGGGGGGGGGGGTTCGGACCTCCTGGACCACCCCTTGTGTGCGCCACTGTCGTGGAGCTATGTCACCCGCAACTATTTTTATAGAAATCCAATCTATTCTTCGTGACTGGCAACAGTCAAAACGTCAGAGTTTGGCGTTCCCAGAGCGGGAACACTGCGCGTTAAAGGGTGAATACCCTAAAGGAATACTATCATTATAGGGTGTTTCGTCCCGAAATGAAATTCCGAGGGCGTGCCCACCCCTTGTCAGAAGAATGCCAACCACGCTTGCGCAAACGTACGTCCAGAAATAAGCGAAGCTCATCCTTCATGCATGAAAAACCAATCCGATGAGACGAGAAAAGGGTCTTCATTAAATTGAAGAAATTCAATACACCAACAAAGCAAGCAAAGGAGGAACGACAATAAAACTACAGCGTCTGAGGCATTCGTTCATTCCACTTGGAGAAAATATATATACATCCACTTAGCCCATTTTTTAACGCCAGACAGTTATTTTAAGCAATCCACCTCGAGACGCATTTGTCCAATAAAAGCAAATTTTATTTTAAAATCATCGCTGATGGTATAGACGCGTTTTTCAGTTCTTTTCTCGTTACTAAGTGGAATAAATGGAAAATAAAATGCTGTGTGGAGGAGTTTGGAAAAATCGATTTTATAGAGCCTGATTTAGACAGACATTTTGAAGACACAATATTTTGATGCTTCTTAAAATAGCGCAATCTTTTGTTTCCTGGGAAAACATTCCCAGGGAACGAAAATTCGGAAACAGATGCAAAAATTCCAAAGAGGATTTTTTTTCGTTTTCTTTTTTGTACAAGGCGAACAGACGAACATGTTTAAACCATAACATATATATATATATATATATAATCCAAAAATTATAGTTCTTTTCGTTTTGCAACAAGTTTAAACAGTTAAATGGGTAATAAGGGGTTGTTATCGAGTTTAACCCTTTAACGCGCAGTGTTCCCGCTCTGGGAACACCAAACTCTGACGTTTTGATTGTTGCCAGTCACGAAGAATAGATTTGATTTCTATAAAAATAGTTGCGGGTGACATAGCTCCACGAGAATCCTTTACTTTTTAGCACATCATTTCCCGTAAAAATTGTCACGATTATTTTTAACAGCACTGACATCTGCTGAAAAATGCGAGAAGAGCTGGATAGATTGCCCAATGCTAAAAAAAGGACAGCCATTGTCATCGTTCGACCTAACTACCAGCAAGATGGTGGACGATCGAAACGTTTCCGCGTGCCACAGATCTAGAGACCCTTTTTTGACGACACACAGCCAGCGATGGCAACGGCTGCCCTTTTTCAGCATTGGGAAAGGGTTGCGCTTTAAAGGGTTAATAGCGGCTTGAATCCAAGTTTAAATGGTTCATATCCATTACTGGTTTTTAAGTGCTCCACTGGAATCCAACCCATAGAGATGTAAATGTGAATAGAAGGAGATGGCATTAGCTATCTTCAGCATCGAACTAAATGAATTAACTGTGTTGGTCTAAGTATGGCGGAACATTTTGTTGGTTTCTTTTTATATAACAGTGAAAGATGCACGATTGTACAGATTAAAAGTAACGATGTACCATTATATGTTACAATAGTTCTAAATACAAAATCTCAGCATTCTGCAGTTAAAAGTTTTACAGTTATGCCAAATACGTCATTATTCTTTCCGCCAACTTTGGCGATATAACTACTTTAAAAATTTGAACTGTCACCATAGAATAGCACAGCCATACTGCAATGCGATCTAAGCAATATGGCGGATCGGTTACAGTTTCGGCTTCACAATCAGATAGCTAATGCCGTCTTCTTGTATTCATATCTCTATGATCCAGCCCTGCACCAGTTGATCATCCTGCGCATGCAAAGAAAAGCTATGCAAACCTTGATACACCCAGACAGGACGCATAGATTCTCTGAACGTCTATTTACGTCTAGAGAACCTGTGTGTGCAGCCGAACCTTGTTAACGATAGAAGTTTTTTCGCAATACACGAACAAGGGCGGATTAAGGGGGGCGGCGGAGGGGGCGACCGCCCCCCCGAGAATGAAGAAACTAACGTAAAAGATCCTCTTTTACTTCCATAAAATGGATGTATATGTCAATCTTCTAACTAACTGCCCCGCCCCCCCTCCCCCCGACAAATTTGCATTAATCCGCCACTGTACACGAATTTGTGCTATCCGACTAACTGTAAAAAATAAGCAATTGTGTTTTGGAGGGACCAAGTACTTGTTTCGTGTAATACAGATATAGTCAGACAGAAACAAATAGTGCCCAATTTTTTGAGGCCGTCTTGAGAAATTTAGCCCCGTAGAAATTCTCATATATTGATTCATGAATCCATGGTACGATGTATTTGTTTTTTACTTTTAACTTTTATATTTATCATAGAAGCAACATATTTGTTGCCACTCAATGCTAAATTGAACAATTAAACGGAAAAAAAAAACCGTTTGGATTATCTTTTTTTGTTGAAACTACTCGGGATATATAATAATATAGGATTACATTCTTGGTTGGAAGGCGCCAGTTGAAAACTGGTGAGTATAACAAACACTTTACTTTTAAAAAACTGGAAATATTTATTCGAATACGAAACAATTCGATTACTCGAAATATTGTCCTTTAATCCATAACAATGTATATTGTGTTTTAATAAATACTATTGTAATAAATTTTCCATTTTTAAAATTCATAAACCAATTGAAAACCCTGGCACTCACTTGACACCATCACAATTTACAGTATTTTTTCAAACTCCATTCAAAATTGTATGAATTTTTAACGTTTATTGTTTAAGTTACGATTAATATCACAGTACCAAATTCCATTTGCTTGCATCACAATCACGCTTTTTTCAGAATGTCAATAAATTTCTACAAGGCTTCAGTTGTTGGCAAACTAAAACAATTAAAAGATGGAAATTCTTAATATATTAATTCTTGTGAGCTATTTCTAGCAAGTAAAAATCACGCTTTTATGAGAATACCAATAAATTTCAGCAAAGGCTTCAGTTGCTGGCAACTAAAACAATTAAAAGATTGAAATTCTTAATATATTAAATCCTTGTGCTCTATTTCTAACAAATCAAAATCTTTCCAATGCGAAAAATTTCCAACAAAGGCACTCATAAAAAAATTCCACACATTTTCAAAACGCTTATTTCTGTCATTGGAATTATATGCTCTTCTTGGCTCTTTTGAAAAATTTCTCATGGGAGTGAATTTGAATCTGGCGAGTTTCTTGGCCATTTAAGAGGGGGAGGTTATTCGTGAAAAAATGTTAGATTTTTAAGCTTGCAGTACTTTTGGCCAGTAGTGTATATTAGACTTATGGTGCAGTGGTAAAAAAAAAAAAAAAAAAAAAAAGTTTATATACACACGAAAAGCACAACAATAACAAGACTGGTTGTTTTTAACGAAGGTTAATAAACACAAATACGGTACAACATTCTAAACACATATGTAAACCTCATAAATAATTAATAAATTTAATAGTAATTATGGATATATAAAATAGTAAATATGATAAGGACACCACATTAAATTACATACTTTTTTGATGTACTTCATTAAACTTATTTATTTTGGAAGTGAGTTACGACGCTTCATTGGTAAAACGGTTTGGAGACTTCTCGTCAAAAATAATACAGGTATCACCAAGGAAGGTTCAGTTTCGAAAACCTAATTTTTTGGCTAATAAAATTAACTCTTGGCGAAATGTCCCCAAATTTGGCGACAGGTGGCGAGATTTTGGTCATGACACAAACAATGACTAATCTTACACTTTTGAAATATTGAAGACGTCCATGTTAATGTAATGAAGGTCTTTCAGGGTGATATGAGGTATTAATTTTTATAGCATACATTTCGTAAGGGACTGTATGTAAAAAAAAAAGAAAAGAAATAAATAAAAGAAAACATATAACAAGTAATCTTTTAGGTTAACCCTTTATACAAAACAGTCCAATGAGAAAAAGCAATTTCTTCTTTTAAAATGCCATTCACAAGAAAAATGCACATGTGTAAATGTAATTCATTCAGTTATTTGAGACATAAAGCTATTTCGCAATTTTCGGCAATGGCTAAAGGAAAATTTCCCTTATTGCGTAAATATAAACTAAATACGAAGTTGACGAAATATTTTACGATCCAGAAAGAAAAAATTATCGAAAATCAGTAGGGGAAGTTGGGGTACAATGAAACAAAATTTACTATAAATATATATTTTTTCCTGTTCACAAATTTGCATGTACAAAAATAAATAATTAATAAATTTAATAGTAAATATGGATATGTAAAATAGTAAATACGATAAGGACACCACAGTAAATTATATGCATTTTTGATGTATTATTGAAATCAAAATTGATTTGATGTATTTCATTTAAACTTATTTAATTTGAAATTGAGTTACGATGCTTCATTAGTAATAAGGTTTGGAGATTTCTTGTCAAAAATTATAGGTATCACAAAGGAAGGTTTAGTTTCGAAAACTTTTTTTTTTTTTTGGCCGAAATTAACTTTCGGCGAAATGTTACCAAAAGTGGCGACAGGTGGCGAGATTTTGGGTATGATAAAACAATGACTAACCTTACACTTTTAAAGTATTAAAGATGTCCGTGTTAATGTACTGAAGATCTTTCTGGGTGACATGCAGTTAATAGTTTTTATAGCATACATTTTGTAAAAAAAAGAAAAAGAAGAAAGAAATAAAAAGTAATCTTTTAGGTTAACCCTGTATACAAAACAGTCCAATGAGAAAAAGCAAAATGTCATTCACAAGAAAAATGCCCATGTGTAAATGTAAAATTCACTCAGTTACATTGAAACCTTAAGTTATTTAGCAAAATTTCGTAAATGGCTAATGGGAAATTCTCCTTAATTGTGAAAATATAAATTAAGTAGGAAGTTGACGAAACATTTCTACTGTTCAGAACGGAAAAATGATTGAAAATCAGCAGGGGAAGTTGGGATAGAATGAAACAAAATTTACTATAATTTTTTTTTCCTGTTAACAAATTTGCATGCACAAAAATAAAATTAATGTACACTTTTAACCCACTCTTTTCCCCATCTAAAAGAATTTTATGAGTTTGTAAATAGCACCTTCATATTTAAAAAACTGCAAAAAGTAAATGTCTGTCAGTGTTTCATTGTACTCCAAACATCGGGGTAAAATGAAATACTTAATAACACTTTACAAAGACTAAAATAATATGAGTCAAAATTCAAATTTCAGCATATATGTTTCATGTACAGTTATGATAAACATTAGTGAGACGTAAATATAAAGTTTAAATGAAAAAAAAATTAAACTGTTACAGCTTAAGACATAATACTTTTGACATAAATCATAATACATGAAAACATAATATTTTTTTTTATTAAGAGGTTAGCCTTATTTTTCATTTTATAATAAATTTACTTAAATCAAATTCAAAAATTGCAATACTGCTTTCCTTTCTGTACCGTCTGAAGGAACAGGAGGTGGCAGTTTTGATACAGTTGAAATATTTTCAAAAATGTATGCTACTGAAGAACGCACAAATTTGAAGCTTCGACTTAGTCATTTTACTTACAGAACTTCGCATTCCGTTTGATTTAAGTTTATTATTTCCCCAACAAAGTACATTTCTTTGCATTTAAGTTCACTTTCCTTGATTAAAACATAATCATTTAGAGCGATACTGCTTGCATCATACATGTCATGTGAGAATGTACTGTTTGTATTGTCAGGGACCGATCTACACACTTGGGGGCCCAGGGCACAGATACTTTTATGGGCCCCTGCACAAAAATTTTCCGCAGAATATTACTTAATTAAATTAAGTTAAAACAAATTATCATTTTTAAGTTAACCATATGTAAACATTTACAAATCAGTAAAATGTCACGACAGATACCACTTATATGAATTTTTCGA
Organism: Cheiracanthium punctorium; assembly: GCA_038373885.1. NCBI lineage: Eukaryota > Metazoa > Arthropoda > Arachnida > Araneae > Cheiracanthiidae > Cheiracanthium > Cheiracanthium punctorium. The sequence goes on along the minus strand of JAWZYV010015637.1, from coordinate 406,174 downwards.
TTTTGAAATGTTTTTATGGGTATTTACAGCCGTCACACACCTTTGAAAAGATAAAAGGAGGAGCATGCTGAGGTGTCCGAACGAATTTGCGAATACCGAATGTCGAATGGACTGCATAATTTTTAGCGTTACATTAAATTAAAAATTTTGAATATTTGTGATGAAATGAAGTAATCAGAATTTTTTTTCTTGAGAGATAATTTTAGTAGCTATTATGCTTACATAAAAGGAAGTTTTGGGGGGCCCTAAAAATCGGGGGCCCAGGGCACGTGCCCCGTATGCCCCGGCGTAAATCAGTCCCTGTGTATTGTTAGTTGAAAGACAATCAGGATTGTCACCATCTCCAGAGTCTGAAGAAGATAGAATGCGATTTAAAAGAAAGTCCTTGTTAACTTCATGTGCTCTATGGAGATCTCAATCTAAATATTTAACAGTAACATCTTTATTTTAAGTAAATGCATTCACCCGGTGTAAAATGAAACGCGTTTCATTGTGCCCCATCTACAAGTGTTTCATTGCACCCCAAATTCAGATTACAAATTAAATGAATTTTTACTAACTCCTAATATTTATTTTTTAAATTCTGGTTTTGAAAGTATGAAGACCACACCATAGTGATCCCAATATTTGAAAAATAAATAATTATACATATGAAAAAAAAGAGGTAAAACAAAATTACTTTTAGTAACGAAATTTATTTCAATGGTGAAAATCCCCTAATTTTCTATATCTCTTGTAAAAATGCGATTGTCTCCAAATCACATCAGTAACTGGAACAAATATTTGTATAATAGGTGTCTGAGTTTCAACTGTCTGTGACAAATCCTATTGATTTGAGATAGCATGTTTTGATAGCATCTTCTCCTAATTGTTATAATGATAGCTCAAGTGTTAATATTGTACATATGGATTTTTAAGTGTTTCGGCAGTTGGGCGGGCAATTATATTCCAGTTTCACTTTTTCATAGTATCAAAGACAACATAGTTTTTATCGTTAAGCAATACCATTCTATGATTAAAACAAAAACAGGATAATTATCTGGATAGCGTTTGAAATAATTTCATTTTGTAGTATTTCATTAATATAAGATGCATTATTCTGTTTGCATAGTTTTTAACGATATGTTTGCCAATGCAGGAACAGCCTGACACGGTAAATTAGGTAAGCATTGCATCGAGGCGATAGCTTTGAAGGGGCGCAATTTCGAACTCAGAAACTGAGAAAATCTTGATCTAGAGCATAAAAAGAGGCACCTTTTTTACGTTTGCAGAGGGGGGTGGGGCATTTGCTAGGAATTACTTTTAAATCGTACTCTATCTTCTTTACATACCCTAAGGCCACCCCTGTGCTAATGCGCTTAATATCAGCACGAAAATTTTTAAATAAAGGAATTAAAAACTAAAATAAGTAATCCTACTAATATTATAAATGTCAATGCTTGTATGTATGCATGTTTGTTACTCTTTCACTCTGAAACGGTTTGACGGATTTGGATGAAATTTGGAATAAAGACAGTTAAAGTCCTGTATTAACAAACAGGCTACTTTTCATCGCGCGAAAAAAAAAGAAAAAAAAATGTTCCTATAATATACAAAAAAAAAAAACTATCTTTTATTAAAAAAAATAGAATTGAGATTTTTTATTTTATTTTATTTTATTTTATTTTTTTAACAAAGTCGTCATGGCATAAACTTATAGAATACGCAGTTTTTAATAAAATCACTTGAATAAGTTTTTCCTTCTGACATGGATTTATGAGCGGACTGCGGGCAAAGCCCACAAATCCGAAATACATGTTACACAAACAAACAAACAAAAAATAAGTTTTTGAAACTTTCATTCAGTTCGAATTATGAATTTTTCTGCTCGTCTTTTTCCCCTTCTATTTCTAATGTATTACATCCAGAAAAAGGATGTTAGAAATATCAATTTTAATTTTTTTTAATCACACTCATGAGTAATGATACACTTTCTAACTTAATGGAATAAGGAAAGAAAATAGGGAATACGCCTGAATATGATACACTTTCTAACTTAATGGAATAAGGAAAGAAAATAGGGAATACGCATGAATATGATCCGTTTTTAATATACAGCACTTTAGTGCGCATTTAAAATCTGAAAGTGTTTCCGATTTTCTTTTCTTTTTTTTTTCCCCTTCCTTTTCTGTTTTTTGATAACGGCCGATATATCTAGAAGCTATTCAGAATTAATATAGGACGAAAATAATTTGTAACTTTTTGTAGGTTTTTATCATTGAACCATGTTATTTTTGTAACCAGGGGCGGCCCGACACGGTAAGCAAAGCAATCATCTCATTGGGGCGCGGGTTCGAAGGGGCGTCATGTCGAACTAAAAAACTAAGTAGAGCATAAAAGGGGGCGTCCTTTTTACGTTTGCAGGGGGCGCCACTTACCCTGGGGCCAGCCCCTGCTTGTAACCATCTTAATTTTAAATTTCATTCAGAATCTGAGATATTTCAGTGCCAAGGAAGCCGGTGAGAAGCACGAGATCTATTAAGATGGCGAACCAACTGGTCGCCGGAGGCGGCTAGTTATTCATAAAGATAAACTGATAATTAAAAAAATTACTAAACAGGATGAAGAATACATGCAAAATATAAATAGTATATGTTAAATTTCAGCTAACCCTTTAGAGGTTCTAACTTGAGAGTTTAAACGCCAAAATAAATGTTCAATATTTAATTTTCAACATCTCATTCAAATAGTATGCTTAAAAAATGAAATTTTTGCAAATAAGATTTTTAAAGGTCGATCTTTACTTTTCTTACTGTACTTATTCAGGGTGTCTACTGGAGTGCAGAAAAAAAAAAATTCATGACCACAAGGGAATTTTCATGACATGCCGCCATTTTGTTGCTTTTGAAATGTAACTAATTTTAGTCATATTATAATTATATATATATATACAGGGTGTCCCAAAAACTAGCATCTAAACTCTGCACAGTCCGGTTCCTCGTTGGAAGCACATAAAAATTGCTCAAAGAACTGTACCTGTAGGACCCATAGTTTTTGTGAAAAATAGGAAAAACAAATTATGACATCACATCCAGTGCAAAGAAAATCAATTAGAAACATTAAATTGGACACTGGACTGGATAGGGGGGACTGCTATGCTCATCAGATCTGCCACCTTTGAATTTCTTCCAATGAAAACGTTCGTAAGGATTGATCGAATTACAGTCAAAAGTGATTCAGTCCCTCCCTTTCATTATGTGTGCATTTATATGGGCACCAGATTGATGCAGAGTGAGTAGTTAGCCATTACACGCCGCACCCAAGCCTCGATAGTCACGGTGGAATTTTTATCATTTTATGAAAGCATATGCAAGAAAATCTATGTTCATGCTTCCAATAAAGGCTCTTTCGGTACACTGGATATGACGTTTCTGCTTTTGTCTTGCATTTTTCTTGTAAACTATGGATCGTACAGGTACAGTGCTTTGGGAAATTTTTATGTACTTCCAACGGGGAATCTGGCTATGCAAAGTTTGGGGGCTATTTTTGGGTCACCTTGTATGTATATAAATATGCATATACAGGTTGATTCGCTACTAGACAGACAAACTTGCAGGGGATGTAGAGTTACAGAGACGGTTCAGAATCACATAGCAATACGGGGTTGGAAACGCCATCTTCATGTACCTGTACACTTTAGAAAAAGTGTGCAAGTGATAGTAAACTTTCCGGCCATGGTTTTTCAAAAACTAATCCCTCTTTCACCGATTGCACTTGATAAATATAGTTATTTCAGAATTGCTTCTTTCATTACATTTATGAAATTGTCTGCGGAAAACCCATTATTTATGAAACTCGATTCAGAAATTGGACGCACACTTCAACACTTCTTCCAAAGTGATTATTAACAAGTACATGAAGATGACGTTTTCGACCCCACATTGCTCTGTGATTCTGAACCATCTCTGTACCCTACACCTCCTGCAAGTTTGTCAGCCTGGTAGTGAATCACCCTGTATATATATATACATATATATATAATTATAATATTAATTACTCTTAATAGTCACTAATTAATTAAATGGTCAAAAGTAAATGAAATGTAACTATCTTAATGGGCAAGATAAACTGTCACACGGCAGTGAGATTGCAAGACAGTCCTTTTCCCTTCCCTACAACAGGAGACTGGGTTGTAGGAAAAAAAAAAAAATTCATGACATTCTATAGAAATTCGGGACATTTTCATGACATTCATGACACATTGTTCAAAATCTTGACATTTTCATGACATTCATGATTTTCATGACCGGTAGACACCCTGTTATTTGTAGACAGGGTTACACCCTAAAATGGGCTTTTTTAAATTTTTCACAGAGCACAGTATAAAATTTAGGCATCAAAATTAATTACATGTCGTCATAAAACTTTTTCTAATTGGAAGTATTAAGCCAAAGTAAGCATTTATCAAACAGTTTGAAATATCCGCTATAATTTTCGTAAAAAGCAAATGCCTTTTCTTTGCGACAGTTAGAGGCCGAACAGATGATGGTACACTTGCAACACTATTGCTATGCGATAAAAATAGAGGTCAGGTTGGATTCAATACCACAAAAAAAAAAAAAAAAAAAAAAAAGAATACACAAGAAGCAGCTATTCAAAAAATTTTATTTTCCGTTGACCTGTACAGCAGTCAAACGAATTAAAAAGAACAACCAACCATGAAGAATTTAAGGTTGGTTGTTGACAGCGATAGCTGTCTCAATGACTGGAAAGCCCAATAAAAAAATTATTAAGTCCAAAGGCTGTTTGGCAGTCTGTTATTACCAGGTATTATTATGGCTAGAAATTCGAGTTCGGTTTCCGTAAGTTTAAAATATCTATCGTCATTCTAGTTAACTAAAACCCATTTTGGTAAAACTGTTGTTTGAATACAAACCTCGTTAATACATCGCTCTCTAGGACCACTTAAAAATGGCTTACTCGATAGGAGTGACTTTTAAGAGGAGTTAATATTAAATGCAAAACGAAATCCTAAATGTTTATAAAATAAGCGTGCCTAATATTAATTTACATTCTATTTTATATAAATGAGTAGAATTAGAATTTAAATTAATAAAATGAATGACAAATTATAAGTAAAGACGGAACGTACTACTCATAATTCAACTCGTACGGAAGTCGAAACGAAGAATAGTCCTGGATGAATTTCCTAATCTTGTCGATAAGGCAACAATCTTTGTAAGGTAAAATGATGAGAGTCGTGCTCAAGAAAATTAAGACCTTTTGGTAGATAACCTTTGGCAAAGATATGGGACCGAATTTAGATATTGCACTCAAGCGGGGCCACGCGAGATCAAGCAATTGCTATCTCGCGTGGCCCCGACTCAACCCATTTGTGCCCAAATATTTTGGCGACTTTCTACGATTTTTGCTATGACCAACAACAATAGGTAAAGTTCTGGTGCCAACTTTTTGAACAAGGGCTGAATTCTTTTAACCCTTTGAGGCACAACCCTTTCCCGATGCTGAAAAAAGGGCAGCCGTTGCCATCGCTCGACTTAACTACCAGCAAGATGGCGGACGATCGAAACGTTCATCGCGTGCCACACATCTAGAGACCCTTTGTTGACGACAGCAATCTATCCAGATGTTCTCGCATTCTTCCATTTTTCAGCAGATGTCAGTGCTGTTAAAAAGAATCGTGAGAATTTTTTTACGGGAAATGACGTGCTAAAAAGTAAAAGATTCTGGTGGAGCTACGTTATCCGCAACTATTTTTATAGAAATCCAATCTATTCTTCGTGACTGGCAACAGTCAAAACGTCAGTGTTGGGTGTTCCCAGAGCGGGAACACTGCGCGTTAACGGGTTAAAATCATTATGTATAAAAATTGAAGCGTCAGCATCCTACTGGGTCATGTTAAAATATTTTGTGGAGTTGAGGTTCAATACTCGTGAATAAAAGACTAGGAAAAATAAATAACGTTTTCGACTGATAGCGAAAATGCCGTCCCAAGAAAGGGACACAAGACAAGTGGCGTCTTAGGCGGAGTGGTTGAAAAATTAGCGACGCAATATGCGGAGTACAACATGTGAGGCCTATTAAAAAGGTCGGGACTTCTGAAAGATGGTGCAATATGTGAAGTAATCTCTTATCCAGGTGACTTATTAACGAGGTTTGACTGTGTGTATAATCTACATAGTGTACAAGGTTAGCAAGAAACAAATTTCCCATTTCAGGGGGCTCTAGAACGAGTTCCTTTGGCCCAAATGCGATAAAATCTGAACTACAGATAAAAGAAATCATGGCGTTGGATGTGTATTGATTAATTTACTACTGAATAATGCATATTATTTATATACATTCATCATAACCCAAACACTCACAATTAGAAGTAGTCTTAAGATTCTGTAAAGTACTGATTTGTACATTTGTTGCCTTATTTTCTTTTTTAAATACAAGTAAAACAGTAATAGGAGAATTTAGTAAGGAAGTTTATACCAAATACATTGATTATAAAACACAGTTTCCAGTTCTTAAAACTCAACGAACCGCCTTTTTCAGCGCAAAATTTGGCAATTGATATGTGGCGATGTATTGTCGCCAAAAACGGCGAGATTTTGGGCTTAACCTCAAAAAAGTTTTATCACTATTAATGTAATTTGGAGGCCCTGCAGAATAACTTTAATATGTTATTTCCATCCTTTTTAAATCAATGGTTCTCAATAGGTGGGGCGCGAGAAAAACAATGAGAGAGTTTGATAATGAATGTTTTAAAAGATCATCTTATTTATTCTTATTTTTACTCCATATCTATTTCCGCTTAAAACGTTTATTCCAACTTTACCGATAATATTATTTGTACGTAAGCTGAGGTAGGTGAAGGGGAGGGAGCGTAATCGCAAGTTTTCTTTTGTTAGGGGGAACACAATGTTAAAAAGTTGGGAACGGATACTTTAAAGGGAAAATAAGGTGTTATAAACAGTCACTGTATTGTGCTTGAAAGTGATCAAAGTCTCTAAACTGCCAAGACCGTAATGTATTGGGAATTTTTTTTTTGAGTGCTCCTGTGTAAATGCTACAGACACTACTTTCGATGATGAGCATAATTTTGTAATTCTTGACAACATATACCAATTTCATTTTGTTGGAAATAAATGAATGTCCCTAGAATACGTTTAAAAACTGATTGTCTACAGCGTAATGTATCAGAATTCTTATCATTGTTTTTATAAAAGAACTATCGTCAAACTGGGTTGAGTTTTAAATATTTATTTTTGGCGTTTAATTTGGCGATATTTCGCTAAAAGTCGACAAGCTTGATATTTTGCAAGATTTGGATCATAGCCGAAATTGAGATTAACGGCAGACTTTTAATGAACAGAAGGTATTTGTAGACCTTAATGTATTGCAAGTCTTTTAGGTGGCCTCGTAAATATAATACAGTCGATTGCAATTAAAATCGAGATGCATAGAATTAGATGCTACAATAGTTCTAAATAATAATATCAGCATTCTACGGTTAAAAATTTTAGAGTTATTGTTGTTGGCTCCAAATTTGGCGATATTTTGGAAAAATTCTACGAGGTTGATGACAGCTGGCAAGATTTTTGGCATGGTCCAAACAATAACTGACTACAGACATAATATATTGAAGATGCCCATAGACCTTAATGTACTGAATTCTTTTGGGTGGCCCTGTAAATAAACTATAGAGTAGAAAGGAATCAAAATGAGGAGAGCATAACTAAGTGTTACAAAATCGAAATATAAAATTTCAACATTATACGACTAATAATTTTTGGGATATGTTACATACGTACGTACGTACAGACGTAAAGGATAAACTAGTCAGAATGGACTTGTTATTAGTCGAAAAGGTTTGTCCATGCATTTATATACGAACATACACAGATATGTACGTTGAGATGTCTCGCAAAAACTCTTCAAAGTTTAGAAATATCAAACATTGATTTTTTTAAAACAAAATCTGCATATTGAAATTTTTCGCCATCAGTACACTGCTTTTTACTTCGTACAAGGAAATAAAATGGAATAAATGAAATTAAGTCACACAGAATTTCGGTTTCGGTGAATGAAACGAAGGGTAAAAGTTCAGTGTAAAAAAGAAACGAATACAGAACACAAAAAAGACTCTTCTACGTGTGGTATATTTCCATAGAATGAATAAAAATAGTAAAGCTTGAATACATTTCCACCCGGGATTCCTCAATCGATACGATTCCCGCCAGCGAAAAAGTATTGGCAATACTTCCAATGTAAGTATTCCAGATCGATTAGGACATGGAACGCGCGATCAAGAAAAAAGAAGAAAAGAAAAAGCAGTCTTAAAAGCGGGAAGGAAGCCAAACGGTATGACCACCTTTGCAAAGATTTTTACATAAGATTTTCGTTGTACTAAATTACATTTCCTGAATGGCAATGATTAATAGCGCTTTACTTACCGAGCCGACCTTTGTCTCGCGCCACTTTGCATCGAATTCTTTCTTTCAACCTTGAAAATAATTTCTTTTTCTCAAGATTCTTGATTCACTGACCGAATATATAATTACAGCAGATGGAAAGAGAAGAAGAAAAAAAAGAAGAGACCAAACTAGTCGGCGGAAAATATAACCCTAATACTTCCTCGTGGAATAAGACGGCCAAAACAGGTCGGTTGCGAAATGGCAGCAGTTCTGAACCCGCGAGTGTTAGTACCTCTTGTGCTTCGAAATTGATTTCATTTCAAGAGCAATTTTAATGGATTCGTTCACTTTTAGTCATGACGAAATGCGCTGATATCTGGTATAATGATGTCTATCGCTTTTCTTCCTTTTCCTTTTATAGCACTTTTCACTGGCGCAAATTAGCATGTGACATTGGTGGGACAAAATGTTTCCTATTGTTGAAAATTTAATTTTCAAATAGGTGAAATCTGAATTTTCTTGAATATTTTTTGAGAGGCATTTATCCCCCTTTGCTCCTAGTAATTTACGCCAATGGCATTTTCCAACCATGGGCGCTTATTTGACAGTCTGTAAGGGCGGGCGGAAAGCCAGGGGTTCTGAAGCAGAAAAATACTATATGATCTGTGCATCTCCTTTTTGATTGCATATCGACTGGGTAATTTATTTACAGGGTCAGCAAAATGACTTCAAATACATTAAGGTTTATGGATACATTCAGTTCATTGAAAGTCTGTGGGCAATTACTACTTGGCTATCCTCAAAATCTCGCTAAATGTCTCAACGGTTTTGGCGAAATATCGCCCAATTAAGTGTCAAAAACAAATTTTTCAAATTGAGCCCAGCAAGGCGACATCAGAAATATTTGGTAGAAATCGCTAAACCTTAGTAACTGCAGTATTTTATCGCAAACAAAATAGGTTTAGATGAAGTGGCCGAAAATATTCTTGATTTAATAGACGTGCAAGGAAGTCATGTGTTGTGAATATCAGAGTTTTTAGTGTTGAACTAGTACGTAAATTATTACGATAAAATATTTATTTTTTCTGGGGGCTACGGGAGGGTTAGGGCTCGTCTTTGCCTATAGATACGGGCGCCCATGTTTCCAACTACAGTGATCTCTCACTCATACGCGTTTCAAGGGACCGATTTAAAATCGCGAATAAATAAAAGTCGCGTATAACTAAGAGAGTTTTATTTTTTAACGCTTCATCTAAATTATGAGAGACAAAACATTAAAAAAAAATAAACAAATGCGTAGTTATATTTTTTCAGTTAAAACGAGAGTAATATTATTTTTAAAAATATTTAAATATATAATTGGGTTTAAATTCTTAAATTGAAAAATAAATGAGAGACCTATATCATTATTTTCCTATTCCTCGTGACGGGACCTTCCAAAATTCGCGCATGAAAGAGAGACGATATAAGCAAGTCAATATAAGCAACTTCATAAATTTTCTAGTGAAATTAAGTAAAAAAAAGTTTAAACAATCAGATTTTTAATAAATATCTCGTTTGTAGTATATTTTCCACTTCTTTCTCATACATAATACTTTCAATGAATAGAAAAATGTATCCTAATTACTAAATCAATGTTTGGTCCTCTAACTCAGTGCTCCCCAACCTTTTTATCGCGGCGGACCGGTCAACGTTTGATAACTTTACCGCGGCTCGCTGGGGAAGGACGTCGATTGTTATTATTTGAGACTGTTTTGATTTAATATTTTTAATTTTTTTATAATTAAAAATGTCTTCAAAATAAAATACTGTTACACCAAAAAACGAAAATAAAGTGACTTAACATTTAAAATCACTAGAACGCTAAATCCATGAGAGCCCTGAGCTTGTTTCTTCTGGGGTTCCAACTAGGAGTCATAGGGGACAATGACACCCGAAGTGTGTTGCTTATGTCAGGTTGCTTATACCAAATCAACGAAATAAACTGGACATAAGCAAGGTGCTTATGTCCAATTTATTCCGTCGCTTTGGTTTGGTTGCTGTCACTGCAGAAATTAGCACAAAACCCGACAAAGTTGCACAAACCCGAACGTCTTGGGTGGCCCGGTTCCATTTGATCCACGATCGGGATTTGGGAACCAGTGCTTTAACATAGCAGTGACAGGAAGCTTCAAGGAGTCACTCTGACAATGGATAAAGCTTATGAGAAATAAAGAACAATACTTTTCTTTTTCCGATCACCAAATCAGATGTATTTTTACTTTCCGAACATGTACCATGTAAGGAAAGTATTGTAATCATGAAATAATTCGACTTCGAGATTTTGGTGTATTGACATGTTTTGAGGTCTTCTGAATTCATTTATGCTGTTTTTACGAGATATATGTATGTATGTGTGTATGTGAGTCGATAGCTCCTAAACGGGGCATTCGATTGAGCTCAAATTTGGTATATATGTTACAAACTACCGTCGCATGTATTGATTTTGATGTGTATAGGACTTATAGTTTTTCTACAGGGCTACGACAAATATTTCTTTTACATTATGGCCTATGGGAGGAAATTTTTGAATGTGCGCTAGCGTTTAAACAGTACATTCGATTGAGCTCAAATTGGGTATTTATGTTATAAACCACCATCGTAAGACCGGTACTGATTTGGATGTGTATAGGACTTATAGGTTTTCTACAGGGCTACGACAAAGGTATCTTTTACATTACGGAGTATGGGGAGAAATTCTTGAAAGTGCGCTAGCGTTTAAACGGCGAATTCGATTGAGCTTCAATTTGGTATATATGTTTGAATTATTCATCGATTAAAATTTATTTAAATGCTTAGTAATGATCTTAATCGTAAGTGTTCGGAAAGTCGAGTGGAGTAACACCAGATTTTTTAAAATCAAAAATGTAAACCGAGTTGCCTAATCTTCAATTTAATAAACATAAATCTTTTTAATTGCCGTTGGACTGGACACCCTGAAAATAATGTCTGTATAGTTCATTTACAGAAGGATTTAAAATAATTCCCATACATCACTGTCTATGACATTGTAGAGACATTCATCCATTTCAATCACAATACAATTCGCATATATAAACGTTTATAACTGTTCGTTAAAAGAAGGAAACAAATTTTAAAGTTCTAATTTGTTTTGTAAAGTATTTTTTAAAAAAAGTGACTTTTACAAAAACTGGTTTCAAAATTCTCAAAAACATATGTTGAAATCCACAAAAATAGATATTAAAATTAACAAAAATAAAGTTTTCACAAGAATAGGACCCTGGAAAAAATTCCTGGATCGATCCCTGATAACGCAGGATTACTTATTGTTTAGTTAGTTGTAAGGCGCCTGATGAAAAAGAATGAGTATAACAAATATTTTAGATTTAATATGCACAAACTGCTTATTAACGTGTTTCTACTAAAATTACCCGACTTCGTTTCTCCTACTTTAAAATAAACATTAAATATTTAAATACTTCATGGTTCATGAGAAGAAAACTCTTTACTTTAATCTCGAGGGAAATATTAAACTGTGAAATCTCGAAGAATAATTTAGAATCGTGCAAATTACGAATATGGCGTAAATTCTGAGGCAGGGTTTATCAATGTCACGTAATTTTTAACTTATGACGAAGAAGAAATCTCACACTTCAGTTAGTTACCTGTGGGTTAGTAGTCAATTAGTTTACTAACGAAATAATATTGAAATTTGCAACGACTTAAAAAAAAAAAATCTTTTTCTTTACATAGGACCATTATGGCGAAACATACAGTCCTATATTAAAATAAAGGAAAAACGATAAGAAAAAACTTCAGTACCTTGATCACAATTCTTATTTCGACAAAGAACGAACTGTATACTCCCACCCAATTAAACTGGCGCACCCCGATAGATAAGCATGCATTTGGGAACCCTCAGATATCACATCACAGAACAAACTTTAAAATAAACGTTCGATTTCAGACTGCAGACACGCTTTTAGATACAAATCTATGTTTAGTAAGCCGCCACAAAAAAAAGACAGACTTAATTAATTAAGCATGCAAAATTATTCGTTAATTTCAAAATTTGCATCTGAATAACAGCATCCAGACAAGCCTTTTGCAATACCGAGTGTTCCGAACTTTTTTTACAATGCAAAATTCAAGTAACAGTTCCCACCAAGTACAGCAGTTGCTAGGCAACATTTTCCAACAAAGCTGGCGTTTTTACAGATCAGACGGCCATCTTTGTCCAAATTATTTTTCGCATAATTTGTAAGAGCGCAGCAAACATGTTTGCACTCAATTAATGAGTTAATAGGGAAAATAAACATTGTAAGAGTACAGATTATGAAGCAATTTCCAGCCTAATTTTCTTGTACAATACAACTGTAAATATAATAAGCGAACTCACTATAAAATTTCTTTCGATTATCGCCATTAAAGTGTCAATTTTTTTGTGAGTTTTTGTAAAGAGGGTACGATTGCTGTGAGCTCAATAATATTTAATAAATTTATCTTAATTTTCAAAGCAGAAAAACGTTTCTAAACCATACTTCAAACAATGACTGCCCAATGTCCATATACCATATGAAATTCTTTTGCGTGCTACAGGGGCGTAGCCAAGAGGGGGGGTTAGGGCGGTCATAACCCCCCCATGAGGAATTTTTTGCCATACAAAATGTATATTCTTCACTACATTATCACACCCACGTATACATATATATGAGTTGTAGTAGTCGTAACCCCCCCCCCCCCCCTATGAAAAATTTCTGGCTACGCCTCTGGCGTGCTCCCGTGAAAAAACTCCTAATGCACATACGGAAGGTGGCCCAAAATGATCCTAGCGGGCAAAACGATCCATATATATTTTCGACCCATATATGAGTTACCATGCTACCTGTTAAGATACCGGCAACGTTATATGCCATTTGTGCCAAGTCAAGAAGAAGCAATGGCGGTATTTAATCAATTGCTGTATTACGCTTCCAGTAGAATTCTTCAAAAACTGGGCTTTATCATATCTCTTATAAGGTAAGCACTAACTTTCCTATTTATTTAGAAATACAGTCTTTAATGTGTAAAAATGTCATTTGGTTTACTGACTAGAGTATGATTTTAGATGTGAATTGCATTTCCTAAGTATGCTATGTTTCTTGGCGTGTTCCAGTAATATGACCTTAAAGTGGGAAGCCATATTGCCGGGTAAAATGATCCCTCGACTGAAGAAACGCCAGTACCGGGTCCTAGGCGTCACGGCAACCCTTCAACCGTTCTCAAAATGCGTGACTCCTCATTGCATTATTTCATTTATTTCTGCGTTTATTGTAGGCCATAGTTTTTAGTTATAATTTTAAAATATTCCATTTTATTGTTTGTGACACTTTTTTTATATTAAAATTTTCATAATATAAATTTTGCATACTGTATGATTGTAAAATTTATTTTATTTCATTATGTATAGCCATAATTACTTTTATATTTTTTATTTTGCCGATAAAAATAATTTAAAATTGTTTTCAAATGAACGATCATTTTGCCCTTGGATTGAAGGTAAAAGGATCCTTTAGCCAATTTCTAAAAATTCTATTTTTTTTCATTACTTTTTGTGATTTTAAAAATATAATTAAAAGATATTTGTGATGCAAAATATAGTGTAAAATATGCTAGCAAAAGGCTAAAGTTTTATTTAAACATTTATGTTATTTTATAAAAGTTTTAACCTTAAGGGGATCATTTAGGGTCACCTTCCCTACATTATATTAACAAAATACATGGTATCGTCAACGCTTAAATGCTGAAAACTAGAAGTTTAATAATGTTTAGTGGTTGAAACGTGCGAGATCTAGTGGACAGTAAAAGAACTGACACTAATAGTCTTTATTTATTTAATCAATATTGGCAACGAAAATAGGCGATATGTCTTACATCTCCTAGCATCAGAAAAATCGAGCTTCAAACAAGTGGTAGACGATTATCTGATGGTTAGCAAGTGTGCCCTATTGTATGGAAAACTGATAGTCATACACTACCTAACGCATTTAATAGATGCCACTAGGCTAGGGTCGCCAAACTCAACTGGGAGACGGAAAGTGCCTGTTTTAAACCGAGATTACGTCCGTCGACCTAGCTGTGCGGAGTTTGCCGTGGTTTTTTCCGATACGAGTTAGGACCCCTTAGGAAGTCCCAACGGAAGGCAACCCCATCTCCAGCCTACATTCCCACGAGTAGACAATTGGCCGTAATCCCACATTACACGTTTAAATCTATTGATTAAAACTAACACTCCTTTATTGATTAAATTTCTTATCGGCTGTTTTAAATCCTTTTACGCTAAAAAATACTCATTAAAGACAATAATTTGTTATCTCCTCAATTCCCCTCAATCCTGCCGATTCACTAGATTCTATTTAGCTCAATTTTCACAATATTTTTGTCTATTTGAGTATTCTGTCTCTTCTCCCCCACGACCCATATCCAGGGGCGTAGCCAAGGGGGGGGGGTTATGGGGTCATAACCCGCCCCCCCATGGGAATTTTTGCCATACAAATGTATATTCTTCACATTATCACACACACGTATACATATATATGAGTTTTAGTAGTCGTAACCCCCCCATGAAAAATTTCTGGCTACGCCCCTGCCCATATCCTATTACTATCACGTGACCAACGCTCTTCAACGGATAACAGTTCCGTTGTTGGACAACCGTTTGTTGTGGATGCTTAGTTGTGTGTGTATTCGCTTGTGATAATTTGGTTTTATATCCGAATACCAAATGCATCTTTTTCATATTCAGAGTTGTGAAATAAATTTAGCCTAGATATGGAGGAGATGCTTTAGGTAAAGATTTCGCTTTATGACATAGTTTCTTACGATTGGATTATAAAAAGCTGTTGTAAAACAAATGAAGTTATGATATCTCCACTCAAAGTGAGTAAGTATAGTATTTTAGCTTTTTCATGTCAATAAATTGGGTTGCTGCTTTAATTAAATCTCACAGCTGGTTAAACCATGATTGCATTTCTGTATTCTGACTGTACTGTGAATTCGTTTTATAACTAGAGACTATAGTGAAATTATATTCTCTTATTATATTTATTAAAAAAATACTTTTTTATAGTGTATTAAGATATATGTAATGTATTTGCCTTGATTTAAAATTTATTTTCTCGGGCTTATAATCAGCTGATAATAAAAAATGAAAAAACGAATAATTCAATATATTAATCAAACACAGCAAATTTTAATAAAACACCCTATTTATAGCTTAAAATAATAATCTTAATTGAGTACAGATATATTAATTAAAAAAGGGCTGATTTTGTAAAAACGCTCATTCTATAGCTTAAATAATAATCATAATTGAGTACAGTTATATTAATCAAAAAAAGACAGACACTCCTCATTTTTGATTATTATTAAGCCTAAATGGAGCTGTTGTAGAATGCTCAAAAATTGAGAATTTTTCGCTCCATTGATTTTTGTCGATTAATGGAGCAAATTTTACTCAATCGGGAGAATGGCTGTTTGAAGTCAAAAATTGAGTAAAAATATAATCCGTTTTATTATTATTTTACTCAATAGATTTAAGCGTGTAGGGTTGCCAACCGTCTCACGAGAGTCGGGACGTCCCGTTTCTAGGGTTTTAAAGGACAAGTCCCGCAAAAGGTGTGTACGGGACGTTAAATGTTCCATTTTTGGCCGGTTCATCCCCCCGTTTCGTCGACATTAAAATTTCCTTCCCCTTGTCATTGAAAAATTCCTTAAAAAAAGGAAAATTGTCAGGTTCCACCCCCCCCCCGCCTTTTCGATGACACTAAAATCAGCTCCTGCGGAACAAAAGAGGATCGACTCTCAAATATTCTTTTACGTTAGATCTAACAGGTTTCGTAAAATTACTGGCTGAAAAACTTTTGCTAAATATGTCATGAACTAAAATATTTTTTTTCTTTCTGCATTACAACTCTATCATCCATAGAAATATTTTACTAAACAGTGTATAATGTGCAGCAATAAAGGACATATTAGGTGACGTGAGCTTATCCTGTCCCGCCACACAAACAAACGATCTTTGCCTTGCATTGCACCACTTATTATGAAACACTACAGAAATCATTTTCCTAGATTACAGCACAATGTGTGTGTAAATGTAACACTAACACGTTGTGATGCCAAGACTGTGTCAATTTGTTGTACAAGGTTCTTCGCGATTGGATTATCAACGTCATTACGTCATTTCGTGAGTGGATTTACAACACACAGTGCTATATTCCAAAGCTGCTGCTGTATTATTTTACAGCAATATGTGTGGTAAAATTACAGGTATTTCTTACAGTGAGCCATGGAAGCAAATAAGTTAGAAAATAGCAAAATTAACGAAGATCTTAATATGACACACATAAATAAGTAAAAAAAGGGAAAATGCTTTTAGTATTTTTAATCTATAAATACCAGTTTTTTTGAGTGTTCGTATTAAGTCAAAAGGTAGTTTAATAATTTGAAAGGAAGTTCGGATGACTTACAAACAAGCAGAATTCTCACCGAGTCAGTGTCTCATCTACTAAATTAACCTATTACTTATTATTATTCTAATATTTTAACCTGCTCGCTAGTTCCGTTGCAGAGACACGATGGCAGGAGATTTGTCGTAAAGCATACTGTTGCTGGTCCACAGTGGAGCATTCAAAAATCAAGCTGGGAAGCAATGATTGGAACAAAAAAAGAATGTCAGAATGTCTCCTTCTATGGCTTTGCAGTTAAGGGAATGAGCGAAGAAAAGTATTAAAAAATGACTGCCCTATAGAGAGAGTAATGTGTTGGAATCCTTTTGGCTGCTCCTGTAAAATAACCATGGATGCTAGATACACCATTTTCAATAGGGTGCATGATGCAGTACATAGGAACAAACACTTCGCAGTAACCGATGCATGTTTACGGCAGTTTGAGCACGGACGGACAGACAGGTAAACTGAAATCAAAATCACTTTTTAACCTTTTTGAAAAGTGTTAAAAAGTGATGGGGTTAACAGCTATTCACTCCCTAGGAGCGCATGCTCAAATGAGATCGTGCTGGAAAGTGTTTTAGAACCGGTGCGTTCGGAATGATTTATCTCTATGTCTCGTTAGATCGTATGTTATGCAAGGGCTGATTTCCGGCAAGGCATTCGGTGCAAGCGCCCAGGCCCCTTACAAAGAGGGAGCCCCCAAAGTACCCTTTAAGTTTAATCAAAATTTGAAAATTTTGATTTTAATTTAAAATACGGGACAGAGAGACTAATTTTATGAAAAATAATAGAAATAATAATTGCTCTGTTACTATTTCATAGCGCTAGCATTACATTCACAGCCCTTCCTTTTTTTTTAGTTACTAGGAGCCAGGGCCCCTAAACTCGCTACGCTCGCTTTCCGTACGAGGCATTCCGCCCCTAATAAGGCTTATTCGTAAATAAGGCATAATTTCAACAAACAAAACCCAAAGGTTGCATCAGATTGAATGTTACCGAGCTACGCATTGCTTGGATCTCGCATATTGCTTAGAACGTAAAAATTTAAACATGTGAAACCCATGGAACACCTTGCGTATTAGCCAATTATTGGCGAATTTTCATAATTTCGCGACTTGCGTACATGTATAGTTAATAATTAGCTGTAAGAAAAAAATACTTCAATATACTTATTACTTTGATACTAATTAACAGGAAAAAACTAGGCTAACGCTTGGTCAATAATGACGACTTTCCACATTATATAGGCGATTTACACATGACTCACAACCTATAAATACTGCTCATTTAAGGTTCCCGGAAAACCGTTATCCATATATTACATAATCCTTTGCAGATTGGCGTATTAAGCACCACGAAGTATATCATCTCGCCGCACTGACAAATATCCAAAGTGTACTATAACTGCTATAATGGCACAATTAACGCCACCAAATATTTCTACTGGTAGCCAATACTCCAGGTGGACTGAACCTGCTTTAAAATAATCTGCATTTTAATTATTTTTCATTTTCAAGGTACTGGGTTCTAATATTTTTGAATTCGCGGTTTAGATTCACCCTGCATGGAAAGATACCATTTTGTCAGATCGTACCTAATGCCAAGATGGCGCTTTTAAAATCAGTCACAATTAATCATTCTGTTTTGGAAAGACGAATAATTGCTAATTCTAAACTCCTGTTGTCTAAGCGAATTTACTTTTTGAAAATTGTCAACTTTGTGTACCACACTTTGAGTTATTTATTTCATATACTTTTTAATTTCGCGTAAAAAGGGTGTAATTCTATTTCATATTTGTCAATTTCATGCGATTCTACATACTCGGAATTGCTTTCTTGCAAACGAATTTTATGCCAAATCTGGCAACCATTATGCTGTAGGTAGCGTGTGGTTTTCTTGGACAGTAATCAAGTCAATGTTGACATAAACTTTTTATTAACTTAACTAGTTCACTACTGAACGGAAACAAGGAACTTAAAAATATGGAACTTCCATAACTCTAATAACTCTTCCATCAATATGACAGTTGGCGACGAGCAGGCAGCAGGACATCGGCACTCAGAATCCTAGGCAGAGATCCACTAGGGTGCTTGGCATCAGAACCAGGAATGAGTATGCTAGGGCTCCACTAAGCAGCTTGACATCAGAATCAGGAATTAGCAACCAGCGAGCAGCAACACCCGTTGCTGTGACTGCTGACAGCGTTTTTTTAAGCAAGAACTTGGCTGGCCTTTTATCCTTGTTCGCCATGCGCACATTTGCATTTAGCAGCTACCGATCGCGCACATTTGAATTTTAGTTCTCGGATCGCAACAGCGATATGCAGCTCGCCTTGCGCACCTCCTCTCGGCGACCAGTCCCCAGTTGGTATCGGACCTTCGACCGCCGTAACTGAGGAAGGGGTGCGCGAGCCTAGAGGCGGCGCCTGCAGTACTCCCCTCCCAGCGACGACGTCAGGAGAAGCGAACTGGTGATTTCAGCAGCCGGCCTCGCTGAGAATAACGAGGCGGATGAACCTCTTTAAGTTTAGTCTCCTGGCCAGGGAAGGCTGGTAACCTGCTTTCTTGCGGTCGCTCGTTTCCAGGCTGGTCGTCGTGCAGGAGAAATGCGGGCTTTAGCCGATCGATGGAAACTGATTTGATTTTCTCGTCCACCTGAATCTTGTAGACTTTTTCTGCTCTTTCGACCACCGGGAAAGGTCCGTCATACGGTGGTTTTAGAGGAGGGCGGATAGCATCAATTCGCAGGAAAACATGAGTACAGGTATTCAAATCCTGCGGAACAAAAATGCTTTGATGCTGCTGCAATCTTGTTGGTGTTGGAATAATACGACTGACAGTCTCTTTCAGCTTTTTAAGAAAGTTTGGAGTAGAAATATCGTTTGGTGTGGTATGAAAAAATTCGCCTGGCAGACGCAAAGGTTGACCATACACTAGTTCACCGGATGTTGCTTGCATGTCTCGTTTATACGCCGTTCGCAGGCCCAGCAACACAGTTGGGAGTACCTCTGTCCAACGCTCTGTCAAGTGAGCTTTTAAAGATGTTTTCAGCGTTTTATGCCAATTCTCTATGAGTCCGTTCGCCTGGGGGTGATACGCGCAGGTGTGGATGTGTTTCGAACCCAAAACTGCTGCGAGTGCCCGAAAGAGGTGCGACTCGAACTGCCTACCTTGATCGGTTGTAATGATTTCGGGGACACCGAAACGTGCAATCCAAACCTTGTACAGTGCCTTAGCAACTGTTTCTGCATGTATGTCTGTTAAGGGTTCCACCTCTACCCACCGCGTGAATCTGTCGATCATGGTCAGACCATAAGTGAAACCTTGCGAAATGGGAAGAGGACCTATAAGGTCGATATGAATGTGGTTAAAACGGGTACCTCCAACAGGTATATGTGCAAGCGGACTACGGGTGTGGAAAGATATTCTAGCTCGTTGACACGCAATACAGGACTTAGCCCAAGCGGAACAGTCCGATTGAATCTTAGGCCAGACAAAACGGTCGGAAATTAGTTTAGCGGTTGCCTTTCTTCCGGGATGCGAAATATTATGAAATGTGTCGAAAACAATTTTACGATAGGTCTTTGGTACGAATGGTCGAATTTTCGGCCCCGTCGTGTCACAGTATAGTGTTGTGAATGTACCTGGCAATTCGACTTTTTGTAATTTTAATACGGATGAAGGATTGTTCAGAATCTTTTGGAGGTCTTCATCGGAATTTTGGTGTTCGGCCATTTTACTGAAATCTATGATTGTGGGGCATGAAATAGCTGCGATGCGAGAAAGCATATCAGCAGGGATATTTCCGGCGCCCTTAACGTGACGAACGTCGGTCGTAAACTGACCTATAAAGTCAAGTTGACGCAGCTGTCGAGGGGAACATTTCTCGCTTTTCTGCTCGAAGGCGTACGTCAAAGGCTTATGATCGGTATATAGCGTAAATACGCGTGCCTCTAACATGAATCGGAAATGCTTAATTGCTGCGTACGCCGCGAGAAGTTCCCTATCGTAGGCAGAGTATTTTCTCTCAGCCGGAGAGAGCTTTCGTGAAAAGAATCCTAAGGGTTGAACGTCATCTCCTATAACCTGATGTAACGCCGCACCAATGGCAAAGTCAGAGGCGTCTACGAACAGCGCAAGCTTCGCGTCTGGAGAAGGATGGTAAAGCAAGGCTGCGTTAGCCAACTGCTTTTTAGATTCCTCGAAGGCCTGTACTGCTTCGGGTGTCCATAGGATCTCCGTTCTATCAGCCTTTTTGCGGCCTTTAAGGAATGAGCAAAGTAAAGCTTGAACATGGGCAGCGTGCGGGATAGATCGTCGGTAGTAGTTTATCAGGCCGAGGAATCGCCTCATTTCTTTTACGGTCTTTGGCTTCTCAAAATTCACGATGGGCTTTACTCTATCAGGGAGTGGTGTAATACCCTCACTATTTACCAGGTATCCTAAAAAGGGGATTTCGGAGACCCCTAGTATACTTTTCGCAATATTAATACGAATTCCGTATTCTGATAAACGTTGGCATACAGCTTCTAAATGTTTAACATGTTCTGCTTCCGTTGCGCTACTAATCAAAATGTCATCGATGTACACAAACACGAAATTTAAATTGGCTAAAACCTCATTCATAAATCTCTGAAAGGTCTGAGCCGCACACGAAAGACCAAAGGGCATTGAAACGAATTCAAAGAGCCCAAAGGGTGTTATTATCGCCGTCTTCGGGATATCATCAGGGTGTACTGGAATCTGGTGGTACGCGCGAGTGAGATCGATCTTTGAAAAAATTCGCTTTCCGTAGAGATTATGAGCAAAATCCTGCAAGTGAGGAATAGGATAGCGATCCTTTTGAGTTTGTCTATTCAACGCGCCGTAGTCGCCTGTAGGTCGAAATTCTCCATTCGCCTTTGGAACCATGTGGAGGGGGTTCGCCCAGTTTGATTTACTGGGACGACATATGCCCAACTCCATCATACGACTAAACTCTCGTTTCGCAATTTCCAATTGTTTAGGGTTCAGCCGCCGAGGTTTGCAATAAGTTGGTTGTCCTTTAGTAAGTATTCTATGTACCGTGTTATGTTTCGGCGTCACATTGCTCGAGTATGGACATAATATATCTTTATACTTATGTAAAACCTCAGCATATTTCTGAGAACTAGAGAGGAGAAAGACAGCGTTTGTTTTATTTGCAACTGAAGTGCCTTTGGACGTCAGGTTTGTCAAAGGATCAACTAAGCGCGCGTGTTTTAAATCGATTAGCAAGCCGTAGTGTGTTAGAAAATCGGCACCTATAATCGGTTTGCTGACCTTAGCAACTATAAAATGCCATTTAAACTCTCGTCGTAAATTTAGGCTAAGAGAAACTAGTTTTGTACCGTAAGTGTTGATTGACGTGCCGTTAACTGAAAATAGCTTAATTGAAGAGTTAGCTACGAAAGACATAGTGGGAGAATAAGGCAACACGCATACGTCGCTTCCACTGTCGATCAGATATTTTCTTTGCGAAAGTGGGTCGAAAACGAAAAGGCGACTTGCAATACTCTGTTTAAAATCGCATTGCGCTACGTGCGATGGTAGACCGAGTTTGTTTGAGTCATAGAATTTACAAGGTAGTTTACATTTCTGCGCTTTGGCGCCGAACTTAGCATGAAACCAGCAAAGATTCTTAAATCGCCCCCGTCGTGGCGTTAGCGATCGGCTTCGGGATGGACCTCTGCGATTCTGGTTGTAACCTCTCGCCGTTTCTCGCGGTCTCGCTAAACGTTCTACCCGCGTGGAAAGTTGCTCTACTTGCGTTTGCAAGTCGCGAAGAATGTTGTCATTTGAGGTTTGTGTAATACTAACGTCCGCATTTTCTATGCGTAGTTCTTGAACATCGACAATTTTATCGGCCATTTGAGCCAATTTATCCAAATTTCCGTCCGCGACTGACAAAATGGCCTGCGTTTGAGTAGGAAGACGTTGTATCCACAACGTTTTTAAAAAATCGTCTCCTACTTTGTCCTGTGCTAACTGGCGCATTTTTCGTAAGAGGTGTGATGGTTTATCGTCCCCTAACACTGCGCGAGACAGCAAGGCCTTAACCCTTTGTTGTTCGGAGTCGGACAACTCTTCTATGAGACGATCTTTCAGGGTTTTGTACAGTTCTTGTGAGGGAGGGTTTTTTACTATGTCACTAACATAGGTTAAGGTTTCAGAGTTAAGGGCGGCCACCACCGCATAGTATTTCGTTGTATCTTGCGTGACACCTGCTAACATGAACTGAGCTTCAATATTGATAAACCAAAGTTCTGGTTCCTTTTCCCAAAACGGGGGAAGTTTTAATGCTACCCTACCGAGTTCCGCTACATTTATAATCCCAGCTTGTTCCGAATGTTCGTTTGCCATGTGTTCCTGCGAGTGTAAAACTATGTGCGAAACGTGTTTAAGCTTGGGTTGGACAGAGCGAAGGGCAAAAAAATTTACTCCACTTACCGGGCTAACATCCACTGACAGTTGATATATCCGAGGCCGATGGCATGAGCTTCAAAACTTCTGTATGTCCAAGAACGCCGGGTCACCACTGTAGGTAGCGTGTGGTTTTCTTGGACAGTAATCAAGTCAATGTTGACATAAACTTTTTATTAACTTAACTAGTTCACTACTGAACGGAAACAAGGAACTTAAAAATATGGAACTTCCATAACTCTAATAACTCTTCCATCAATATGACAGTTGGCGACGAGCAGGCAGCAGGACATCGGCACTCAGAATCCTAGGCAGAGATCCACTAGGGTGCTTGGCATCAGAACCAGGAATGAGTATGCTAGGGCTCCACTAAGCAGCTTGACATCAGAATCAGGAATTAGCAACCAGCGAGCAGCAACACCCGTTGCTGTGACTGCTGACAGCGTTTTTTTAAGCAAGAACTTGGCTGGCCTTTTATCCTTGTTCGCCATGCGCACATTTGCATTTAGCAGCTACCGATCGCGCACATTTGAATTTTAGTTCTCGGATCGCAACAGCGATATGCAGCTCGCCTTGCGCACCTCCTCTCGGCGACCAGTCCCCAGTTGGTATCGGACCTTCGACCGCCGTAACTGAGGAAGGGGTGCGCGAGCCTAGAGGCGGCGCATGCAATGCTTTATATTTTCAGGTTTTTATTAATATCTTTAAAAATAATTCGATTTTCGAAATTTAAGTCAGCTTATCAGGTTCCTCGGAATTTTCCAAATCCGTGGAAACGTTTCTCGAAATTCAAATCCCCACGGTTTAGGAGAAGATAGAGAAAGAAACTCTGACAGTGGCGTTTACTTTTTTTTTTAGAATAGAGAGAAATGATACAGTCTCAGGCAATTACTCAGCGCAAACTTATTATTTAGGCCAGTGGTTCTCAACCTTTTAACGTCACCCAAAGGACAACCAAAGGCTAACTTACGGTGCCCCCCCCCTCACATTTTTCAGCATACATTCAGTTTTTTAATCTTTAACAATGAACATTTTGTTGAATTTTCTTCAAAATAATGTTATCAGTAAAGTTTGAATGAACATTTTAAGCGAAAATGGATATATTTTTGAGTAAAAATGAGAATAAATAAGGTGATTTTTTAAAAACGTTCATCATTACTTGCTCTTTGGTTTTTCTCGCGTGCTTACGGAGTGTGTGTGTATGGCTTGGGTTTAGGAGATTTTAACCCTTTGAGGCGCAACCCTTTCCCAATGCTGAAAAAAAGGGCAGCCGTTGCCATCGCTCGACTCAGCTACCAGCAAGATGGCGGACGATCGAAACGTTCATCTCGTGCCACAGATCTAGAGACCCTTTTTTGACGCAGCTGGCTGTGCGCGCGATGAACATTTCGATTGTCCGCCATCTTGCTGGTAGTTAAGTCGAGCGATTGCAATGGCTGCCCCTTTTTCAGAATTGGGCATCTATCCAGCTGTTCTCGCATTCTTCCATTTTTCAGCAGATGTCAGTGGTGTTAAAAATAATCGTGACAATTTTTTTTTTACGGGAAATGACGTGCTAAAAAGTAAAGGATTCTCGTGGAGCTATGTCACCCGCAACTATTTTTATAGAAATCAAATCTATTCTTCGTGACAGGCAACAGTCAAAACGTCAGAGTTTGGTGTTCCCAGAGCGGGAACACTGCGCGTTGGTTCTAATGCGTATATACGTTACATCTAGAGAAAACCATCCAAAGCTGCAGGCCGTTAGATTGACAGCTGTGCGGTAGGCCCGAAAACAGCAGTGTCACACCTACTCGGCCATAATGGGAGCCTTTGTCTCGTTATCTTAAACTTGTATAACGATGCAAAAAGTCAGAAAAGCGCAGAGATTGAATGCAAAAGGCAATATGTAAGTAATTTCGAACAAACAAATAAAGTATGAGAAAGTACAGTTGTCGGATGCACAATTAAAAAAAAAATACAAGAGTAAGTGAGAGAATTTCGAAAGATTAAGTCTTGCTTTGGGAAAAAAAAAAAAAAAAAAAAAAAAATCCGATCCCATACAAGCAATAAATACCATTTGGCAAGTAGGGGCTCAATGATGGTCCAGAGGGAAAGAACAAACAGCCCTTTCACCTCAATTTCCATTTAAAGTGCCAATAATATAATCCGCCCAAAAGTAAACAAATAACCGAGAGCTGCCCGGATTAACTCATCAAAGAAACAAAAAAAGTGATGCCAAAACACGGCGATGAAGTTAATAAACGGTGTATGGCGCGCAATTTCACGAGGAGAACCACATGCTAATGCAAAACTTGGCACACATAGGTCAGGGGCGGTCGGTGAGCTCGGATTTTTCTTTTCGCCTCTGAAGCTAGACGGGAAAATTGAACGCACTTTTTATTTTTCTTATTTTACTGCAGCAAACTCAATTTGGAGGTTTTTTTTATTCTCCCTTTTGTTTTTTTCATTATTATTTTTTGTTGGCATTAATTTCATCGCTTCAGTAAATTTTATCGGCGGGATATTAAGTTGTTATGTTATTATTATGGATATGTTTGCGGACCTGAGCATTATACGCAAGTTTGCTTTACGGCTAGCGGAAGCGTTGGAGAGAGAAATCGGTGAGTTTTATTACTGTTATTTGCTTTCTCTGTTAGGTATTTCATTTATCTATTTAACCCTTTGAGGCGCAACCCTTTCCCAATGCTGAAAAAAGGGCAACCGTTGCCATCGCTCGACTTAACTACCAGCAAGATGGCGGACGATCGAAACGTTCATCGCGTGCCACAGATCTAGAGACCCTTTTTTGACGATAGCTGGCTGTGCGCGCACAGCCAGCTGTCGTCAAAAAAAAAAGGGTCTCCAATCTGTGGCACGCGATGAGCGTTTCGATCGTCCGCCATCTTGCTGGTAGTTAAGTCGAGCGATGGCAACGGCTGCCCTTTTTTCAGCATTGGGCAATCTACCCAGCTGTTCTGGCATTCATCCATTTTTCAGTGCTGTTAAAAATAATCGTGACAAAGGATTCTTGTGAAGCTATGTCACCCGCAACTATTTTTATAGAAATCAAATCTATTCTTCGTGACTGGCAACAGTCAAAACGTCAGAGTTTGGTGTTCCCAGAGCGGGAGCACTGCCCGTTAAAGGGTTAAATAGAACTTACGTTTATGAGCGTATATGATATCGAAAAGCGTTTATGATATCGATTTGCGTGTCTGTTTGTCCGCGATTAAAATCCAACGATTGCCAAGATAGAAATCTGTGTGCGCAGATATAGAACAAAATAACAGGAACACGTATTTCGAAGTGTGTCTCACTTCGATCGTCCAATACAGCTTCGCCATGTGCCGCAACACATCTGCAACCCAGAAGCGCTAAAGGGTGGGCATTAGAGATGAGACGGGCTCAGCCCGAGCCCGAAAGCCCGAGCCCGAAAATTCACAATTGTGTTCGGGCTCGGGCTCATGAAAAATTTCTCCTTTATTGAACATACTGCTTGAAACAGATTTTAAAAAGTGATTCGTGAGGAAAATAAAAGTACTTATAAAAGATAAATAAATAAATAAACAAATAAAAGTAGCGGCACGGGCGCCTAGAAGGTGCGTGAAGCTCTTTGGGTATTTTAGAACGGCGGTTTATATTCCTTAGTCAGTCATGAGATCCGACATTTTTTGATAAAAGATGAATACAAAGAATTAGAAAGTGCATTGGGAGTTTGCAACTATATTTGTCTTTAATTTGCACAAACGGCAAAATTTATTGTAATCTATCAATGAAGTAATTGAAATTTTTTTAATCTTTAGCTGAACTTTCGGGCTCGGGCTCCGACTTAAATAATATTGCTCGGGCTCGGGCGGGCTCGGATGAAAAGTCCTCGGGCTCGGGCGGGCTCGGGCTTCAAAAAATGAGCCCGAACTCATCTCTAGTGGGCATCAGACGAGCAAGCAGTTTACCGCGTGAGAGTTATAAGACAAAATCCCGTTCCCAGCTAAGTGCCAATATGTCTGACTTGTCCAGCGTGCAAGAGTTATGATTAGTGGAGCTGGTCTCGCTGGAGGAGTCCGTGTCTAAAACAGCTATCCATATGGCGTTTCAAGAGCCGCTGTGTCAACGGCTGTGACAGCCTACGCAAAACTGGGAAAGGTGTCCTCGGCAAAGAACAGTTGGGCGAAAGTCGAAGTTGTCCGAACGGGATAAACAGTTTGAAGGGTAAGCATTTTCACATCGATATAAAAGAGAACCTGGACAGGCTATTCGAAACTGAAAAAGTGTAGCCATTGCCATCCGATCGAATTGCTAATACGGCACCACAGAGCTAAAGAAGTTTTCTGACACAGCTGATTGTGGCGACAAATTTTGATAATCAGTCGACAGCCATGCTGTAGTTAAATGGATCGATGGCAAACAGCCACCTGTCAGAAAACTTCTTTATCTCTGTGGTGCCAGACGGGCGAGTGAATCGACCGGCATGTTGTTGGTAGTTAAATGGATCAGAGACGGCCCGAGGGGCATGCGGGGCCCCAGGCGAAGCGCAAGTGCGGGGCCTCTTCTCTATCATGTCTTATGAGATAGCAATAAAATGGCCCAGGAGCGGGGCCTCTATAAGCGCGGGGCCTTAGGCGATCGCCCACATTCGCACCCCCCTTGGGCCGGCCCTGAATGGATCGATGGCAAACAATCAGCGGTCAGAAAAATTCTTTAGCTCTCTGGCGCCAGATAGGCGATTCGATCGACCGCCATGTTTTTGGTAGTTAAATGGAATTATGGCAAGGAGCTACACTTTTTCAGCTTTGGGAAGATTTAACCAGATTTTTTTGCGACTAGCTGTAAAGCGCTGAAAGAAGGTGGTCAAAGGGTTAACCAACGTTGAAGAGGATAGTCGCTAGAAAACGCAAGACTTCCGCAGATAATAAACCATATAGAAAATAACAACCATATCCAGAACACCGTATCAACCAAACTATTATACGGAAGTTGCATGCTGGGCGAATTCATGACAGAGTAGCCATCCCAAAGCTTTTAGTGTCGCCGCAGTATGCTGTGAAGCAATATCCAAAAAGAGGACCTGGCGTACTATCATTTACATTATTTAAGATTGCCGGACGTGTTTTCGTCAGGCGAA
The DNA here is from genome assembly GCA_038373885.1 of Cheiracanthium punctorium. Taxonomy (NCBI): domain Eukaryota; kingdom Metazoa; phylum Arthropoda; class Arachnida; order Araneae; family Cheiracanthiidae; genus Cheiracanthium; species Cheiracanthium punctorium. The sequence goes on along the minus strand of JAWZYV010015637.1, from coordinate 377,733 downwards.
CACCAGCAGAAGCTTTTCCGTTTCGACAGTCTGATTCCTACAGTGAAGCATGGAGAGGGCACTGTTCTGGTATGGAGAGTAATATCGTTAAGTGTGGCTCGGGACCATTCGTAACCTTGAGGGAGGAAGGTCTATGTTAATGTCAAGCCCGCTTCTTAGAGAAAGATCCGTTAAAGGAATATTCCACTTATTGTAATAAACTTCCAATGAACCAAACTGTAATAATTAGTCAAGGTGATCCTGGATAATGGAATATCCCGCTTATTAGATTAAATGTTGATGACAAATTGCTTTCTATTTAGCGGGTTCGACTCTATCTCGCAGATCATTTACACCCTATGCTCCAGATTCTATTTCCTTATGAACGTATTCTATTATCAGGTAGCAGCGTCCTGTATACACGACTCCCTACGTACAAACATAGCTGGATGAGAATGTAATGATGAAGCCGCGGACTTGAAAGAAAGGACGATCATCGACTAGCGGCAGACAGACGAACAGGGATGGACGCGAGACGAAAAATAGGCCTCTCACAAATACACACGAAAAGCTTTGTGTCGCCTCGCAATTGTAATGTTAAAAATGTTCGTCTCGTCTCGCGAAAAGTCGTCTCGCACCGGTGTCTACGGGCGGAATAGCGTCAGCCTCTCAAAAGAAAATACTCTACCCCCTTTTAATGATTAGCTACATAAGCGCCCTCTAGCAAATGCATAGCGACGAATCACGATGCAATCTATTACTAACACGCGCATGCGCACAACACAAACTTAATGAATACGACCGACAGCGCCATCTTACAGGCAAATTCCGTTTAGCTCTTTTAGAATCCCACTTTGAATACAAGCTGTAATTCGTGTCGATAGTGGGTCCAAGTCCCTACCAATTTAATTTTTGCATTTTTTTTTACAGATCTTCTTATTATTTTGTCCTATACCTGTATATTATCTATATACAGGATGCCCCAAAAACGCTGACCTAGGCTTTTATCCCTTAAATATTGATCATAGACAAACACCATTCACAAAGTTGCGTAAAAAAAGTATACAATTTTATAGTATCCATTAAAATTTTCAGAAGATTAAATCTAAACAAATACGACATTTAAATTTTTGAATAAGGACCATAAGAAAAATTCCCAATTAGTAAAATATGTGCCCGCAAGCATTAATTAGGTAATGTAAAAAGTTTCAGCGTTTCACCAAATGAAGGCTCAGAGATATCTTTAAACAAAGATGGTGAGGGGCAATACAATACGAATAATAATTAAAAAAAAATGTTATGCCTTTATGCAACCATTGTTTTCTTTTGTAATTTATATACAGCCCTGAAATGCCATCATCTGACGTGAATTTTTCCCTTCGAGATCCATTGAAAAATGGTTTAAGTCAGCATATATTCATTTTCATATTTCCGACACTTTTTAGGTTCAAAGGCACACATTTTGTACAGCATCTAGTAAATATGTGGGGCATCTTTCACTAATCGGGATTTTCTTTTTTTTTTACGGGGCAATAAAAAAAATTAAATTATGTATTTATTTAGATTTAATAGTCTCAAAATTTTAATCGATACCTTTAAAATTCTGTGCCTTTTAACGTAACTTTCAAGAAAGGGTAAATAAATATAAGAAAGCTGTAGTAAATAAAATTAAGACTATGCTAAATAAGATAAAATAACGAAATTTACAAAAAGAAAATCTGAATCTTTTTACCATCCAAAATGTATTTACAGTAATTATTTATACATTATATGTTTTAAACAAAGTTATTTATTATTTAATATAATTTGTACTGTACCCGTTTTTCGCACCGAAAGATTAAAATATTTTTCTTACTCATACGGTTGAAATTAACTTTATCGTTGCGGAATCTAAAAAAAAATGCGAAATTACGCGACACAGTCTTTGCCTTGCAGATACCAACCTGAGAAGATGTTCACTTCATCTGATTCATATCATTCCGGAAAGATTCAAAATTCCTTCATTTTCAGCTGACATGGTTCCACGGGGAAACAACATTATCGCTCAACACAGCAAGAATGTGAGTGCAAGCGTGAATGTGAAAAGTTTTGCTCCCCTACATTATTTCTGTATATGAATCAGATTCGAGTTTTCAACAGCTTTAAACCTTTTCTGACCAACGAGGATCATTTTTGGGGGGAAAAAACAGCGCTTCCAGTAGTGTTTTGGTCAAGGGAATATACACAGATCTGAGAACATTGCTTTTTCATGGCAATCACGGCACGAGCGACAAAGACGGAAAGACAAGCCGAAACATATGAACACTTCTACAACTTGGAAGGTGTTAAAAATAAATTATACCTCATCAAAAGTAACACTTATTCTTTTCCTTCCTGACTAATGCATTTTGAAACTACTTATTATTTTCCTTTCTTTTATTGTAGCTGCGTGATCCTCGCTAAGTCTATGGAGGTAAAGATTGTGTGTGTGTGTGACAGAGACGCAGGAATAATGAAATAAGTTTGTAAAACGCGCGAAAAATAAAACTTGCGACGTGCGGCTACAACAGCCCCTATGAGAATGGAACTGCATTAGTAATTTCTTCTCCAAAATGATTTATTTGCGCGTTTCCAGAAAAGTCTGGGTGAATAAGTGCTTTTGTTTTATGATGTTATAACTATGTCCGACTGAGTTATGAGCATGCATACAGCGGAAAGTGTGAAATTTGAAGAGACTAAAACAGGTGTGAATAAAGCGGCTGAGTTAAAGGGGGTAGGGTCAAGCCATATCTACCAGTTGAAATGAAGCCGCGAACTCCCCCGTTGTCCTATGGAGAACATTTTTCATAGTATTCACAATTAGCAATTTATATATTTCTAAAAAAATAGGATTGCATTTCTCTATAACGCTCTTACGTTAAGATAAAAAAAAATTCAACGTTATAGGGTTACTTATACAATCTCCGCAAAGTATATTCCAACTATACTTCACCATTTTAAATATTGTTTCGAATATGCATCATAATTCATGAGTATGCCGTGTTTGTCTTTTTTGGGTTGATTCCTACTTTAATGCCCCGACTCTCGCCAAGGAGGAAATAATTAAACATATGCAGTTACATGACGGTTTCTTGTACTTATGTGACAGTCGTATTTTAGAATTAAAAGGGTGATTTGGGACATCATGCAAGTACAGCATTCCGTTACATTTTTATTTATTTTGGGTTGCCAAATAAATTTAGTTTTAATAATTAAGTGTCTTCAAATTCCTTAACTAGTGCGTTTATCGCTAATTTGTTCACTTTAGTTTTCATCTAGTTCTTTTGGGAGCATTGAAACTTGTGCATAACTCCTAGAGAATCATGACTGCAAAGTGCGGAGATTTTTTAGGTTGGCGAAAGTGGGGGGCTTAAAATAGGAATCAACTCTTTCTTGTATCATAAAACACATCTTTGGAATCGAAATCTATCTTAAAATCGCCTACTGAAACTGTTTTACAATCTTCGCTATGCATATTCGAACTATAGGCATATTCCAAGTATATCCCGTAGACATTTTAAATGCTGTTTGGAATAAGCATCATAATCTAGAGTGTACCGTGTTTTCCTTCCTTGTTCCATAAAACACTTCTTCGGAATAGAAATCTATATTAAAATCGCCTATCAAAATTGTTTAACAATTTTCGCCAGGCATAGTCAAACTATACTTCACCTTTATAAATACCATCTGAAAAGTGTATCATAAACTATGAGTGTACCGTATTGGTGTTCTCTGTTCTATAAAATACTTCTTCGGAATTAAAATCTATATCAAAATCGCCTACTAAAACTGCTTTACAATATTCGCCAGGTGTTTTCTAACTATACTCGAAATATACTTATAATAAATTGTCGAGTTTTGGCACCAGATTTAGTGAGCAATTATCGAAAATTGCAAACCTTGTGCGACTTTCAACATTTTATTAAAGCCCCCCCTCCCTTAATTAAGAAAAAAAGAAATTTATGTAAAAGATCCTATTTTACTTCCATAAAATGGATGTATAGGTCAATCTTCTAACTAACCGCCCCTCACCGACTAATTAACTGCTCCCTCCAACCCCGAGAAAATTGCATTAATCTGTCGCTGTCACGAAAGGTTCACATATTGGACTTTTGTGAAATAAAACTTGTAACATTCCTTTCTCCAATAAAATCAACTTTGTTACTGTATTGGTAATGTATGTATTTTTAATAAGCCTTTCAAACCCGGAAGGGAATTGTGATACACCCTGTACATATCTAATGCGATAGCGTAATATATATATATATATATATATATTTATGTGCGTGTGTGTGTGTGTGAGTGTATCCTGCACGCATTTTAATTGCCTCCACAACGGGCTTTATGTACTAGTAATAATTTAATAGGCGTACAAGGAAGTCATGCGGTGTCCACATCAGACTATAAAAATTAAACAAATCTACTGCGAATTTATTAGGTAGTCAAGCAAAGGGGTCATTTTACACAAAAATGGAGCAAAATTCAGTATTTTAAATGAAGCATGCACTTACTTTTCACAACTGACGGAAGGAAATGCTCGTTGCCAAAGAAACGATGCTTGTTTCTGACCCAGGTGTGGAATCAAAGATTCGAATCCAAACTGATCCATGCTTGAACCACCAGAGCGAGAAGATCCATTTTTATTTTTCAATTTCCCCCTTGACCTCCGCAAAACCCTGAAAATACACCAGACCTGTTTAGTTAACTGAGAAATACCGCAAAGAAAAAATGTAAGTAAAATGCATAAATAAATTCAAACCTTTAAACATAAATCTTTTTTGGAAAACTTCAGATGTTATTGTAAGTTATTTATGTATTAACGAAGATGATTCTGAAACATTTTTGAGACAGGTGTTAGACAACATGGACTGAAGTAAAATTATTTGTCTAGTATGTAAATTTGAGTCTTTTTTTTTTCCTAAGCAGACGATAGTTTGTGGCAACAATTGTTATTTAGTTATCGTAGATTAAGTTTTGAAGAATAAGAAAGTGGAGTTGACGCAAGAACATTACCATCGGATTAAGATTGGAAGGTATGAACCATGTATGAGGAAAATCAATGGACGTATATAAGGGGAGGGGTGTTAGGGGGTCTCTTCCTCTCCATTAGTCTACGCAAAACTACTAATTTTGGTCGAATATCCACCTGTAAGCTTTACATTTTGATGGGTATTAAAAAAATTACTATAAATATTAAAAATTTGTAATGAAACTGAATTTTTTTACAAGTTATTCATAGTAACATTTATTATCAATCAAATTTTATAGTAAGAATGGATACCCCCCCCCCCAATGGATTAAAAAAAACCTCTCCAAACACACACGCACATAGCTTCACTCTTCCCATGTGAAAGCTCGTGGGTATGTCTCTCATGGGTGACATGCTCGTGGGTATCAATGCCTTAGCTTAGAATCTAGATGTCGCTGCATCTGCAAAAGGAATAAAGACGTAGTGCGCATGTGCGGCTCTAGATTTTTTTTTTTTTTTTGAAAGCTCTGTTACCACATACTGCGAAGGAAATAAAACGAAAAATTGCAACATTTGCATTAAAATCCGAGTGTTTTCCACAAAAATAAATATTCTACATGTTTTATATTTATAAATTTTTATTTTTCCAGTCAAAGAACTGTAGGAATAATTTCAGTTTTCGTTTAATTGTTGAATTTAAAAATTTAAGAGCCAACAATAGATTGTTTTTACTATGGTGACTATAATGATAAATGAGAAAATGGAATGAGTTACTCTTTTTTAAGTGTACAATGAAATGTCCGTACACCCAAACTAGTTGAGAACACGTCCATATGGGAAAAAAGTTATGGCAATACTGACATGCCAACATCAATTGTCCCAGATCACAGAATGCGATTTCCATTATGATATCTCATGCGCAAGTTCAGGAAAAAAACATTCTTGAATCAATACATCATAATAGGCCTCAGATGACGGTTTTCAGACATGAAGGGTTCAGGTAGAGTAACGTACTTTTCCCCCTTTTGTCTCAAGCCGACAGTTCCAAGAATCGGCCATCGTTGCTGACTACCATACAGCTTAACCATAAAGGCAACCCCGTACTCTTTATTATGTGGAATAGATATGTAATTCAACAATCAATGACATAATACAAAGATAAATGTTTTTTGCAAAGCTTTTTTTTTTTCCCTTTTGACTTATCCTCGTTGTGCATGAGCGGTCGGGATTTGAAATGGTGAATATTCAATGAGAAATGCAGATTTTCGTAACATCGCATGCTATGGCCGCATCCAGTCTGTGATTACAAGTGTATTTTTAACCGGGTTCCGAGAAAAAGAAGAGGGGGTTATCATCAGTTAGGCGTTATTTATTTCACTTTTTTAACGTATGTTCTTTGGATGAGAAAGCTGAATTTAAATTTTCTTTTCCTGCTGCGTAACTCATTCAAAGTGATTTCCAATTCATTCTACGCCAAACTACTAGACTAGCAAATTTAAAAATAGCATGAAGTTATTCGTAAAGACTTTTTAAAGCACAGTGGAAAGCGTAAAGAGGGCATTTCACACACACACACTTTATTAAATGACAATTTTTTTAATTTTGGAAGGGGCCAAGGCCCCAAGACTCGCTACGCTAGGTTTCGTATGAGGCACTGGGCCCCTAATAAAGCTTATTCGTTAAAAAAGGCGTAATTCCCACAGACAAAACCGAAAGATTGGACCAGATAGAATGTTACCGAGCTACACATAGCTTGGTTCTTACATGCTCCTTGGAACATAAAAATTTAAACTTCACACTATTTTTAATTGTGTAAAACCTATGAAACCTTTGCCATCCATGACGGTTTTTCATAATTTGGCGACTTACGTATACGTAATAGTTAATAATTATGTCTAAGAAAACAGTGCTTCATGTGTTTTCTTTGATAGAAACTACGAAACTGCTAAGATATCTTGCAACCAAAGGCGACTTAGCATTATATGGCGAGTTACACATGATCCATTACATATGACCGATAATCATTGCTCATGTAAGGTTGCCGTGAAAAGAGTAATCCAGACACGGAAGTGAAGCAGCACTGGCCAGTGCTTGGGAGGGTGAACTCCTCTCGCGGCTGGGCTGCTGTGGCACCGTGTTCGCTAATGGGAGCTGTTGCACGTAAAATGCGTTGTGGCTCGAATGTCTTCCTTGTTCAACGCTACCTCTGGGGGTGCCGATTTCAGATGGGTTGTCCCTCATCTGGAATTGGTTCAAAACTACCGGACCCCGAACTAGTCGGACTTCCTCCCACTGCGGCGCATTAAAATGGAAGCCGCCCCTTCCGCCCTTCACCTTCCTATCTGGCCGTGCTGGCAAATATCCAAGCTGTACTAAAACTGCTATAATGGCATAGTCAATGCCGGCAAATAAAACGAATAATCGGTAATTTTAAACTCCTGTTACCTAAAAGAACTTAATATTTGAAAATTGTCAACTTTGTTTCACACATTTTGGCTTATTTATTTCACTTTCGATTGACTTTTTCGAGTAAAATTGAGGTTAATTCTACGTGTCAACTTCAAGCGATTGTACTTGGAATTACTTTGTTGTAAAGGCATGAATGATTTTATGCTGTCGAAAATTGCCGAACCTGGCAGCCATTATGGTTATTTTTTTTTTTTTAATTTTTATTAATATCTTCTAAAATAATTGGAATTTCGAAATTTAAGTCAGCTTACCGGCTTCCCCGGAATTTTCCGAATTCGTGGACACTTTCGTCGAAATTCAAACCTTCGCGGTTTCGGAGGAGATAGCATGACCAGCTTTTGACAGGGGTGGCAGCGGCATTTAGTTATTTATTTATTTATTTAGAATGCAGAGATTTTTTAGAATTGAAGGAAAGATAAGAACCTGGTCCCTTTTGTGTATGTATATATCCCCAAGGAATGACTAACGACACGGAGGAATATAAGTGTGTGTGTGTGTGTGGGGGGGGGTTAGGGGGTCTGGAACCCCCAATTTAATCTACGCACAGATACTAATTATAGCCTAATATTCACCTTTTGAATTCATTGCTTAAAACAGCATAGGGCGAACCAATACAAGCGAAATTTCCTGTTTTGGCTTTGCGAAAAATTTATTAGTTTTTGGCAAACGCACAACTCAACAGAAATGGAAAAAATTATAATTATGCGTAACCGAATTCATATTTTACGATAAATATTTCCAATGGTTTGTTTAGAATAGACATAATCTTTTCTTAATCTAGAATAAATTACGTAATAGTTTATAACCACCATAAAGAGGAGAGAGGGAAATTACTATAAATGCTAATTAGTATTACCAGCTACGGCGTTAAACAAAACGCACAAGAGGGCACATGAATTAGTAACACCCTATAACGTTAAAATCAATCAATCAATAAATAAAAAGCTAGAAAAGCAAATAGCAAGAAGAAACAGAAATGAAAGCACTGCGCATTTGTTATTTTCTCAATAACTTTCATGCAAGGGACCGGCGGCTTGGAGGTAAAGGGCCTGTCCTGCTTCACGCCAGTCGCCTAAGCGTTGGGTCGTGGGTTCGATTCCCACTCATATCCTGGTTGTTTAAATTTCCTTTCTCTGTGCAGGTAAAAACTTTCATTGTGTTGTCCACTTTACTTGACGAGGATTTGTAAGCGGGTTCTTGTTTCCAAGCACACGTTGAAGCATTTGTCTTAACGACAGATTAGTTTCGAAAATCCTATGGTACCGGGATGGTACCTGGTACCATCCTGGCTGTAAGAAGGGACACCTTCACACGGACCGTCTGAGTCTAACTTTTTACAGCCGAAAAATTTCTTCGTATGTCCAAACTGGTGGACATCGGAAGGTGCCAGGTCTGGTCTGTATAGTGAGTGCTCCAAAACTTTCCAACTGCATCCTTGCAATTTTTTACTAACTGGTGAGACACATGGGGACGGGCATTGTCGTGCAGCAGTCGAATGTGGTGATTTGTTGCACTTTTTTCCTTTCGCAAAATGAAATTTGTTTACAGCTCGTTGCTTCTATACAGTTGACGATGTGATCAATAACACCATTTCACTGGTGACTGACAAACACTATGGGTACGTGGAATCACAAGATCTTGCATTCCAGCGAGTCAATAGTGCTTTATAGTTTCCCTTATATACTACCCCTTTTATAGTATACCCCTTTTAATAAATAATGCAAGTTTTTTCCCCCACTACACCTAAAAATTACCACGTGCGTTACTTATTTGTAGCCTAAATATTAATTCTTAATAATGTTCAGTGTTTATACGAAAGTTATTTTTGAATTTGTTCGATATTTTTTCTTTATTAGTTAATTGTTAGTAAATAAACTTTAGTCTACTGAAAAGGAAAGGAGAATAATAATTGAACAAAAAAGTCTAGCGCATATAGACCAGACAAATAATTAAAAATTAAAGCAGCTAAAATGGCAACACAAATAATACACAACAAAGTATAACAAAACATCTCCAGACGTAAAAAGAGAAAAAAAATCACGCAGACATATATAATTCAAATCCCAAATAATAATATTAATAAAAGAAAAGGTTTAAAAACGCAAATCTGTAATTCTCTCAATTCCGAAATGTGACTAATTTGCATAAAAAGAATATCCTTCTACCAAATCTAATATTTCAGCAAAAGATGAACAGTAGAAAAAAAATTAAGAACAACAAAAAAAAAAAAAAAAAATAGCATTGTTTTGCAAATTAATTTAAGAAAGCTGTCTAAAAGAATTTTATTTTTAGTTTGAGTCGAGTACTGCTGATAAAAAGTTCTCTTATTCCCGGTAGACTTCCATTTTAAGATTAGCGTTATTTGTTGCAATTATATTTTAAAATAGTAATTTAAAAACACAGACATGTTAATATAAATTACACTTATTCCCTTTGAAGTATAAAAAGGTTTGAGAAATGAATGGTTAACCAGATTTGAAAATTATGCTGCTTAAGCATGCAAGTCATTCGTTTATTATTATAACTATTATTACAACTGAATGATTGAACTGCCATGGTAACTCATAAATATAAGCAAATGAGCAATTTTTAAGAGGAAGGGCATTGTTTAAAATATTTGGCTATTACTGTGACTTTTATATTACAACCAAATAAATGGAAAACGATTTGGAAAAACAAAAAATAAAAAACATTATCTATTTATATGAAAATGAATGTTTGTGTGTGTGTGACGTTGAAAACTCCAATACCGTTTGACAGATCACCATGATATTTGGTACACCTAAGCCTTTGTCACGGAGACGGTTTTTATGCTATCCATTTTCCTCTAGCTCGCCGCTAGGTGGCGATGCAGAACGTCGCATTCTATTCAACCGCTTGCTATGAAAATACCATTTAACCAATTTTGATGAAAATAGGTACATATAGATATCCGAACACGGAGAATATTTTTACACTATCCATTTTACTATAACTTGTAGCTAGATGGCGCTGCAGAGCGTGGAATTCTATTCCGTTCGACCGTTTGCTATGAAGGTAGCGCTCAACCAATTTTGATGAAAATTGGTTATTTGTGGATATTTGAACACGGAGAGTATTTTTACACTATCCATTTTGCTATATATCTTCCGCTAGATGGTGCTGCAGTGCGTCGAATTCTATTTCGTTCCAGCGCTTGCTGTGAAAAACCGTTCAACTAATTTTGATGAAAATTAGTACACACGGATATTTGAGAACGTAGAATACTTTTACACTATCCGTTTTGCTATAACTTGCCGCTACATGGTGCTGCAGAACGTCGAATGCTATTCCGTTCCACCGATTTTGTGAAAAACCGTTCAACTAATTTTGATGAAAATTAGTACACACGGATATTTGAGAACGTAGAATACTTTTACACTATCCGTTTTGCTATAACTTGCCGCTACATGGTGCTGCAGAACGTCGAATGCTATTCCGTTCCACCGATTTTGATAAAAAATTGTGGGCCCTTCGAAAATATGCTACCGTTGGCCCTTTGCGAGGCCGCAGAGTACCCCTATTATTGTATTATATGAATGTGAAAGTTTGTTTGTTTGTTTATCCTGGAACTCCTTCCACACCTTTCGACCAATCGGCTTGAAATTTTGTACATACACGTAAAACGACAAGTCCGTGATCAACTTTAAAATTTTGATAACTCAATCGTACCACGATTTTTTTCGATTTTTAAAAAAAATATTTTTCAGCTTCAGAAAGCATTTCCAGTTTCGATTGTCTAAAATAGTGATCATGTGATACACCATCTATATGCTGGTGACAGTCATAACTGTAAAAAGTAGCATATTATAAATGAAATGACGTCAGTTTTATGTCAAATGCATTAGAAATTAGTCAAGTGCATTAGAGTTTCAAAATGCATTAGAAATTTTAATATTGTGTGAAATAGTGATCATGCGACATGACATCTATATGCTGGAGATAGACATAACTGTAAGGAAAGTGGGATATCATAAATTAAATCAACGTCATTTTCATGTCACGAGTTTAAAAATGCATTAGAAATCCTAATTAGGTTACCAACGGGGCCATCGCTAAGCAACGGGTCTGCTTATGAGTTGCCATCGCTAAAAATGAGTTTATCATTGAGGCCTGTTTTTCCCCAGTCCACAGTATTCTATTTTTTATTATTCTAAGTATCGTAATATTATTCTTAGTATAGCATGTTATATTTATTTTTATTATTTTTAAAACAATTTTTTTTTATACTTTTTGTCGTACTGAAGAACTTTAGATGTAGGTAATCGTTTTTGTGAATCTTGCGCCATTTTTCTTTCATGAAAAATTTATCCTAAAATTCGAAACATTTCGCTCTGAATGTAAAGGTAAGTGAACGCTTATAATGTATTTAGAAATTCTAAAAAATATGTATGTAAATCATGTTTTAGTGAATAATTACTCATGTGTTTATTTTATAAATAAATTATTTTTAATCAGAAATTGTATTACTTGAGTAGTTTTTTTATTCTTGTAAATAAGCATGACGTTTGTGATACTATTTAGACAATTTAATTTTGCCAGTTGAAAATGTTTATTTATCAGTTTATATATGCCTTGATTATGTGATTAAGACTTACATCTGGTTACAGTGCAGAAAATACAGTAAAATTATAAATTATTGATTTTTTGCCCGTTTATACAGAAACTTCAAATGTAGTTAATATTTTTGTACAAGCGTTTCATTATGCTTGCTCAATTCCTAAGTTCGATTGAGAAAGCGACAAAAAGAATAATATATACTACATGAAAATGTCTTTATTAAAGAATAATTAATTCAGGAATCGCGCTATAGAGCGTATTTTTATCAATTTTTCTCCAATATACAGGATATCCCGAAAAACACTGAAATGCGCTTTAATGAATCATTTGTTAAAGATTAATCTTGAATTGTTTTAAAAATAACGTAGGAAATACGACTACGTTCATGAAATATTTCATTATAAAAATGTCTTTCTCATTTGTGTATTTAGTTATTTTTAAAGTATATTAAAATATCCACTTGTGAAACTAAAATAAGCAATCGTGGAATCATGAGAATAAGCGCTACTTTGTTTTTTCCTTCAAATTATATGCATCTATTTTTCTTTATGTAAATATGTATCATAGCAAAACAAATTAATCATGAGTTCGTACTTGAATTAGTAACACAATTACTACTTAAAAACTACATTAAATAACGTTTTGAAAGCACGGGGAAGCTTAAGAAATGCCTGATGTATACGTGAAGACTCGAGCATCCGCAGACCTCTTTGGATGGCTCATCAAAAATACACGCGCAGGCCCGTTTACTAATTGCGAAGCCCCCGTTACCAAGCGTTGACAAAATATTACACCAAAAAGCGAAATAATAAACTCTTAGATTATCATATACTGTAAAAAAGTGATATAAAGTGAGTTTTCTTTCATTGATTCATGCTAGATATCTCAAGTGGGAATGACGCCATTTTGATGTCATGAGTTTAAAAAGAGTTAAAAGGGTCATGGGTGCCATTTGGAAATTTAAGAAGCAAAAATACAATTTCAAAAAATAAATAGTTTTTTTCCCGCAATATAAAACATACCTTGTTTCTGAACATTATTTGAGTATTATTCATGCATTTTTTTTTTTAATTTAATCTTTTTTCCATTATCAGACTGGATGAAATTTGTCATTTCTATTACCGGATATTTTCTTTGAAATTTGTACACTTATGTTTAGCAGAAAATAATGCTAAATGATATATTACATTGGTATAGTCCTTTTGTCCATGTAATATAGCCTTTTCCATTTAAAAAATATTCTTTATTTTTTTGTAAGTTTTTGTTTGTCATGTCTGTTACTTATAGTAACAGACATGACCAGTAACACACATGACATTTCAAAGAACAAAAAATCATTACTCTAAATAGTTCCACAAGAACATGAAAAGAGACATTAATTTAGACTAAAAAACTAATGATCTAAATGAATCAATTGAATTAACAAATAAATTAATATATTTTATACAATTAATTAAGGTAACAGACATGATATGCAATAAAAATATTTATCACAAATAGGCTTTTGCTTTTTCAGTCAAATGCCAAAAAGATGTCTGCTTATACGTATTTCTTTCTTGACCACATTCTAATGGTAAACGGGTGTTACTATTCTCAAATTTCAATTTCGTTGTTTGAAAAGTTGAAAATAATGTATGGTAACAGACATGACATCCATGTCGGGACAGCCATATTTAATTATCAAAAGTCTTGAATTTTTTTTTAAACCTTAAAAAAAAAAAAAACTTTTCGTAATGTAACTTAAAACTCTATTTCACAATATTAAAGCACGGCAGGTCAGAAATTTTAGTTTTGGGGCAGTAATTCTGCATAGCACGTTTTACGTTCTATGATTCGGACAGCTATATTTCAGTATCTTCTCTACTTTCGCTATTACAGCTATATTTCAGTATATACTCTCTTTTTAAAAAAAGAAATATCCTTTTTTTAAAAAAATTATTAAATAGTATGTTTTTTAATCTATTGTTTTTGTACTGGAAAAACTATGATAAAAAGAAAAATCATTTAAATTTTTTTATAACTTGTAAAAAATACTTTATACACGCGGACAGCAAATGGCACCGACTTTTGAAAAGGACCCAGAAATCTAATTAGGTTTAAAAAGCTTTGACGTAAAAATTTAAAAAAAATTCGAAAGTCTTTTTGTTTAATGCATGAGTTACCCTTGGCGATTTTTGAACACTATGATTTTTCAGCAACCATAATAACGAAAGGAAACATGCATTTTTTTAAATTGTGGCAAATTCAAAAGTCGCCAAAAGGGGGAAATTACTTATTAACATAATACATAGTATTCGGTATCGGTTTGACGACGGCTGTCGTATGTATTCCCAAAAAACTGCGCAAAATGTCGTCAAGTTTTGACCTTACTTTAACTTTTGGCGGTATATATATATATATTAGATAAAGCTCTGACGCAAGTAAGAGTTTTTCAACGTCGTAAGTTTCAGAGGCCAGACTCAACTGCCCGGGTCCGAACGTGACGTCATAGATTAAAAATGGCGTGAAATTATTAAACTCTGCAGCACAGTTTAACCCGTCCTATTTGCAATCTGAGCGATTCTATATAGCTCCTCTAGATTAAACAGCTTGATTTTTTTCACGAGACTGAACCATGGAGGATTTAAATCTTTAGACTGGAAACAGCTTGGATATTTTCCACCACGGCGGGATGAAATATTTAGAAGTGTGCTACGCCCATCCAACGAGAATTATGCTTAAAAATATATGGAGAGAAGTTTTAACGGCAACTATTATAAAAATATGTTCATCGTTTATGGCAATGCACAAATTGAAAAGAATCACTAAAGAAAAGAAAAGCAACCATTGGTTTCAAATATCTAAGCTGTTTCTTTAAACTGAGCATTAAAGAGAGAGAAACGAAGATAAGATAATATTAATATAAGGAATAGGTAGTATTAGTAGATTTGTCAGGTTAATTTGAGTAAAAGCACAGTATACCACGTTAATAAATCTTTTGTGAAATTAAAAGTGGTCTATTCATCATTTTTCAACGGTCGTCTTACAACTAACTAAACTACAATCCTACGTTGCGTTTTTTTTTTTTTTTTTTTTGAGATTTGAGAGAAAGTTTATTCTTTTACAATAAATTTATAAATAACATTAATAATATAATTTCTTGAATAACAAAATAAGAAGATAAACCTTTGTCTAAAGCAGTAAAAATTATGCTCATGCTTTGTTTTACTATACCCACTCAAAAAAGTATTCAAGTAAAAACAAAATTACTCACTTCAGTTTAGTGAGTAACTAATTAGTTTTTGAAATATGCAGAGTCTGAAATATAAGAAGTTATTGTTATTTGTTGCATCATGCTGTTTTTATGAAGAAAAATGCTTTACAAATGAAACCGATATAGGAAATTTGACTTATACTCAAATACTTTTTTGGGAGGGTGTGCATTTCTGTTTGTACAATTTTGTACATTAACTTTATTTTCCTTATATCAGAGCCCAATCAAGACAACTGTGGGCCCTGGGCAGAAGAAAAAAAATTAGGCCCTTGCAATAACCTCCTCCTTAAAAAAAAAACAAAAAAAAAAAAAAAAAAACATTATGATTGGTTTATGCTGAAAGTTTTAAATATCTTACCCCTTCCAAACACATATTTTGTTTTAAGTAATCTGAAATAAACGAATATAGTTACATGATGTCAAAGAAACAGATAGTTAAACGTTACATCGAAATGCTATATCACAGTTGCTAACATGTACGGAATACAACCACTTATTGTAAATATTCTTAAATTAACAAATAATTCAAATTTTGCTATTTTTTAACATTAAAAATACTCTTTACAAAATGTGGTTAGTTATTTTCCTACGTATTGGTATGCTATGTCTACTATAGAGCATTTCGAAGAATTAAAAATAAGTTTAAATTAATTTATACACAAATGTAAATTTGAATTATTTTCATTGTTCATACTTTATAATTAAAAATCATTTAACTTTAGAAATTTTTTTATCCTTTGTAATTTTATTGTAAAATTATAAAAGTGTAAGATGTAAGATTTTTGGGCCCCTAAAATCTGTGGGCCCTGGGCAGTTCTCCCATTTGTCCTACCGGAAATATGGCACTGCCTTATATAGATATATTTTAATAAAACTTATTACTTACACTAGGAGGGGAAGGGTAGACAGTTACATGGATAATGTAAATTTTTTTATTCTAGAAAAGATATCCATGTTTTGCTTTATTTACTACATTTCTATTTGCATAATTTTGTACATTGGATATATATATATATATATAGCTTGATATATTTTAACGGTATGTCACTTAAGTTTCTATTACTTATAATTTACTAAGCTAATAATTATTTATTCAAAAGAATATGCAGTGAAAGTTTTTAGAAGCAAATTTTTATTTTTTGGAGGGCAGTGCCAAGTTCCCTTTGTGATTTAAACCTTAATTTTATGTTTGTCTATGGTTTGAAGTTTGCAGAGTTCAAGTACCAAAAATTTTAATTTTGCCCATTATGCCCAATAGAACCCGGGTTTTTTCACCTTAAACACTGGGTTTTTTTTTTAATAAAACCCGCCCGGGTTGGGCTTTTTACAAAGAACCCGGGCTTTTTTATAATCCTGCTTCAAACCATTAACTTCAGGAATATTCAACTGATTAGAGATGTAACGAATAGTGATGTGGTCGAATACCGAACATTCGGCCAATAACCCAGGCTGAATATCGAATATTAAAGTAGTTAAAATTTCATTTTAATTGTAAATAAAATATCGCTTTCCTATTTTCTAATTAAATACTAAATAAAGACTTATTGAAATTCATTTTATACTACTTCTAAGTACTTAAAAACACACAACAGTATATTATTTGTAAAACTAAAAAATCTTGGTCATGAAAAATAACTTTTACAAAGTTAAACACTAACTTTTACAAAGTTAAACACTAAGTTAAAATTTCATTTTAATTGTAAATAAAATATCGCTTTCCTATTTTCTAATTAAATACTAAATAAAGACTTATTGAAATTCATTTTATACTACTTCTAGGTACTTAAAAACACACAACAGTATATTATTTGTAAAACTAAAAAATCTTGGTCATGAAAAATAACTTTTACAAAGTTAAACACTAATAACAGCATAATTATATTTTGAGATATTCATAATTTAATAAATATGCTACGGTAAATGTGATTAAACTGGTAACTATTCAAAATTACACCATGTTTTGGGCTTTACAGCCTCTGAACAAAACATATTTAGCAGCTTTTCAAAATTTTGTTTGTAACTGGGATCTGAAAAAATTCCTCCTACCCCCCACCCAATATAGAAAATCAAGTCAAGAAGTGTCACCAAGCAGAAAAGTGTGCATTTCTGTAATATTATTACATTAGATTATGTTTCATTCAGCTTAAAATTCAGTGACTTAGGATATTTTATTACATGAGATTAACATATATAGTATAACTAAGCAATATTATTTGTAAATGCATTAAAAGAAATATTTTTCTGTCTGTTCTGAAATTATTCAGCTGCTGAATATGTAGAAATATTCGGCTACAGCTATTCGACCGAATAACTGTTCAGTATTCGGTTTACCGAATATTCAGCAAAAAGGCTGAATAGGCCGAATATTCGTCACATTCCTACAACTGATCGCCATGGAAATTCGTATACACAGATATTTGCACAAGGAAAATATATTGGCATGATCCATTTTGCTATACTTTGCTACTAGATGTATACATAAGATATTTGAACGCCAAGAATATTTTCGCTGCATCCGTTTTGCTTTAACTCGCCAGTAGATGGCACTGTGCTGCATCATCTTTTACGTCGTCCGAACTTACAACAAGCCGTAATATAAAAATATCTATTCATCCCCATGCGAAGAACGGGTACTTCAGGTAGTACATTATAAGTTTTCTAAATTGCTATGTTAACTTTCAAAAACAAATTTGAAAGAAACGACTAAATAAATAGAAAAGGAAAATAAAAAGACGAGAAAAGAAAATGAAGGATAAATGATGGCTGGGACATCAATTATCAACAACTTAGTTTTATGAACTACATACAGTGGCGTAGCACCCCCCCCCCCCCTCCCCCAACGAGGGATTTTTTTTTGTCATACAAAATGTATTTTCTTCACTCTAATCACACACATGTATACATATATATGAGTTGCAGCAGTCGTAAGCCCCCCCCCCATGATAAATTTCTCGCTACGCCACTGACTACGTAATATGGGGAAAAATAGTTAAGCTGTAAATTTTTAGGTAATTGATGCACAATTAGAGCACGAACAGACAAGCAAGTAGAAACAATAAACTAATTTTAAATTTGCTGTGAAGTTGGAGGGAATAAAAACACTAGTTTTAATTAAGAACAGATACTAAAACCAATAAATGATGGTTCACCACACAATTCGCCGACTGTGAATTCGCCGTATTTTTCCCTAATCGGAAAATTCCCCATAAAGGAAAAAAATATTCTTGTCCCACAGGAAAAGGTGTCCCCTACAATTCGCCGACATGGTATTGAAGAAATGTCGGTGAATTCGCAGTCGGCGCGAGTTGTAGGGGACACCTAAATGGTTACCCCAAAAACACCCAAAACACATTTAAAGGAATGGAACATCCAACGCCGTTAAAAGAAAAAAATTACTTTTTATCACTAACAGTTAAATAGTATTGTTAGTCAGTTTATTATTTTTAACTAAACGAAAAACGCATGGCAATTTTATACTTTTACATTTTACAAGAAAATAAATCTGAATAAGCCAGAGGTAATAAATCTGACTTCATCACACTCTAGGCATTAAACTGAGTTCTTTCATTATTTACGTAAAATAATTTCGCTTTCACATTTATTTCTTAAGATTCTAAGAAACCTACCAAGTGTTCTTTTCTTCTTTTTTTAGGGCTTCTTTCACGGCAGATTGATCGTTACCCTTTCAAAACTATATCAAGAACTATTTCTGGCTTCATTTGATTTCCTAGATACAATTTCCGCCCATAGCATGTACAGGAATTTTTTTCTTGGAACATTACCTACAGGGTTAGATAGAATTAAGTTGCCCATTTCAGAAAACGCTTGAATACGTTCTATCGGTCCAAATGAGATAAAATTTGAACTGTTAAATCAAATGTTGCGTCGGATATTTGCCCCCTCTCTAGTTGCGATCCTGATTGTATTTTTAATTCATGGTACGGAAGTTGAAGCGAAGAATAAAACAATATTTGAAAGGAAAAATGCTCAACCAAAACTAAACGTTTCTGGAGATAACTGGGACCGAGTTCCGCACACTGCACTCTTAAAAGTGACGTCTTAACCCTTTGAGGCGGAACCCTTTCCCAATGCTGAAAAAAGGGCAGCCGTTGCCATCGCTCGACTTAACTACCAGCAAGATGGCGGACGATCGAAATGTTCATCACGTACAACAGATCTAGAGACCCTTTTTTGACGACAGCTGGCTGTGCGCGATCACAGCCAGCTGTCGTCAAAAAAGGGTCTCTATATCTGTTGTATGTGATGAACATTTCGATCGTCCGCCATCTTGCTGGTAGTTAAGTCGAGCGATGGCAACGGCTGCCCCTTTTTCAGCATTGGGCAATCGATCCAAATGTTCTTCGCATTCTTCCATTTGATGTCTTATCCAGGTGACTTACTGACGACGTCTGACTGTAGTATTTCTTTTCGTAAAAAAAAAAAAAATCAATAAATATCCAAAATCTAAAGCATTATTTTATTTATCATCTACTATGATTAAAACTTACAGAGGCCTCACCATGGCACAGTGGTTATGTCACTGGAAATGGCAGACGGGCGAAGTATGAAGGCCCCGGATCCCATTGCGCGTTCGTCAACCTAACCGTTCGACGTTTTCCGTGGTTTTCTCCGAAACTTAGCGTAAATACGGGCTAGGATCCCCTAGAAAAACCCCCACGGAGGGCATCTCCCCCTTGTGATGTCCTACTGACGAGAATTTATAAGCGGAGTTCGAGCAAAGCACACAAATCCGATATACGTGTTCACATCAACAACAACAATAAAACTTACAGAGAAAATTCAAGACGCTTTTCGACACACCTGACCTTGCGCAACTAATGCATTGTAGCACACTTTTTCTTTTACGAATACAGTGAAAGAAGAGTTTCTTTTTTGCCGTATTAACCCGAATATAAGGCGGTGTTTTTTGACTGATCAGTTCCCGTAAAAAAAAAAAAAAAAAACTGACTCGCGCTAAATTCGAAGCCTAAATATAGGATCTTCTTAATTATCTCGATGAAAAATTTCGGGCCAATGCGGTATTTTAAAAGTACACAAATATTACAGTGTTGTAAATAAAGAGCATTGAGAACTGAACATTTTATCAACTTGCACCTCTTGAATATAAATGCAATGCGGAGATAGCTGGCACATTCGAAGACTCATGCTAAGAAGCAACTATGAAGGGGAATCAATGCCTTCGCAACTACGGGAGCAAGCAGGCTAATCCTTCGTCACTCACGCAACACAGTAAGCTTAAAAAATACGCTGGAAAATGCTTTCTAGTCCATGTTTTACAGCATCGTCTTTCTTTTCTCTTTACTGAATAATATAAACAAATTTTAATGTAACTTAATCGAATCCAATGTTCAGACGCTAGTGCACTGAAAATAATGTGAGTGTACAGACCGTAATGTATAATAAAAAACCTGTATAAAACTGTTAACCCACTACACATACCAAAATCTATACAGTACCTAAGACAGTGGCCAATATTCGTACCTAATTTGAGCTCAATCGAATACACCATTGAGACGCGAGCGCATTTTCCAGAATTTGCGTCCATACTCTAATGTATAAGAATTATTTTTTGTAGCCCTGTGTGAAAACTATAAGCCCTAGACACACACAAAAATTTATACAAATTGAGTGATGGTGACATACATACCCAATTTGAACGTATTCAAATGCACTATTATAGAACACGCTTAAATGACTTGCGTTCACAGTCCATAATATATAAGAATTAATTTCTGTAGCAGTGTAAACAAATTATCAGCTGTACACACAACCAAAATCTTCGCAGGTTATGTGACCGTGACCCCATAATATACATATTGGGGCATGCGCTCAACTGCATGCACCATTTCGACGGCAGCGCCCTAGAATTCCTTCCTATAGGCCGTAAATGTATAATAATTCTTTTTTGTAGCCTTGTAAAAAAACTGTATGCCTCACATACCAAAATCAATTGCGATGGTGCGAAGGTGGTCTTATATATGTATTTATGTCAATTTTGCTTTCATCACCTTAAAACAGCACAAATGAATTCAGAAGAGCTCAAAACGTGTAAATGCATCAAAACCTCAAAGTCGTGTTTCTTTATTATTACAATAATTTCCTTACATGGTTACATGGAACATGTTCGAAAAATAATAATAACTATTAGGAACACCCAAGGATGTGCCATACAAATATGCCAAGATGTCCACTGTGTATTTTCTCAAGGCGATTGCTAGTTGCACAACCCGCATTGCAGATGCAACGGGAACAAGTGACTTGTGACGGATTAACAGCGTTACCCCTGACCATCAGACTTCCAAGGGGAAGAATAAAAACAAAAAAAGAATGAAAATAACTAGAAAAGAAAACGGACAATGGCTATTTGTAAAGCAAACATTTAATCTTCTTAAGCCTTTGTTAAAGGATGATGTGGTTAAGCACCAATACCAAATTTATCAGTCAAGGATGAGTGTGATTCACATAAAAGTGACAGTGAATGGCAGTGAATTTCGACGGTAGCGTACTAGAATTCCTTCCTATAGGCCGTAAATGTATAATAATTCTTTTTTGTAGCCTTGTAAAAAAAACTGTATGCCTCACATACCAAAATCAATTGCGATGGTGCGAAGGTGGTCTTATATATGTATTTATGTCAATTTTGCTTTCATCACCTTAAAACAGCACAAATGAATTCAGAAGAGCTCAAAACGTGTAAATGCATCAAAACCTCAAAGTCGTGTTTCTTTATTATTACAATAATTTCCTTACATGGTTACATGGAACATGTTCGAAAAATAATAATAACTATTAGGAACACCCAAGGATGTGCCATACAAATATGCCAAGATGTCCACTGTGTATTTTCTCAAGGCGATTGCTAGTTGCACAACCCGCATTGCAGATGCAACGGGAACAAGTGACTTGTGACGGATTAACAGCGTTACCCCTGACCATCAGACTTCCAAGGGGAAGAATAAAAACAAAAAAAGAATGAAAATAACTAGAAAAGAAAACGGACAATGGCTATTTGTAAAGCAAACATTTAATCTTCTTAAGCCTTTGTTAAAGGATGATGTGGTTAAGCACCAATACCAAATTTATCAGTCAAGGATGAGTGTGATTCACATAAAAGTGACAGTGAATGGCAGTGAATTTCGACGGTAGCGTACTAGAATTCCTTCCTATAGGCCGTAAATGTATAATAATTCTTTTTTGTAGCCTTGTAAAAAAAACTGTATGCCTCACATACCAAAATCAATTGCGATGGTGCGAAGGTGGTCTTATATATGTATTTATGTCAATTTTGCTTTCATCACCTTAAAACAGCACAAATGAATTCAGAAGAGCTCAAAACGTGTAAATGCATCAAAACTTCAAAGTCGTGTTTCTTTATTATTACAATACTTTCCTTACATGGTTACATGGAACATGTTCGAAATGATTAAATGTTTGTAAAGCAAACATTTAATCTTCTTAAGCCTTTGTTAAAGGATGATGTGGTTAAGCACCAATACCAAATTTATCAGTCAAGGATGAGTGTGATTCACATAAAAGTGACAGTGAATGGCAGTTGGAACAAAGAAATGGCAACAATATATTTAAATATGTGTTTGTTTCATTAAAAAAATACTCCAGAATTCTTTTCTTTTATTTTAACCCTTTAACGCGCAGTATTCCCGCTCTGGGAACACCAAACTCTGGCGTTTTGACTGTTGCCAGTCACGAAGAATAGATTTGATTTCTATAAAAATAGTTGCCGGTGACATAGCTCCACGAGAATCCTTTACTTTTTAGCACGTCATTTCCCGTAACAAAAATTGTCACGATTATTTTTAGCAGCACTGACATCTGCTGAAAAATGAAAGAATGCGAGAACAGCTGGATAGATTGCCCAATTTTGAAAAAAGGGCAGCCGTTGCCATCGCTCGACTTAACTACCAGCAAGATGGCGGACGATCGAAACGTTCATCCGCCATCTTGTTGGTAGTTAAGTCGAGCGATGGCAACGGCTGCCCTTTTTTCAGCATTGGGAAAGGGTTGCCCCTCAAAGGATAATCCCATAATATAGGGAAGACAAAGGATAGTCGAGCCAATTTTACAGAATGTCTTGTCAATGAACTAAACTTATATCCACACCTCTGGATACAGAGATCACACTTTAAAAATAAATTATAAATAAATAAATATATATATATATATTTTTAAATCGGCTAAAGCAGTCCCCAAAGAAAAAAAAAATCTCCTAAAACGGCCAAGAACAAAAGTTACTTTCTTATTTATCTAACGAGTCGAAGAGCTGAAAATGGGAAAAAGAAGAATCTACTTGAAGGGTGACGTTTTCAAGTATTTTCATGACGGCTCTTGAAATAAATTATGCCGAACGCATTGACTGTAAAACGTTTTCAACACGATCATAGTAAACCACTGTGTAACGCAGGACTCGAAATAAGATTTTGGAGCTGACGGCAAAAATTATTCAGCTCACGGCAAAATCTTAAATTCATCTCTTAATAACAGTAAATTGCAGTATCATGTGTTTTTCGCAAAATAATAAATAAATGATGCAAGAGAAGAACAAAATTAAAAAATATTTTTCTCTTTTCTTGTAAGCATTCTGTTGTTTCAAATGTAAACTTAAAACTTGTCTAAGATGGATAAGAAAGACTCGCAGCTAAATTTGTAGCATGAACTGTCGATTATTGTGCTTATTACGTTAATCTCAAGGCACTTGCCGCTACTTACTTCGAGCCATGGTGTAATGTACTGGCAATCTTCGTCGACAGTCGCTATAAATAAATAAAAACTATTTATGCAATATCCACTCTTTTATAAGGTACAAGCATAGAGGTAGTCAACTTCAGCGCTGGGTCGCAAAGCAGATTAAAAAGTAAAAATTTAATTTAATATAAATATATAAAGGTACGGAATTTTCGTTTTCACGAAATAGACACAAATTTAATTAATGCGAAATTTTCTTATAATTGTGAATAGGTGTGAAATATAAGCAATTTGTGTGAATGGACGCGAATTTATGCGGAAAATTTCTTATTTTTGTGAATAAATGCGAAATATAGATTTTTTTTTTAAGAAAGAAAATTATATTAAAGAATCTTTCAAACTTAAACTCGAAATTCAAACAAACTTCATATATGAGCAGTGCCCGAAATTAATGAATGAATCAGAAGATTGGAGTTACTGATTTGTTCACCATTTGCGAAACAAATTAGAAGCCTTGAAAGGAACTCCTGAACAGCTAGCTCAAGGGATTTGGATCTAAATACAATGATAAAAATCGCATCTAAAAGATTTTCCAATAAAATTTCTTTGCATATGAAATTAAATACAACAAATGAAGCCCATTTTCACATTGGTCAATTATTTTGCCCATTTGTGGCTGCAAGTACGACCATCTAAGATCGAATTAGTCTATTGTTCGAAAGTTTATCAAAAATTCCTTCCTTCAAAGAACTTCCTCAAAATGAGCTCATTGATGGATACATCCACTTTCATTGCCTAATGTGACAATAAATGAAGATCTCGATGTTAAGAGCATATTGTGAACTCTTTTCCAACCTTTGCTGAAGCAGTTTTACAGAGCATTTGGAGCCCAAATAGAGTAGACGCAGAACGTTTCTTTCGTAATTATAATGTCGTCGTTACGGACAGAAAGACTCTAAAAGTCAAGTGTTGAAACAACAAGCTGGCTTTTAATTAACATTGAATATAAATTTTAAGTGTGTAAAAAAGTAGTTCATGCGAATTTTAGCTAAATTTTAAAACCTCACAACTTTTTTCTTCGAATTTTCAGTTTTTTTATTTGCGAAAATTCCATACTTCTACAAATATATTATTGACAAACAAATATTTTTTTAAGAAAAAATTCTCAGGTGTCAAGATAAAATCACCAGGTATTTAAACAAACAAACAATAACAACAACAACAACAACAACAAAAACTGATGGTTGAAGCACTGAACACACATTTCCGAGATCTTCCGTGAGTGTTAACAGCTGTTGCCAAACATAACAAAGGAAAACTAATAAAGATTCCGCGTTCTTTTCTTTGTGGACACGAATGATACACATTTTAAAACTCCCCGTTCTGACGTAGCAAGCCAACCGAGGAGAGAGGGAGAGTTGTTACATAAAGGATTAGATCTGAGTTAACAAGGTTTCTTTGCTTGGTGAATTTCAGTAACAAGCTTGTTAGGAAATTTATCTGCATGTAAAGTATTAAGAAATGATGAGAGTTGCACGTACGCGAAGTTAGGAACAAAGCGGCAGTGATTGTTTAGAGGAGAGAACTAGTTTATAAAATAAAATTCACACTTTTTAAAAAAACTTTTTCAAGGATTTTCCTTTTTAACACTTTGACGTCTCAGCTATTTTGGCAGCACATCGAACTTCTCCCTGTGGACTGGAGGACAGGGTACTTTTCGTGATTTAAAAATAAATACTCTAGATATATATTTATAATATATACATTTGAATTTTTTTAATTATAAATATTTCAATAGATATATGTTTTAATTTATATAGATATATATTTTGATTTTTAAAAATTATAAACAAGGGGAGTATACTGGGGGGGGGGGGGGTCCTGGACATTTTCAGGGTGTCCACCAATGTCAGGAGGCAAAAATAGTATCAGTAGTAGCCTGACCGGCATAAAAAAAAAGCCATTTTCTTAATTTTAGTAGCCAAAAAGGTAGGTTTTTTTACATGATTTAGTTAAAACATAAGTCACTTAACTTTATTTAAAAAAGAATGAATAAAGCGAGAAAACAGAGCATATAGTACTGTAACGTAGTGATGCGGTCATCGCCCGCATGGAAAGCATTCTTCTCCTCCTGGGGTCAAGAGAGTTAACCACCGGAGAGTGGGAAGTGAGAGGTTCGGAAGGAAGCGGAAGAGGAGAGATGGATTTTAGCCACGGACGGTGCAGGTTCTTCGAAAGAACTGTTCCGGGCTTAGAAGTACTTATGTAGATGTTTAGAAAATTATTTGTATATAAAATGAACATATTAAGTGTAAATAAAATTAAATGCCATTCAAAAGCCTCAGAGATCGCTACCAGTGTGGCTCTATGTCACAGTACATTCATTTTTATAGTACGATTAAAAAAAAACAGATTAGACAGTTTGATGAACGATTCATTGCGACTTTGAAAAGAAAAGGGACAAAAACCGAAATCTGATTTTCAAATTAGTCGCTTGGAGTGAGTTACAAGTAGCCAAAAACCTGAAAATAGTACGAAAATCGCGATTTTTATTCAAAAAAGTCGAAGTCGCCTTATCTTTAAATTAGTAGCAAAAGTAGTCGGTGGACACCCTTAGTCTACGCACCACCGCTAATTATATCCAAATATTCACCTTTGGAATTCATCACTCAAAATAGTACAAGGTAAAGGAAAAAAAAAGAAATTTTATATAAATTTTGAAGTTTTTATATATAATTTTAGAAAATTAGATTAAATTTAGAAATTTTATGATTTAGTGCGTAAGAAACACAATTTAAGAAATTAAAAAATTTTAGTGCAATTGAAAATTTTTACGAAATTTAATGTAAAATTTACTGTCAATCAAATTTTACAGTAAAAATGGACACCCCCCTCCCCCACGGCTTAGAATACGAGATAACAATTGTACACTGTGTTTAAGAATACCTAGTAGGAAAAAGTTCAGTCTATACAATAATACGACAAACGTACGCAGTCGCAGGTACATCCATACTATTAATGTGCTGCGTTATAAAAACGTACATACGTACGTCCCTGGTACGCAAGGGGTTAAATGCATAGCGATGCAGACATGCATCGTATGTTAAACACATTTACTGCCGGATCAGAGTACAAGTGAAATTTCTTATCTCAGTTTCACATATAAAACATAGTTTTAAATAACAAATGATTCTTGTCGTGAATAACAAAAATTTCACCCTTTTCTTTCAAACTACCAGTTTTACGAAAAATTCATTAGTTATTCACAAAACCGATATAGAAAATTTAGCTTACACTCGTGGCTATCGCGTAATCGGCAGTGAATGTGTTTAAAATTCATGTATTTAACGGTTAACGGTGTATTTCGAAAAATCGTGTGATTTCGATAAATAAATGTTAAGCCCTTCAAACAAGCACTTCTTTACAAGCCGTACACTACATAGAAATAAACGATAAACCTGTATCAGTTAACGTAACGTTTCAGAAATACTTCTTAAACATCGAAAGCTTTCCAGGAATGAGTCACTGAAAAAATTTGCTGTGAAATTCTGTGCTTAATTTGTTCTAAAAATTTCAAAAGTACTGCTTTTTCATTTATTTTAGTGTGTAGTGCAGCTTACATTGAGCTGGAATAGGGAATTCACGTAGCTATATCAGACATGACTTCCGACAGGGATCAATGCAATTGAAATTTCGGTCAGTTTTACAGCACCTTCACAAAATTACAAACGATTAAAACGGCCCCTTCACAAAAATACAGTCAATTAAAACAAACTTTCATCGGCTTTTCACCCTATACTTTAATTTGTTTTGGAAATTATTTTTTTTAAAACTGACTCTTACAAAAATTGGTGTGAAAATTTACAAAAATACTTGTTGAAATTCACAAAAATAAACAGTTTTCACAAAAATGGGACCCTGGAAAAAAAAAAAAAAATCCCGAATTGCCCCCTGCTTCCGATCAATATACTTTGTATCTGCAAAAAATTTCAGCCATTTCTCTTCTACACTTAATTTTATGGTTACTATTATTTTTTGTCTCCAGATTACTTTAAATATGCAAAACAATCGGCAAATGCAGTTTTGTCCACTTCTTCCAGTCCCCGGATTTTTTAACCCCCCCCCCCCACACACACACACAAAACTCCCTCAAAACACACAAACAAACAACGTGGACGACATACCAATCTGGTGCTACATAAATTTTTTGATTTAGAACATTTTTTGCAATATCTAACAATACATATCAATTTTGTTTTGCTTGAAATAGACGAACACCTTTAAAAGTACTATTAATGCTTACATAATACACCATTTTCAATAAGGTGCATGGTACAGTACACAGGAATAACATATACAAATTTCGTAGTAATCTATCCATATTTACGCCGTCTACACCACGGACGGACACAGATAAAGAAACGTAAATTATAGACTTTCCAACTTAGTTGAATGTGTTAAAAACCGTCCCAGACAAACCAATTACTTTGTCCGCTTGAAAAAAAAAGTAGCTTTTTAGATTTGCTGTACCAGTTTTCACGTGTACTGAATATCATTTATTTTTATCAATTTAATTGTAAATAAAATGCGCTTTTATATCTTTTAGTCGTATAAAGGGCTAATTATATAAAATTGGTCTTTCATTATTTAGTGCATTTTTAAATAACGCAACAATTTAAGTATCTTGATGACAAAAACACTTTTTCACTATGCTAAATATAACGGTTTGCTTGTATATCAAAAAGAAATTCATTTAAATGAAGGAAAAAAAATGCATATTTTCCAGATAATTACACTCTTGTTTCAACAAAATAAAATACAGTACTTTTTAATATAAATTATTAAAGGAATCATTAAAGAAGTCTGTAATGTAAAATTTGTTAAATTTTAATTCACTAATGATTTGGGCATGATTTTTTTTCTTTCTATCGGGTGGGTCACCTGCCGATTATACGCTGGATACACCATGAGAACCAGAAATATATATATAATGGCCTTTTCATTATGGCGACGCCTAGTAGGCAGGCCAACGTTGCCACCTATGAGTGGTCTCCTAATTTGGAACCAATTTGAGATGAGAGGCTGGATCAGCATGCAACGACTTAAGTGAGAAATAAAATACATAATTTTATGCAATGCTTATAAACGCACACAGGGCAATTCCATATGAACATGGAATGATCATAAAAAATTGTTATTATTTAATAAATTGCTTGAGAAATTATTCCGAATTATTGTAGCTGTGTTGGCAACAGTTTATTTTGTGTAAAAGTTTCTTTTTATCCGAATGGCAACACTTCAAAGTCAGACACCTACGTTGTAGCATGAGTTACCCAGTTGTGTACGGCCTACCCTCGGGATGCTTGACATCCGGATTATTTGAAGTAAAGCCGACCCGTGTGGTTGTAACACTCACCTCACAACACTGTAACTGCAAATGTACCCAGGTGTGTAGCATATTTTATTTCAATAACCAATTTTATAAAATATCCCAGACTAAACTAGTTTTGTGATAAGAAAGGCACATACAAACTCCCATAAAGATTATAGTACTTAAGAAGTAGAATTTCAGCAGAATACAACTCTGAAGTACGGGCAGAAAAATCAATTTTTTTTTTTTTTTTTTTTTTTTGTAGCATGAGTTACGAAAACAATTTGTAATCAGCATGAATTTTGTTGAAAGAAAATAAATTCATTTTTTATTATTACGTCAGTTTCAAACTGTGATTAAAAAAAAAAAATGTAGCATGAGTTTCCGTGGAATCACCCACACAGTAATTTATTTTATTTATTTATTTATTTATTTTTGTAATAGTATTAAGAACACTTTCGAAGATGTTTAGCCGCAGACAAAACTTGAAACTGCGCTTAGTATTAAGGAATTTCCAAATGTAATTTATAAAGATTACCAACCAAGATTATTATTTATATTATCAGGTTGTAACGAAAGTTTTCCGCCAGATTTGCTTGAGTCAGCTCACGCGGTACCCAGCTATTGACATTATATGTCAAGTTTATGCGATGCTTAGCGCGACTAATGGACATGGCACTAAAGTCTAACTCTTTTAGCTAGCTCTCGAGTGGATGAATATTTTATCTTCTTCCACAGATTGTCGTAGGCGGACCTCATCAGCATCATTAGGCCGGCCAGAGCGCTCTGCTTCTTTAATGTCCTAGTCCTCGTTTTTGAACTTTCGGTACCAAATCTTCACAGTGTCATATGATACACCAGTAGTACCTTAAGCTGTACACATGATTCGGTGTCATTCTGTAGCTGAATTTTTGCAACAGAACTGAGAGTAAATGATGGTTCAATCTGGTAGCGTGATAGTTCCATTTCAGACACCTTATACTTAATCATAACGATATTTTTTTACAGATTTCACAACACAGTGCTCTAAAACAAGTCTTTTTCTTTCAAATAACAAAAATCGTTTCGCAAAATATTGGCAAAGACACCAACGCGAACTGCTTGTGCAGGCAATACTAGCAGTGGCGGAAAACTTTCGTTACAACCTAATACATTGATTATACCAAGATTTACTAAACACAGTGGCGCACACAAGGGGGGTCCAGACCCCCTGGACCCCCCCCATCGGCTTTGACTTTTTTTTCCGATTGATTATTACCCTATATCTATAGTAAATAAAATGATTCCAAAAAAAGTAACAATAGTTTCAGTTCTAATAAATAAAAAAAGAAATTTTTTTCCCGCTTTCCTCAACTTTTCAAAAACGAACTGAAAGCGAACATAAAACACCATCTTGTTCTCAAAACTGTACAACTATTATTTTGCTTCCTATTGTATTGTGTAGTGTATTCTTAGGGAACTGGATGGGACGAGTTTTAATGAATTCCATCTAATGAAGACGAGTTCTTACATCACTGATTTTTGTCAATCTGGAACATCCCTAAAAGTTGGACCCCTCCAAACCGTAAAAGTTGGACCCCCCCCCCCCCCAGCCAAAAATCCTGTGTGCGCGCCTGACTAAACAAATACAGTGGAGTCTTGTGTTGCTCGAAGGATGCGTTCCAAGACGCCTCGCGTAACTGAAAATTTCATTTTTACGGTACACACAGTTATTTTGGACCGTTATAGCCACCCCTCAAACTGTTTTAGGCCATTCCCTGACTATCAAGTGTAAAAAAATTATGATTTTAAAAATTATAATAATCGGATTTTTTTAACTATAGTATGACTATTTCCCACTTAAAGAAAATGAATAAACAATGTATTAAAAAAACAGTTATTCAATATAAAACTGCACAGTACCGTACAGTATTGTAAATGTACAAAAATTGGGATCAGAAGGAGAAAGAGACATAAAGTACGGTAGTGTACGTAGAGTATGCAGGGATAATAATAAAGTGCAGCCCATTAGCAGTAATACTGTACTGTATGTGTAGCAGAGATATCGCTAGAAAGGAGTGAATTTAATTTTCAGGGATGAGATTGGCAAAAAAGGAAAAGTCTGAAAGAATGTGAGAACAACATTTGAGCAATAATACTTTTGAATTTCAAGTTCAATAAATATTGTAATTGCTAATGAAATTAAATCTATCCTACTTATATACAATTTTACCTGAATCATTAAAAAAATTCAGAAATTTTTTGAAAAATTGAAAAAACTGGATTTTTATGAAACATTGAAAAAGTCTGAAAATTAGACGAAAGTCTGAAGAATCTCATCCCTGAATTTTAGAGGAGTAAAATTGGAGCGTTAAAGAATAACAAAATAAAGAAATGTCTGAAAGTTACTAGTGAGGGGACAAAAGTGAAATAGAAGTTGATTGGTTTAAAAAAAAAAGAAAAAAAAATGTAGTTTAATGTTTAAAAAATTCCCATTTATTTATCATTTCTTACATATTAAAATTCTTTCCGTCTCCTTTTATGCATTTTCCAGGACTAAATAGCATCACTGAAATTAAAAAAGCAAAAAACATTCCAGTATTTTCCCCCCAGCAATTTCAGGCCCTTCCTCTGGTATGGGGTGCAACATAATGCTTTGTAATTGTTCAGATCTCAATTTAAACAATAACTATCAAATTTTATTAAAATTACAGAGCGCGAAAATATGCGTATTTGAAATTGAATCGGTGAGTGGAGAAACCACTTCAGTTTAAAAAAATGCGAAAAATAGTTTTCGATGAAAATAAGCTTAGAAAGGCAAGATGCGTGTTGAGGGCAAGAACGACGTTAGTCTGTTGAGTAGTTTCGTAGATACCGGGCTTCTTTTTCGAACGATGGGCGACAATGATCAATGGTCGACACACGACAATGAATCAATGGTCGATAATGATTTATTTTAACACTATTATTGGCCACCTGACCTGCCCCAGGGGTGGATTTCTAAAAAATAGTTATTCCAGCTTCAATGTTAGATTTTCATCTCCATAATTTTCTGCAAGCAAAGCACTTTTTTTCTCCTAAATTCATGTTCTTGACTTTTGTATACCATAAATAGGGTTCGACAATAAATGGTGATTTGATTCGAATGATTACCTTTTTCAAAGTTTTCAGCTGACTAAAAACCAGTTGAGTGCAGAAACAGCATAAGTCCGAATCAAATTTTAAATTTTCCTGAGCCTAATTGATGTCGAAATTAGGTAATATTTGCATGACAGAAACATAAATGCATGTTATGACAGAGAAAAAAAAAGTTTAAATATTTGAAAATTTGGAGGAGTTATGAAGTTTTTTCTCCCTACTGAAAAATTTCCTTTTTGTGACTGAGGTGGTATCTGTAATCACCGATTCAATTTTAAAAAGTACTTTTTGATTTTTACTGCGTAAAACACGCTAGTAGAGGCGTTAAAAATATCTCTGCTGTACAGTAATAATTAATCACTGTAAAGTACGGCCCAATACTGTAATAATACTTATATTAGCTGTGCTGTGCAGAATAATATTGTACTTCGCCTCAGCTCTCAGATACTTTAAATGTGAAAAACTTGCGTAGGACAAATCGCGTTGCAGCAGAAGTCCACAACAGTTGCAAAATTCTGATTCGCTTGTTCACATGTAACAGATGCAAAATGATGTTAACGAGCCAGGCAAAGGAAAATTGGAATTGTAAGAAAGATTTTTCCAAATGAAAAACTCTTAAAAAAAAAAAAAAAAAAAAAAAAAAAGTATGAGAAAATGAAGTAAAATCCAGCGGCCCGAAAGGGATCGTCCACAAATTATGTAATCATGTCACGCTTGGGGGAGGCGGCTCGTGAAGTTGTGACAGTTTGTGAAAACGGAGGGGGTGGGCGGAGGTAATAAAAAGTTGCGACATCATACATTTTAGTTTAAATAGAAACATCTAAAATCAGCAGATTAAATTTTGAAGCTAGTTTGAATAGTGAATGATTTCAAGTAATTTCTATTTTATAATTGTGTTTATAATTTTATAAAAATTTTCTTATAATTAATGATACAAATGTAATGGGATGATAATTCCATTTAAGTGAAATTAATATCGAGGCATTGTATTGACTTCTTGTTATGGCAACGCTACTCTTGGGCGGTCTGCCTGAGATGGGATTGCCTTGATCAGAGGACTTTCTAAGGGGTTCCAACGCGTATTCAAGTTACATCTATAGAAAACCGACCAAAACTCCACACCGTTAGATTGACAGCCGACCGATAGGACTGCATTAAAAAATATAATAGGAGGCATTAAAAAATATAATTTGTTTTAGAGTATTTTGTGTTTAAAAGTAAAAATAACATCAAATTCCAAAGCACTACTTTTTCAATTGCTCTTTCAGAGATCGATGCGACAAAATTTGGGCCCGTTTTGCTGAACCCTTACAAAATTACAATCAATTAGAAAGGCCCCTTCACAAAATTACAATCAATTAAAACGGCCGCTTTACATAAATACAACAGATTAAAATGGACTCTTCATAAAAATAAAATTGAATAAAACAGCCCTTCATTGACATTATTATTTTTTATGCTCACAAATGTCATTAAAACACATTGTGAACGTTTAAAAATACAATTTGAAATATTATCTTTAACATAGCGTTTTGTTTCCGAACTGCAGATGTATGTTTATGTAATATAGCGTGACTGTGACAAGAAGGTACGGTAAGTGTGACTTCCCGTGAAAAAACAAGGTAGGAAGCGATAAAAATATTAGGGATGGTCGCGAGAGGCAAGAAATCTCGCATGGTCTCGCAATGCGAGAAGAGACGCGAGACGAGAAAGTAAATATTTCGCAAGACGAGACAGAGTCTTGTCTCGCGCGACATTTCTAGCGAAAATTTCTCGTCTCGCATAAATTTACGATACGAACTACTTTTCAGTCAGAACTGCAGTGCTGTATCTGAGGAGGTATGCCATCCTGAGAAGGAAGGGTGCACTTTGCCTGAAGCCTCTATCATTTAAATTGAGTCTCCTATGTTATAGCTCCTGGTATACTATCAGCACTCTACAATGCGAACAAACACGTTAACATTTAAAATTAGGACAGCACGAGGGATATACAAAAAGCACACAAAGGAGAGGATAAAGAAAGAAACAGGAAAAAGGAAAGAAAACAAAGAAGAGTAGAAGACATAAAAATAATAAGTAAACATAGGAAAGGCGGTACGGTAAGTCCAAAGCTTGACCATATTTAGATGGGGCCCCGAGGCACTAACTTTGGGGGCCCCTTTACTATCACGAGCATTTTGACCCGTTTTTGACCGCTGTTAAATTTTCGCAGCATAAATCTTTTTTTAAGACTTCCTAAATTGAATTTTAAAATTACTTACATATATTTGAGCAAGATTATACATTTAAAAATGATTTTTATTTTAATATTTGTAACCCATTTGTATCATTAGCTCAAATGGACGCTAAGTCAGATATGGCTATGAAATTTCATTTTAAGAAACGATAAAAATACAATATAATACTTCAATTATCCTTTATAAAAGAAATGTGTTTATATTTTTTTATCATTTATGCTTGGTGCTTTTCCGTTTAAGGCGTTTTCCACTTAAAATGTTTGATCAAATCTAGGAAAAGTTCTTGTAACACACACACATTCGCACGTGTGTCGGTTGTGGATGACAATTTGTATATATATATATATATATTGTTATGTGTCTATCTAGAAAACCCTCCATGTATAATTGCATATAATAATTACAGAATGCTTTTTTTTTTAAGAAACCCTTCATCTATTAATTTGCGTAGCGTAATCGTTGCTTGTAAATAAAAACTAATGGAATTCAATCATCTTGTTAGAGAAATTTTTTAAAATTATTCTTTTAATTAGCCTTCTCCCCCTACCCCCGCAGCTGATCACTGATGTCAACATAGATATACGATTTCATAGCTCTGATAATTGCTGTTTTTTGTAAATATTTAGAAAGCTTAAAAATAAGATTTTGAATTGCAAGTGAGTTTTCATGTCTAATTCATATTTACACGTAATTCAGAATTATGGATAAATTATTCAAGTATGCTATCATTATTTCTTAGAAAAAAATGGAACAAATTTCAAACTTATTTAGAATGTCTAGCTATGATTATTGCATTTTCTAAAGTAGCTGATGCAAGTATATTGTGATATTTTATGTCCTAATTGTGTACTCAATAATTAGGATTCCTTGTTTACTTATAATTTGGCTCCATTTCATCAAAACGGATGAATACGTATGTAATTAAATTGGATATTTCACATTTTTCTCTTAAATAAATTAATATTTTTAAATAAAATGTTTCATCAGTTATTAAAAATGGTTCTTTCACCATAAGCCAAGCTATGCGAACGTAAATGAATAATCTACTGAAGCGATTTCGCTAATACAACGCTGTGTCTCAGCGGAGCATTCAAAGATCCATGTTGAGAAACAACCCAGGTCACAAGTCTTCTCTGTTGGCTCTTCTTTCTGATGGTGTGAATGAACAGGTTAAACCCCGGTTAACGATTAAATATGAAATCCATATCTCACACATTAAAACGAGAGGGAGGATAAGCAGGCTTCACTATAATTATCCTGTTCCCAATGGAAACTTCCATGAATTCACTATTCCGCACAAGGGTGTAGACAGGGATTTTTGGATTATTGGTCACAAGATTAATTCCGTGCAGAAATTCCGACTATTTATACATATATAAGTTCATATCACCCCCCCCCCCCGAAAAATTTTCCTGGCTACGTGCCTGATCCGCACATTGGGGCCGCTTAGATTAAAATTTTATTCACCATACTATTATATTTACGAAGTTCCGGAAAAAAATAAATAAAAACAAATATTTTTCGGTGTCACGTCACATTATATATACGGATTAAATCTGAATTTTTATCACTTCAAATGCTTATGAGGTAACATGGTAACTAATATCTATACTAATATGGTAATATGTATATAATTATTTGTTATTATTAATATTAATTTTCAATAAAATAGTATTAATGTTATTAAAAATAGGGTAACAAAATCGCAGTCCTTAATTTTGCGAGATGAGACAAACTGTTTGCGAGACGAGACAGAGGTTTGCCACTGCGAGGCGAGACGAGACAGCCCTGTTTCTCGTCCAGCGTCCATCCTAAAAATATCGAAAGAAAGTGTGACATCACTTGCGGTCGGCCCCAAATAGGAACAAAAAAACCGAAGTTTTGGTAGGTCAGATATCGTGCAATTTTGTGCAGCGTCCCTGGGCTTTTGCACAAAGTGAACAAAGTACCAACTCTTCTCGAATAAGAATACAGAGCTGGAGATAAAACTTCAATATATTTTTCCAAGACGTACATTTTTACGAAAATTAAGCAATCAAAATGAGTAAAACGGGAAATAAAAAACAATCTAAATGCGACATTTTGGAGACATTTAATTGGCAATTAAAGCACTATGTTCATTTTTACTATCTATTTCGACAGACTATTTTTTTAAGTATATTGTCTTTATATGAGGAGCTTGACTAATCATGCGCACATGTTCATTGTCGAAATACATGATGTAAAACACTCTCTTCGTGATTGTTTAGACTACGTAATCTTTTCCCACACATGCTAATTGCTACGGTAAATTGATCTACAGTGTTTGGTTATAAATAATGTTGCTTTCTTTCTTCTGCGGACTACGTTAATTTCGTGCTAACAAATGGTAAGTTCAAGTTCGACATCATATACAAACATATGATGCAAGAACTTCTGAATAGCGGTTACCATGAAAAAATGGCGGTACATCTGTAGCTGTTTTCAGGTATTCGATGTTTTAAATCACAGATCAGTATACAAAAATGGCTATCATAATAGTAAAATAAATAATTTCAAAAAGTCCGACACCAGAGAAAAAAAAATCAGTTTCATCAAGTGAAAGGACAGTTTTTTATTTTCAGATTTGTATTATTTTCTTTTACTTATTGTATCTTACTTATTATGGATGCCTGCCTTATGTAAGTGAGACTATCTCTAATAAATCCTATTGATAATTCTACTACTAGAGAACTAGTATTTGACAACTTTAATCCTGAAAGGATCGCATTTCTGATGTTACTTGCAATAGACGCTAATGCTCTCCAAACAAAATCTACAGTAGCAGAAATGTTATTCAATTTCCAGACGAGTCTGAAGAAACCCTAGACGGTTCATCGATTTCAATTCAAGATTTCAACTGCGTAGCGGAATAAAATTCTGGGTTCCAAAGTTTTCTTTCTCATTTGTGCGTGTGTGTGTGTATAGAATTGCCGGCAAGGCTGTTTTTAATTCCTCCATGTTCATCGGGAGGTGGGTGAAAAGGGATGCACTTAGATCCCCTTAGAATTTGAGAGGAAGGGGGGAGGATAACCTAAAAATACAGGTAATTTCATTATTTTTCTTTTACACATGGTGCAGTAAAATACAGATTGAACCTAGGAGATATATTAATTTCTGGTTGTCAGATTAAAGTAGACGTTTTGTGTGGTTTAATGTTTTCTACCATTCTACATAAATTTTAAATTTTCGGTGTCGTCCGCATACTTATCTTTGACTTTGGTTTTAATTCCTTTACACAACTTATATACTTTCTGCAGTGTCGGCTCGTGGGCTATTTAAATGGAGGTTCACAAAATATATTTGGAAAATTAAATATGCAGATACGCAGCACCTTACAAATTAATATGTATTTGCGTTTCCATCAGTCATAAGGAAAACAATGGATGCAACTGAAAGAAAACAAGTAATCTTTGGTTAAAATTCGTCACCAAGGTAAGTTTTAGCAAAGGTTGATTAATTTTATTTAAATTTTTTTATCAAAGGATAATATTGAAAAGTGTAACTGCTTTATCTCAAACAATTACTTTAGTCCCATCTTAATTATTTATTCTAGTTTGTAAAAATATTGTAGTAAAAAATGTTAAAAATAAAGAAAATAATAAGAAAAAGATCAACTAACGGAACATAACAAACCAAGGGAGAATCCGGAAGAGATATATGCAAAAAATGGTCCTTGCACACATTCATCTTGTCTACGAAATTTATGAAAGTCAATTTCCTGACTTTTTACAGACTTTTGGGAGCTTCCGGAAAAATTTTTTTGACCGTAGATGCAGTTTACTTTGGGAAATTGATCAACAGTATAACCCCCTTTTTATATTGTAACATTTTTCTACAACTTACTTGAAATAAATTTTCAACTGTAATACAATTATTCATGTACTTAAGTTAAGATAGGAAAAAAAAAAAAAAAAAAATACTATGAGTTTCAAGTAAGTTACTACAGTTAGTTCAGATTTCACTAATAGTGACCAAAACTACTTCTGTTACAGGCGGTACTTAAGCGATATATCTGAATGACAATATTAAATGCAGGCGCCGAATTTCAAACATCAAGTGTTATCTTTTAGTCTACTACACTTTAAATCTGCAAGAATAATGAGCAATACTAGCGAAAATTTCAATATTTTATCACTGGTCATAGACAGATAGCTTTTTTTTTACTCTTCAGTCACAAGAAATACCTCACCACAGAATGTGAAACAGGTATGAGCATCACATATCCCACAAACATTCTGAATCATTCCTTCTATCTAAATATAAATCATCTTTCGGGCGGCTTCCATTCAGGAAATATCCTCCATACATGCCGCTTACAGCTCCCATGCTTTGAAGGGAAATATTTAAATGAGATGCCATAAAATTAGTGTTTAGTGACAGAAGACATCCTAAATTTTTGTACATTTTTAACATGCCTATAATTAATGTTTCAAAATTAGAACGTCAATCATTTTTAAGAAATGCGTTATAACATTTTAAAAATCAATCCAGTCTGCTTTTTCTAAATCATTTAATGTATGAAAAAAACACTCAAAATACTGGTGTTAAACAATACAGAAAATAAAAAACTTTGTAAAAAACACACATAAGATGTTATAGGTAAGAGGATACGTACGTTTCAGCCAAAAATTGTTTTGGCCTTCTTCAGTCCTTTCTTCATTTAATGTATGTTAGTATTTTTGGCCTTCATAAGATTCCTGATTTTGGGGCAACAATGAAAATTCCCTCCTTAACGTTTGCACAGCTTAGTCGAAGAAACTCTTCTTGCGCATATTGAAATCCATGTTTTTCTATATCAATGCATTGCATTAACAAAATTATTCATCAGTCCTAACTATATGTGTAAAAATATGGAGTGCCTCCACTCGACTTTCCGAACACTTACGATTAACATACTTACCAAGCATTTAAATAAATTTTAATCGATGAATAATTCAAATATATATACCAAATTAAAGCTCAATCGAATGTGCCGTTTAAACGTTAGCGCACTTTCAAGAATTTCTCCCCATAGGCCATAATGTAAAAGAAATCTTTGTCATGACCCTGTAGAAAAACTATAAGTCCAAGACAAATCGAAATCAATACGGGTCTTACGATGGTGGTTTATAACATGTATACGCAATTTGAGCTCAATCGAATGTACCGTTTAAACGCTAGCGCACTTTCCAGAATGTTCCCCCATAGGCCATAATGTAAAAGAAATCTTTGTCTTAGCCCTGTAGAAACACCATAAGTCCTATACACACCAAAATCAATACAGGTCTTGCAACGGTGGTTTAAAACATATATACCCAATTTGAGCTCAATCGAATGCACCGTTTAAACGCTAGCGCACTTTCCAGAATTTTCCCGCATAGGCCATAATGTAAAAGAAATCTTTGTCGTAGCCCTGTAGAAAAACTATAAGTTCTATACACACCAAAATCAATACAGGTCTTGCGACGGTAGTTTATAACATATATACCCAAATTGAGCTCAATCGAATGTACCGTTTAAACGCTAGCGCACTTTCAAGAATTTCTCCCCATAGGCCATAATGTAAAAGAAATCTTTGTTTTATCTCTGTAGAAAAACTAAGTCCTATACACATCAAAATCAATACCGGTCTTACGACGGTGGTTTGTAACATCTATACCCAATTTGAGCTCAATCGAATGCACCGTTTAAGCTCTAGCGCACTTTCCAGAATTTTCCCCCATAGGCCATAATGTAAAAGAAATCTTTGTCGTAGCCCTGTAGAAAAACTATAAGTTCTATACACACCAAAATCAATACAGGTCTTGCGACGGTAGTTTATAACATATATACCCAATTTGAGCTCAATCGAATGTACCGTTTAAACGCTAGCGCACTTTCAAGAATTTCTCCCCATAGGCCATAATGTAAAAGAAATCTTTGTTTTATCTCTGTAGAAAAACTAAGTCCTATACACATCAAAATCAATACCGGTCTTACGACGGTGGTTTGTAACATCTATACCCAATTTGAGCTCAATCGAATGCACCGTTTAAGCTCTAGCGCACTTTCCAGAATTTTCCCCCATAGGCCATAATGTAAAAGAAATCTTTGTCGTAGCCCTGTAGAAAAACTATAAGTTCTATACACACCAAAATCAATACAGGTCTTGCGACGGTAGTTTATAACATATATACCCAATTTGAGCTCAATCGAATGTACCGTTTAAACGCTAGCGCACTTTCAAGAATTTCTCCCCATAGGCCATAATGTAAAAGAAATCTTTGTTTTATCTCTGTAGAAAAACTAAGTCCTATACACATCAAAATCAATACCGGTCTTACGACGGTGGTTTGTAACATCTATAACCAATTTGAGCTCAATCGAATGCATCGTTTAAGCTCTAGCGCACTTTCCAGAATTTTCCCGCATAGGCCATAATGTAAAAGAAATCTTTGTCGTAGCCCTGTAGAAAAACTATTAAGTTCTATACACACCAAAATCAATACAGGTCTTGCGACGGTAGTTTATAACATATATACCCAATTTGAGCTCAATCGAATGTACCGTTTAAACGCTAGCGCACTTTCAAGAATTTCTCCCCATAGGCCATAATGTAAAAGAAATCTTTGTTTTATCTCTGTAGAAAAACTAAGTCCTATACACATCAAAATCAATAACGGTCTT
The DNA here is from genome assembly GCA_038373885.1 of Cheiracanthium punctorium. Classification (NCBI taxonomy): domain Eukaryota; kingdom Metazoa; phylum Arthropoda; class Arachnida; order Araneae; family Cheiracanthiidae; genus Cheiracanthium; species Cheiracanthium punctorium. The sequence continues at coordinate 336,355 of JAWZYV010015637.1, read as the reverse complement.
ACGACGGTGGTTTGTAACATCTATACCCAATTTGAGCTCAATCGAATGCACCGTTTAAGCTCTAGCGCACTTTCCAGAATTTTCCCCCATAGGCCATAATGTAAAAGAAATCTTTGTCGTAGCCCTGTAGAAAAACTATAAGTTCTATACACACCAAAATCAATACAGGTCTTGCGACGGTAGTTTATAACATATATACCCAATTTGAGCTCAATCGAAAGTACCGTTTAAACGCTAGCGCACTTTCAAGAATTTCTCCCCATAGGCCATAATGTAAAAGAAATCTTTGTTTTATCTCTGTAGAAAAACTAAGTCCTATACACATCAAAATCAATACCGGTCTTACGACGGTGGTTTGTAACATCTATACCCAATTTGAGCTCAATCGAATGCACCGTTTAAGCTCTAGCGCACTTTCCAGAATTTTCCCCCATAGGCCATAATGTAAAATAAATCTTTGTCGTAGCCCTGTAGAAAAACTATAAGTTCTATACACACCAAAATCAATACCGATCTTGCGACGGGGGTTTATAACATATATACCCAATTTGAGCTCAATCGCATGCCCGTTCAGGAGCTATCGTGTTCACTCACATACACACAAACACACATACATACATACATCTCGTAAAAATAGTATAAATGAATTCAGAAGACCTCAAAACGTGTAAATGCACCAAAATCTCGAATTCGAATTTTTTCATGATTACAATACTTTCCTTACATGGTACATGTTCGGAAAGTAAAAATGCGAGAATAACTTTCTTTATAATAAGTAGAATACAGATTTTGGATATATTTTTCACCTACATTTCTTATATCAGCGATTCCCATAATTTTAACATTGTGCCCCCCCCCCTTCCCCAACAAAAGATGACTTAAGATAGCGCCCCCCCCCACATTCCTCAACAAACATAGTTTTTTATTCCTCAACAACGAACATTGAAGCTCATTTTCTACAAAATAATGTAAAGCTTGAATAACCATTGTAAGCGAAAATAGATATGTTTTTGAGTAAAAATAAGAATAAATGAGATGATATTTAAAAAAAATGCACGATATCACTTGTTCTTTGCTTGCTTTTCTCGCAAGACCCCTGTAAACGCCCTCGTCTTCCAAGGGGAACGCGCCCCACCGTCTGAAAATCGCTGTCTTGTATTATCAGGGTCGATCCAGGAATCGTGTCCAGGGTTCCATTTTTGTTAATTTCAACATTTATTTTTGTGAACTTCATATCAATTTTTGTTAAAAGTCTCTTTTCTTCTTCGGATAGTTTTCAACACAAATTAAAATATACGGTAAAATGCCAATGAAGGGTTCTTTGCATCGATTGTAATTCTGTTAAGGGTCCCGTTTTAATCGATTGTAATTTTGTGAAGGGGTCGTAAAAACGGACCCACATTTCATCTTCATCGGTCCCTGATTTTCACCTATTTAACTGGTGAAAATCAGGGACCAAGCGTGTGGTGAGTTAATTTCGCGTTTTTATGCCGGTATTAAAGACTGAATTGTACTTTGGATAATTCAGTCTTTAATACTGGCATAAAAACGCGAAATTAACTCACCACACGCACAGAAAGAATTGCGTTCATTAATTCAACCTTTGGACGTTTTCATAAACGTTAAAGACAATTATAGTAAAATTAAGCGAATTTTATGTAAAAAGACTAGAAAAGAAATAAAAGTATTCCAGTGTTGAAAGACATGCTTCAACTGCAGTGGCTTTGAGTGAAAACAAAACATTAAGAAACCCCTTTTTCCAACTGTTCAAGGTCCCATGCCAAAAATTTATGGAAGTAAATTGTGTTTCTGGTTTCTTGTTATAAGTGGATCAAATGTGGATCAATTGCAAGTAAAAGACAATGTAATATAGTTATAACTGCTATACGATAACCAATATAACACAAAACTTATAAATGGAATTCCTTGGAGGGTGATAGAAAATTTCTGCAAACATATTCTTTTTCAGCACCCTGAAATATATAAGAAAAACCCAGTGTACAATGAGGAAGGTAAAATTTGTTTTTCAGTATTACTAGTGTTTGATAAATTTGCGATATTGCCGACCAGGTGGTGTAGTGGCTAAAGACTGTACTATCTGCTTTACCAAAATTTATTTATTTTTTGGAAAAAAAGTTGGAAAAAAACAATCACTGAACTACAATTGATAATAAACAATATTTCATTTTGAATGTTGTAAGACTACCGTTAAACTATTTGTTAGAGGGGGAGCAAAACGTTTGTTGTAAAATTTGATAAGGTAAGTTAACTAATTCTTCAACACCTTTCGTGAAGTCATTTATATTACAACAATCAAACTAATAAAAACTTTCGATTACGATTACACATGGCCAGATTACATTACGATTACAAAATTCTTCTTTGTGAACATTCATGGTTTTTAATTGAAACATTTTTACGCAGAGAACAGAACTAATTTACAAAAAAAAAAAAAAAAAAAAAGAAAAGAAACTGGTGTTTGAAAGAAATTTATTGAAACTTAGTAAAATAACACACATAAAAGGATCCTTGAATACAGGTTTAACCTATTTGAGCAATGCCCTCTAATAATACAACACATGAGATTTCCTGCACTCTGTCTCTAGCGTTGCTTCCTCTCCCACCTACCTCGACATTCCTTACTGTGCCCAGAGAGGACCGATGAGAGGAAGAACGCTGCTCCGCTGCTCACATAAAGGATAATTTTTTACTTTACGTCTTAGTATCAATGTGAAGGAACATGTTAAACCGGGATTCGAGATTTTTTGAAATAAAACTTCTTTAGTGGCGACTAGGGAGTTACTCAGATTTTTTTTTTCTGACGGAAGTAACGCTCAATAAAGGAAGTGAAGTGGCGAGGTGTATATGTCATACACCTCGCCAAGCGCGCTCCGAAAAAGAACAACAGTAAAACCTACTTTTTCGACCTGCTTTTGCCGTTCCCCGAATTCATCGTGTAAAAATACGCGGAACCTGTTAGGGAAAGAAACGGCGAGAAAAACAGTCAAGAGCCGTATCTTTGATACATCAATAAGCGTTTTGAAGGTACATTCAACCAGGGGCGTAGCCAGAAATTTTTCATGGGGGGGGGTTACGACTACTGCAACTCATATATATGTATACGTGTGTGTGATAATGTAGTGAAGAATATACATATTGTATGGCAAAAAATTCCTCATGGGGGGGGGTTATGACCCCCCTACCCCTCCCCAGTTAAATTGGCCGTTACGCTATGAAACTCCTATATATTATGCATGTCATGTCTGTTATTATTTTGCCCAAAAGCTGTATTTTAAGAAATGTTAGTAAATTTAGAAGAATGTAGTTTGTGTGAACGCAATATTTATAATGATATATATAGTGTAATGATATAAATATTTATATATAGTACTGATATATATATTTATAATGATATATATACAACGGTTTAAGAATACGGGTATGCAACACTACAAAGAAACAAACACTGGCTGCAAACGGTTTAAGAAGAAAATAAAAGAATAACAAATGGACACTCCGTGGATTCTAACCCAATCTCAAGACGGAGCAAGCAACGGTTTAGCACGGGGATGGAACACCACAAAGAAACGGACCCTGACTGCAATCAATCCCAAACAAGACAGAACCTGCAGTTTAAGATACAGAATAATAATTCGAAACCTACCAGCAGACGAAATCAACGCTTAAGAATACTGGGATAGAAAAACAAAAAAATAAAATAAAATAAAATAAAAAATTACACTACCTGCATTCGAACCCAACAAACAGAGAAAAAAATCAGTTAAAGTATAATACTGGACTATGGACATCCCCCCCCCCCATTCAAACCCAACCTCCCGACGGAACAATGGTATAAGAAAACAGTTAAAGAATAATACTACAACATGGACACTTCCTGGATTCTAAGTAATTATCATGAATTACCGATGATTCTTACTGGAGATTTTAATGTTAATTTTCGCTCTCAAGATTCTCACCCGTTAGTTGATTTTTTAAAAGAAAAATTTGATGTAACTATGAATACTTCTCGACTTCAATGAACAACGCATTTCGGTACAACGATAGATGCTGTATTTTCAAGAAAATTAGCAAATTTAGAGAGTAAAATTTATGTTTCACATTACAGTTACCACATATCTATAATTTCATATATAAAAAATTATGATGACATTCAAGTACCTATTTCCAATGAATAATATGAATATAACATTTATATAATCTTTGTAAAGTACATGGATAATAAATATAATTAAATTACGTTATGATATTTATTAAGTTAAAGTTTAATCATTCCAGTGATATGTGTCGAAGGTAAACGTCAAAGAAGTTTTACTTCAATCGCGCGTAAAGATTACACGCATACACTTTTATTTTTATTCTTTTCAGCATTTTCAATAGACTATCAAAAAGCAGGAGCCCCGAGAAATTTAACGAAGACTCCACAACGAATTTTTTTCTGTCATAATCATTTGACGTTAAGTACCAAAACTGAGTGAATGTAATCCTGTAATCATCTCAAGCGATTACGATTACCGAATGCTTGCTTAGATTACGAATAAACTACAATTATTTAATCATAATCTAGAAATTTAATTTTTTAGATTCGATTACACGGGGATTTAGGTTTTCAGGTTACGATTACATTAGATTATTTGTATAACTAAATTTCTAGATTATGACTAGATTACGATAGCACAGAAAAGTGTAATCGATTATAATTGATTACGATTACATGAAGTCTACAGAAGTTCTTGTATCAGAAAATCTAATATACAAGTTATAAAATGTTTTAATCACCAGAGCTGTCCTTAGTTTGAAATCTGTAACATTTTCACTGTCCTTACTAGTTAACGGAAACATGCTAAGCTGTCTATTAATAACTCCAAATAAATGTCGTTATACTAGAATCGACAAGTTCATCCTGAACAGATCGCGTTTCTGATATTACTCCACGTAAAAGCTAATGCCCCCAAACAAAATCTAGTGTAACAGAAATGTTATCCGATTTCCAGACAAGTCTGAAGAAGCCCTAGACAGTTCATCGATTTCAATTCAAGATTTTCTTATAGCTGCGCGGCTGAATGAAAATCTGTATCCCCAAGCTTTTTTTTTTTCTGTTGGGGTAGATATTTTGGTTTCGACTGGCCATTTTCAGGATCTAGACAAACATTGTTAAAGGGGAAAATGGAAATTATTGGAATGGACAAAAAACATAAGTGTCATTAACGAAAAATGCTACAAAATCATGTTTCTTGTTTTTAATAAAATCACGCCGCGTTCGATTAAAGATGAGATAAAGAAAAGAATTAAAAGATAAAGAATTAAGATGGCGCTCTCCAAAAGAGAATGTTTCGAACGGGTACTCGAGGGAGAAAAAGTTGTATCAGCCCCCTTGTTGGCAGTGCGTAAGCGCTGATGCATCTTGAACCTTGTAAATAAAATAATTAAGAAGCTTGAATATGAATTATTATTTATCTTTAGCTCGAAGTCTAGACAAAAATTATCAAAGGCCTTATTTCATATTATTTTCAAGTAACTGTATGCTTAAATAACAATCATACATGTTACTTACAGATTTAAATATTTTATGACATAAAATAAAATAATACTGTAAATGTTTAAAAAAAAAAAAAAATAAAGGCATTTTCTGCTGTTGGATTTGCTGTATAAGAGTTACCACTATAAAACCGATTCAAATAAACCAACGATTTCTTTTCTCTGTGATTCAAAGAATACATTTACCTTTACCCACTTGCACACACCAAAGTCTATTAGCCTATTGAAAAATACTGATTGTTGTAAATACTAGAAAAATTATGCTAAAAAGTTGTCCCACTTTCAATTCTTTAACCCTTTGAGGCGCAGCCCTTTCCCAATGCTGAAAAGAGGGCCGCCGTTGCCATCGCTCGACTTAACTACCAGCGACGATCGAAACGTTCATCGCGTGCCACAGATCTAGAGACCCTTTTTTGACGACAGCTGGCTGTGCGGTAGTTAAGTCGAGCGATGGCAACGGCTGCCCTTTTTTCAGCATATGGCAATATATCCAGCTGTTCTCGTATTCTTCCATTTTTCAGCAGATGTCAGTGCTGTTTAAAAATAATAGTGACATTTTTTTACGGGAAATGACGTGCTAAAAAGTAAAGGATTCTCGTGGAGCTATGTCACCTGCAACTATTTTTATAGAAATCAAATCTATTCTTCGTGACTGGCAAGAGTCAAAACGTCCGAGTTAGGTGTTCCCAGAGCGGGAACACTGCCCGTTATTGGGCTAACCTAAGACATGAACGTAATTAAAGAATTTTGCTGCCCCTGTATTATTAAATAACTAGCTGCTACCCGCGACTTCATCCGTGTCGGCTTTAGAGTTAGGTCCCGAGAGAAATGAAGCATGTGTGAATAACACATATGTTTGCGACAAAAGAAACTGCATTTAAATATTATTTGCTTTTTACTTATTTTAAATGAAGTATAATGCATGGTAGTATACTTCATTTAAAATAAGAGAGTATGCAGATTTATTAAATTTAGATTTTTTTTTAGGCATTTGGCGAATAGAGACAGTTACGACAGTATTTGTGAACTGTTTTTAGTGTTCTTGTAAAAGAAATATTTACGCTATATGCATGAATTGTAGCCTGCGTTAATCAGGAATAGTGTAGCTTTCTATTAGCGAAAAAGTTTTAGAATCGGTTCTATAGTTATACAGAGATACCCAGAGAGCGTAATGACTTAGAATTATTTTGAGTGTTCCTGTAAAGGAACTATTTGCGCTACGTGCATGAATTTTAGCCTATAATACTCAAGAATAGTGTAGCTTACTATCAGTGAAAAAAGTTTTGGAATCGGTTCAGTACTTACAGAGATACACATAGAGCGTAGTGTAATTCTTATGAGTATCCCTGTAAAAGAACTATTTGTGATATATGCATAAAAGGTAGTCTATAACACTCAGGGTCCCACCAGTGTCTAAGAGGTTCTGCTCTCAAAACTGGAAGGCTGGGGGGTGCCAGGTTCAAACCCCGGTCGCGCCTGTCGACCTAGCCGCCCGCAGTTTTTTGTGGTTTTCTCCAAAACCTCGCGTAAATACGGGCTAGGATCCTTTAGAAAGTTCCCCACAGAGGAATTCCCCATATAGGCCTAGGACCCTAGTGCAGTCAATCGGTCAAACAAACAATAATACTCAGGAATAGTGTAACTTTCAATCAGTGATAAAAGTTTTAGAATCGGTTTAGTAGCTATAAAATTTCCATAGAGCGCAATGCATTAGAATTATTTTGAGTGTTTTTGTAAAAGAAATATTTATATGCTATATGCTTGAAAGGTTGCCTGTATGTTAATCTAGGGCATAAGCTATGTTCATTACAAATTTTTCCAAATCCTTTCAACCATTTGTGTGTGATTCAGTCAAAAACATCTAAACACACAAACGTACACATTTATATTATTGGTAGGATTTGGAAATTTATGAACTTTAAGAAACATATTTGGACTTTTCTTTCTAATGCTTTTTAATTTGGCGTAAAATTAACGTAATTTTTCCAAACCATTTCATGTTTTTCAAATGCATGTGAATCTGCAAATGTAATTTCTGCTTTATTTCAAAAGCATAAATCATTTTATGCGGCCGATAAAACGGTTTTTAATTAATAATTAGAAAAGTAATTAAAATTTTAAAATTCTGAGCCTCAGGTGCACTTTACCAAACTCATGGGCTTATATGCTCAAATTTTCAAAGCTCTGCTTTCTGTAGATTTATTTGTCTGGAGAACATTCATTTTTATTATTATAGATGGATAGATTTGGCATAAAACTGGCATAATTCCCGTGGTATTTAATATTTTCAGATGCACGAGCTTCTTTATTGAAAAAATAACATTCTTGTTAGCTCAAAACATGAATCATTTCATACGGGCGAAACTCGCCAAGCATAGCAACGTAAAAACGGTTTTTAATTAATAATTAAAATTCTAAAAATTTAAGTAGCCTATAATCTTCTCCAGAGTCCCATCTATATCTGAACCAAAATTCGTCTTTATCGATTCAGCGGTTTAGGCGTGAAAGCGTCATAAACAAACAAACAAACTCACTTTTGCATTTATCCTATATTTGCTTATACTAATCCTAACTAATATTAGTTAGGATTAGTATAGTTAGGATTAGTATCCTATGCTCTGTTTATTTATTGTTAAACATTTAGTTTGAGTGTCGATTACGACACACACTCCCCCCCCCCCCAAGTTTTAATAGCTGCTTTTTGCATTCAGGTTGATACATAATGATAATTCTCTCGTAAAAAGATATTAGGTATTATTGTACATGTAGGAAATTCGAAATGATTGTCTAATGCGTTTAACTTTACAGCACTATATTACAAACCAGGGCTAGGAATAAGTCGCGACATTCAAAGCAAATGCCGTGAGATAGCCCAAACAGCCGCGATGAACACCAGTTCTAAGTTGCGAGTTTAGCTGTGGTGAATATTTAAAACTTTATTACTTGAGAAGTGTTTTTTTTTTTTTTTCCCTATCTCAGATGTATTTTAAGGTTACATATTAAACTGCAAAATGCTTTTAAAAAATTAAAAGTGATATTTCACTTATTATCGCATTATTTATTCAGTTTTTAAAGCGAAAAAAAAAATGCAACTGCAAATCACCGTTATTAAGAAAATTTCAGATTTTGCAGCCAGCTTATAAAAATAACCAGAACAACCAACAAAAGCTGGAGTTAGAAAGTAAAATTAATAAAAACGTATAAAAAACTGTGTACTTGTTTTATTAATTTTACGGCTTATAAAATCTTTTACAGAAGGAAAAAAAGAAAAATAATAAATCCTGAAATTTTTTTGAATTGTAATTCGAATATTAATTCCTTTACTATGAAATTAAATTGCTTCACAATAAAGTTACTTTTTAATTAATGAAATGGTAATACATTAATTTACCTTATTTTTGTATGCTGTTGCATTCTTAAGTATCATTTCTTAAAATGAAGGGTGTTACTTACTATTATTAATTAAACTTTAATGTTAATTAAGATACATGATTAATTAAAAACCTTTTAATTAATTAAATTGATTGCATTTATCTTTTATTTAAAAATACGTTTAAAAAAATGTTTCAAAGCACGTAAGTTTTTGACGGATGGAACCGACCCAGTGGTGTCAAAAACTAGTTTTTCGAAGGCGAAAATCCAACCCTGACCGTCACTAATAAAATCCTTTGATAATTTTCGACATCTTAGCATTTGACAACTCCTTTTTGAAAAACGAACTTCATCTTGAAATGTTACTCCCAATAGACGCTATTGCTCTTCAAACAAAATCTATGGTAGCAGAAATGTTATTCAATTTCCAGACGAGTTTGAAAAAACCCTAGGCGGTTCATGGATTTCAATCCAAGATTTCGAACTGCGTATCGGAAGAAAATTCTGCTCTTTTTCTTTCTTTTTCCTTTTTATTTTTCAAGGCAAGCAATAGACAAGATTTAGACAGAATTTGTTGTGGCAGATAAATGGAACTTGGTCTTGCCAATTCCATGTCCACAAGATGTAATTGATTACGTGCCTGGATGTAATCAGGATTTGATATTGATAAATTCATTACAAGATTTATTTTAATCGAAATATGATTCAATTATCAAAGGACAAAACAAACAGAAAATTTCAAAGAATAGCAAAATAACGAATATTCGGTTAAAATTCAAATTAATCTTGTGTGTTAAGTTTCAGCTCGACAGAAAGTGTTTTTTTATTTTAAATGAAAAATAAAATTTAAAGAGCTTAGTATATACATATTTCCATACACTAGACCGAAAAAATTATTTTTTGTAAATGTTAAATGCACAAAATTATGTGTAAGTATTTGTAATTCATGTATACTATTTCATCTAAATGTTAATGTTTTTGTAATAGTTTTGGCTTCCATTTGTGCATTAAAATGCAAAGCTATTGGAGGAAATATCAACTATGGAGATTTTCTAAAAAACACATACCTACTCATTCCCTTAACCTCACCCCTTCCCTCAAAAAATTATTCTTTCTAGAGCCCCCTACAAAAGCTTTGATAAGTCGGCGCCTCTGCAATATACAGGAGTTCAAAGAATGAAAAAATATAAAATACATTCTGAATTCCTGGTGACCAACCTCCTGGAAATTGTTGATATATGCCGCCTCCAACCCCAATCCGAAATAATCAAGATGTCACCCCACAATAGAATTGCACTAAACGCCAAATATAACAGCAAGAGCGATCCTTTAATTATTCATACACACTGAGGCAATTTTCGAAGCTATGAACTTTCTTTGTTTTCTTTATTTTATGCTGATTAGAAGACGGATGCCTTGCAAAACCCGTTTGGGTGCCAGATTTGCACAGTAACGGCATTGAAGTTCGGAATACACAGCAGAAGAAAAAACCCGGCGGGTTATGATAATTCGTCAATTTAGGGAGCAAATTAGCGGACGCGGAGCGTTTGAAAATTAGTCAGCGGGCTTTTGAAAATAAACGGGCCACTCTGGGTGGAGATGCTTGGTTGGATCTCAATCATCCGCTATTTCTCTCGCTTCCCTTTTCGGAAGCAATTTTTTAACCAAGTATTTAACTGGAGAGTCCGTCGCAGTTTTTGATTAAAACTTTTCTCATTCCAAAAAGTGTTGGTGAGGTGGCTAGTAGCGGGCATAGTGGGACCGTGACCTGCGTTATTAAGTTCAAAAGGGACCTTGTTAAAGAGAAATTACTTGGGCTATTTTAAAGTGGTAAATTGAATGAGAGCGTTGTAAAATAATTTTGTAAGTTGTAGCATGGTATCAAAATAAAATATGCTAAAGTAAGTGCCAGCAGAAGGGAGTAAAAAATTATGTTGCGATAGCAGTCGGATGCAAGAACAGTGGCGGATTAATGCAAGTTTGTTGGGGGGGGGGTAGTCTGTCGGTGGGGGCGGTTAGTTAGAAGATTGAAGTATACATCCATTTTATGGAAGTAAAATAGGATATTTTACATTAATTTCTTTCACGGGGGGGAAGGGCGTCCGCCCCCCCCCACGCTTTAATTCGCCCTTCTGCAAGAAAAACAATTTTTAGATCAGGAAGCGACGGACAGAGGGGAGAATAAGCAATTAAAAGGCTATTACACGCTTTGAAAAGCGTAATATAAATTTTGAAAGGTGAAGTAATGAAAAATGAGAACAGAAATGAAAGTTAAAATGCTTGATTTTAAGCAGATTAAATATAGAAAACAGAAAACAAATGGCAATTAATAACAAATGTGTGATCTACATCACAGACCTTCTCTGTACAAAATCTGCTCGACTCCTTTGCTAAGCTTTCTTCCTTGGTATATAATGACTCAAATTAAAGGAAAGAGTCGATAAATTATATCAATCCCCTTATCGTCCCCCACCTTCTTTGCATCAGGATTTTATTATTATCATTATTATGTAACAACAATGGGTAAATAAAATAATTTTTATTTACCCATTAAGTAAATAATTAAAATAAAATATTTTTTCATTTATGCAACAATAAATAAATACTTTAATGGGTAATAAAAAAATAATAGAAGAGGAAAACGTGCATGGAAAATAAAAAATATCATCATTTTGCAAGAAATAAGCTTTGAGAGTTTTACTGAGCGTCAATTCAAATATTAAAATAGTGCATCTTATCAATCTATAGGGAAGTATAATGCCTCGGTATAAACAATAAGTTAAGTCTTCTAAAGCAATATAGGTGTGAGAAAGTGAATTAAACTTACGAACTATAATTTAAAGTTTTCAGAAATGTAATGCAAAAATACAAACGCATTCCATAGAATTAAAAAACAAAACAAAACAGTAGGTTTTGACCTCCTTCCGGTTTTTGGCCGCCCTAGGGCATTGCACCCCCCCCCCCCCCACATTCAGTGAAGGATCCAGAAAAGGTTCAAGGGAGGGTCGATAAACATGACAAAGCATATTATCCGAAATCGGTCACTCTCTTTTTTTGTATTTTCTTACCTGTTTATTTGATATTGAACCCATGTTTAAGCTGTCCGCTCTCACCATTTAAAATGACGAACCCAGCGAATGCCAGGGTTTAAAAAAAAAAAAAAAAAAAAAAAAAAAAAAACTGGGAAGCAACATCGGTTGAAGAAGGAGAGTCTTGTCCGTTGCGTCTTTTTAAATGGTGAGAGGGAACACTCTGTTCTATAAGACGAAGGGCTTTGACTGATGAACACTAAAAAAATTTTCAGTCGAAACGAACGTATCCTGGTATAAGTAACATTTTATGTGTGTTTTATTAAGTTTTTATTCATTTTAACGTTTAACACCAGTAGTTTGAGTGTTTTTTCCGTAGGTTTAATATGGGTTAAATAGTGAGTCAAAGTGCGTTCAGGGGAGATCAATCGTCTCACCTCCCTCCTACATACACTACTAGGGATGTGTCATTCGAATGACTTCTATAATCGATTATTATTGTTCAATGGAATCAATAATCGATTAATCGAATAGTCAATATTAGAGATTTTTACTACTCGAATAGTATTCGCGGTTTCACTATTCGAATAGCATTCACAATTTCCATATCTGAACATTCGAATAGAAATCGCAATTTCACTATTCGAATATTCGATTAGCAATCGCGATTTCATTATTCGAATAGTATTCGAAATTTCGAATTCCGCGTGCTATTCGAAAGCCATGTGCGGAGCGTTCGAATGGATTTCTCGAAATCAGTTATCTAGAATGTATTTAATATTCGAATAGTTTCATTCTCTCATGCCCATCACTATTCACCGCTGCGTTCACAAATGTCTGAATACGCCACTGAACTGGACGCATACAAATTTTGATTGATTAGTGACACAAGCGGCTGGCTTACTTACGGTGTATCACTTTTTGTTTCAGGTATAAGGTTGGCACGCTTTCAAGTATCAATGGCCAAAACACAACCAAGAGTCGTCACGTGACATCAGGGAAATACAAATGCATATTTTTTTTTCTTCACGTGCTGACAATAATTCACGCTTGCGTTCACTTTTTTTTTTTCAGGGTTATGAAATCTTGGTTTTTGACTGACAACGAGCTTTCTTTCATGCCAGCATATTGAAATCGATAATTTTATGTTTGGGTGTGAATCAACGATGATTTTTAGAACCTGGAAAATCCAAAACCCATGGTATGTGTTGCTGATTTGGCAAAGATTGAAAAACCTTGATTCGACCGGTTTTAATCCCGCCAAAACTTCACGACATTTTCTTTTCTTTTCTTTTCTTTTTTTTTTTTTCTCCTTATTTTTCGTTTGAACAAGGGATGTTGCGAAGTTTTAATTGGATAAATGATCTTTCCTAATCAGTTGTCAATTTATTTGAGCAATCGCTTTCGTACATTTTTCCTGGGACCAAATAGGGACGGAGTGTTATCCAGGGCTGATTACTGTGCAGGTCAACTAGGCCACGGCCTCTCGGTGATTGAAGAGTTTGAGATTAAGTTAAAAAGAATAAATCTGCCGAAATTATGCTAGCGAATATTGGGGATTACGGGAGGCGGGAGCAAAAGAGTAGCAATTCACTAAGTTTTATTTTATTTTATTTTTGGGAAGGGTGGGTGGTGCTCAATACGTTTAGATCAATTCCAGAACTAAAAATCTGGAGTGACTCCACTCGACTTTCCGAACACTTACGATTAAGATCATTACCAAGCATTTAAATAAATTTTAATGAATGAATAATTCAAACATATATACCAAACTGAAGCTCAATCGAATGCGTCGTTTAAACGCTAGCGCACATTCAATAATTTCTCCCCATATGCCATAATGTAAAAGAAATCTTTGTCGTAGCCCTGTAGAAAAACTGTAAATCCTATACACAACAAAATCAATACCGGTCTTACGATGGTAGTTTATAACATGTATACCCAATTTGAACTCAATCGAATGTGCTGTTTAAACGCTAGCGGAACTTTAAGAGTTTCCCCCCATAGGCCATAATGTAAAAGAAATTTTTGTCGTTGTCCTGTAGAAAAACTATAAGTTCTATACACATGAAAATCAATACCGGTCTTACGATGGTGGTTTATAACATGTATACCGAATTTGAGCTCAATCCAATGCACCGTTTAAACGCTAGCGCACTTTCAAGAATTTCCTCCCATAGGCCATAATGTAAAAGAAATCTTTGTCGTAGCCCTGTAGAAAAACTATAAGTCCTATACACACCAAAATCAATACCGGTCTTGCGACGGTGGTTTATAGCATATATACCGAATTTGAGCTCAATCGAATCCCCCGTTTAGGAGCTATCGTGTTCACTCACATACACACAAACACACATACACACACACGCACATACACACACACACACACATACACACACACACATACACACACATACATACATCTCGTAAAAATAGCATAAATGAATTCAGAAGACCTCAAAACGTGTAAATACACCAAAATCTCGAAGTCGAATTTTTTCATGATTACAATACTTTCCTTACATGGTACATGTTCGGAAAGTAAAAATGACACTATATTGTGCTGATTTGTAGTAATTTTCTATCTTCCTCCAAGAGTATCGGGGGGAGGGGGGGGGCTTAAGCCCCAAAGCCCACTCCCTTTCCTACGCCCCTGCGAGGGAGTGGACGACATGAAACCATGTGCTTCACGTGACTTTCCTGTGCTCGTTGCTTTAAAATATACAGAGGAGAATTCTTTCACTGTCGCTTTACTAATGCAAATAGCCACTTTCGTCACAGCATTTTATGCATTTTCTATATACAGTGATCTCTCACTATTGCATGGGTGCAGAGGACAAAGAGAAAAACTCATATAAACGAAAAACTACAAAAAAGAGCTTAAAAATAAAATAACAGTAAGTATAGAAGGATATTGTTAATTAATACTATGTATACACTGAAAAAAAAATGTAAATGAAGATAAATTTCAAAATGCTGCGATGATTTTTTAAAAATCAATTACACTACTTTTGATGAACATGGAAATGGCTACATACACAATTTTCGTTTTACGCCTGTTACTACTTTCTCATAAAGTACACTGCTGGCCACCCAAATTGCAACACCAAGAAAAACAAGAGATATCACAACAAAATTTATTGTGTAGATGACATGTTGACCAAGTAACAAATGATTAAATTTACAGCATTCTATGAAGCGTGGTTCCTGCCAAAATCAGTACCCAGAGTAGCCGCCGTTGTTGGAGATCACAGCTGCCACACGCCTCGGCATTGATTCAAAGAGACTTTGAATGTGTTCTTGGGGTACAGCAGACCAAGCAGCTTCCACACGTTGCCAAAGTTGATCTGGTGTGACAGCTGGGGATGAACTCTGGGTCAGTCGTTGAGCAACCATGGACCACATGTTTTCTATCGGCGAAAGATCCAGAGAGCGCGCCGGCCAGGGAAGCAATTCAATCTGGTGATTGACGAAGAACCCTTGGACAATGCGTGCCACGTGTGGCCGTGCATTATCCTGCTGAAATATGGCTGTTGGCAAGCCCTGAAGGTAAGAAAGGACAACTGGCTCCAACACCTCGGAGATGTAGCGCTGGCTGGTTAAAGTACCGGCAATGCGTACTAGAGGAGTGCGAGAGAGATATCCGATACCGCCCCATACCATAATACCCGGTGCAGGACCAGTGTGACGGTGCATAATGCAGCTGTTCAGCATCCTCTCTCCACGGTGTCTCCAGACTCGAATCCGACCGTCGTGGTGTTGCATACAGAAGCGTGACTCGTCAGTAAAGAGAATTTCATTCCATTCTGTCGTCCACATCCTTCTTTCATCGCACCATTGGCGGCGGAGACGTCTGTGGTTCCGCGTCAGAGGTAGACAAAGCAACGGACGTCTTGCGGACAGACCATTCTGCTGTAAACGACGTCGAATGGTACGCGCAGACACTGGATGATGCGTTACAGACTGAATCTGCTGTGATATGGTTCGTGATGTGACTGAGCGGTCCGTCACTGCCATGCGTACAATCTGCCTGTCATCACGTGACGTGGTGCACTGAGGTCGATGCGGTCGATCACGTCTGTCCGTCGTACCCTCCTGCACCCAACGATCACATATCCGCATCACAGTTGTTTGGTTTCGTCCAATACGACGACCGATTTCCCTGAAAGATAACCCACAATCTCGGTATGCCACTATCCTTCCTCTGTCAAACTCGGATACTTGATCAAAAGATGATCGTTGTTTCCTACGAGGCATAATTTATCGTTTTTTTGAAAAAAAAGCAAGAAAAACACAATTGCTGTACTTGAAACCGTCGAAATCTCCAAGCCTTAAATAGCGCTTTGAGGTGGCGCCACAGGCGCGCTTGATGTGCGTCTGCGCTGAAATTCTAATCATTTGCATATCTCACCTCAGCTAATGCATGTTGTAAATTTCATATTATTTGCATGCTTCCTTCAGGGTGTTGCATTTACGATGGCCAGCAGTGTAATTTAAAATCGAAAATTTATATAAAGGGTTAAAATTCTTGTTTAAGAAATATCTGTCTAGTTGAAAAAATCTGCGTTTTCAACTGAGATTTTTTTTTTTTTTTTTTTTTTTTTTTTCCCCGACGGTCATAAGTGAGGGGGTGTTTTTCTTAGGACAGTGCATAAATGAATAAGGAATATCATCGTCTTCGTAAGTCCCCGGACAGGACAGCGGAAAAAATGCACATAAAAGAGAACAAGTGGGAGATTATAGCATTTTTTTAAAGCCTTTACCCCCCCCCACATTTACAGAAGTATAGTAAACGAGCTCACTAATACAGAGTGGCCAAATTATTGGACTCATTGTGGACCCCCCCCCCCTCAAAAAAAAAAGAAAGAAAAGAAGGAAAAAATAAGTTATTTCTGCAATAAATTCATTTTGTGAATAGAAATGACACACAATTATGCTTGTTCATACATTTCTCAATGGTACTTCGTATGGCCTTCTTTAACCCTTTAACGCGCAGTGTTCCCGCTCTGGGAACACCAAACTCTGACGTTTTGACTGTTGCCAGTCACGAAGAACAGATTCGATTTCTATAAAAATAGTTGCGGGTGACATAGCTCCACGAAAATCCTTTACCTTTTTAGCACGTCATTTCCCGTAAAAAAATTGGTCACGATTATTTTTAACAGCACTGACATCTGCTGAAAAATGGAAGAATGCGAGAACAGCTGGATAGATTGCCCAATGCTGAAAAAAGGACAGCCGTTGCCATCGCTCGACTTAACTACCAGCAAGATGGCGGACGATCGAAACGTTCATCGCGTGCCACAGATCTAGAGACCCTTTTTTGACGACAGCTGGCTGTGCCGCTGTCGGTCTCTAGATCTGTGGCACGCGATGAACGTTTCGATCGTCCGCCATCTTGCTGGTAGTTAAGTCGAGCGATGGCAACGGCTTCCCTTTTTTCAGCATTGGGAAAGGGTTGCGCCTCAAACAGTTAAAGAAGTCATTCGGTTTCATTCCATAAAAAAAACTAACCCAAATAAATTAAATTTAAATACTGTTAAAACATGAAAAAAAATGATATTCTAGCAGAAATGAGTCCTATAATTCGGCCAGTTCGGTGATATAAATATGTTTACCGATATTAAACATAAAAATATTATTCACGCTGTTATTTAAAATTATTAGTTATCTTGATAAATTAATAACGTATAGTACTAACATGGACGTAGATATAGCTTTGTCAAAGGGGGGGGGGGGTCCAGAAAAGGGAGAGTCCATTCTTACTATAAAATTTCATTGACAGTAAATTTTATCACAAATATCTGCTGAACATTTTCAAAGTCTTTATAATAAGCTGTGTTTATTACGCACTAACTTATAAAATTTACTAAATTAATACAATTTTTTTTACATTTTAATATAAAGTTCTTAAAATTTATATAAAATATTTTTTTAACAGTATCTATTTTGCGCGATGGATTCAAAATGCGAACGTTTAGCCATAATTAGCGTTTGTACTTAGACTAAAGGAATCCACACACCCTAACACCACCTCTCCCTCTTATTTACGTCCGTGAGTACCAATAAAATAATAAATCCAACATACTAAAAAGTTTAAGATCCCAAGTTTCATTACAAAAGGACTTGTCAGAGAAGAGGTATTAAATTTATTTTACGTACATTTATTACAATTATAAATAAAATTATAGTTAATATAAATTATCAAAATGATCAACAGATAGCTTTTCACAATTCGTTACAATAACAAGATACTGGGTCGTTGTAAAAGTAGCAGTAATATATGCCCTGCGAAAAATCGGACATCAGGAATAAGTTTAAGTAATAGAAATTCATCCCTGTTTACACATATTTTTTTTTTTTTTCGATTTTCAGATATTATTTAAATTTAATCCACTTCTTGAAATACACTCTAAAAATTGGCACTTTCCTTTCAGGCCGCAGGGAGATTAAAATAAAACAATAACAATAATAGTAATCTCCAGATGCAAAGTCAACAAACCTTAAAATAACCACAAAATGTTATTTTAGCCGCTCTGTTTCGGGAATATATATGCTTGAATTCTATATATTTATAACTTTTAAACTGTTTTCGTGTTTGATAAATGTAACTTACTTATCTGAACATTATTGGGTTCGAAAATCTAATAATGATTAAATAAAATTAAATAAATAAATAAAAATTCTTAACTATATTCACAATTCAAAGTTCAAATTGAATAAAAGCGACATATAATGCAATTCCTATTTTAATAATTGAAAACAGATAACTCTTACATCTGGAAAGGATGCGGCTACGTAAAATATTTCATTTCATTTTTATGAATGTCTTTTACTAGAAACATTTTTTCCCCGCTCAGAAGTTCTTTTGAAGAAAATGTTTTTAATATGCTATACACACACGTGAAAATGTGTTTATTCATAAATGTTCTATAAAGTTAATCCCAGACAGCACATAAGCTTAAATCAAGCTTGACATTTCTTTGAATTTGACGTATTAATAATACAAGCTTGACAGTTCAATTCATTTTAAGCTTACAGCAAACTTGGAGATTACAAAAAAAAAAAAAAAAAAAGAAAAGAAAAAAAAAAAAAAAAAAAAAGAAAAAAAGAAAAAAGAAGAGTCGGCAAATATTTCCCCCGCCGAATTTAAGTCATTTGAACTGTCAAGCTTGAATACAACTTGATTACTGCTTGATTTGGAAAGTCACATCTACATAACAAATAATTTATTATCAATCATAAATGTACATGACCAGGGGCGTAGCCAGGGGGGGGGGGATATCGGGATATATCCCCCCCCGAAATTTTTTGATTAGTGATGAAATTCCGTCTATTTGTGCACATATAAGTCCATATCCCTCCCCGAAAAATTTTCCTGGCTACGCGCCTGTACATGACCATAGAATTTTTAAAAAAAAATTCTATATTTCCAAATATTGAAATTCTTCAAAATAAAATACTAATATACTACAAAATTGATTTCAAAATCAGTCGTTTGTCTCGATTTTGGCCAACATTGCCAAACATGAGTGTTGCGACACTGAAAGTTTTAAAACGTGTGCTGCTTTTAAGTTTATATTATGCGTATTTCTCTATTAGTAGAGTCTATAAATCACACATAACATTATTTTAATTTTGATTCATCCCAAGGAAAAATAAAAGATGCCGGGCAATACTAATCAACCTCGCAAAAAACGGCGTGACAACCATAACAGTCACTTCAAACTTTATTCTTATCACCCCGAGTCGAATTGGCTTGATGGTTAGGACGCTGGCTTCCCAAACTTTAGGTCCCGAGATCAATCCCAGTCGCGGACGCTAGACGGAAACAGATTAAAATGACTTGAGGTTTCAACATAGAGGGGGAAAATGTGTGAAAAAATAAATTATATGGGGCGAGACCGGCGCCCCGAATATTTATTTAAGAATAATTTTTAAAGAAATTTAGTAATTTTTCTAGTAATCGAGCTTGACATAGCAAGCTTAATTCAATTAAGCTTGCTATGTCAAGCTAGCTCGATTCAAGCTTGCTACTTCCAGCTTAACGCAAGTTGGGCAAGCGTGAACTTGAACACTTGATTCAAGCTTGCATTAAGCTTACACGCTGAAACTTTCAAGCTTAATTCAAGTTTGTTGACTTGATAAATCAAGCTTACTGCAAGTTTGCTGTGCTGTCTGGGATATACAAATTACAAAGCGGAGAAATGTGAAATACACAGTGTCCATCTTTGTCGGAGACAAAAACAGTAGCACTAGTAGCCCCACAAACATAAAAGTTGCAAAAAGCATGATGATTCTTAATTTTAGTAGCCCAAATAGTACCACTTTCTGGAAAGGTTACTGCAAAACAACATTAATTGACATCGTAGCATTAAAAAAAATTACAAGATGAAATAATCAAGTTATTTTTTCCCTCACATATACAGTGGCATTTCTCATACATCATACACTGACTGGATACAGGTAATTTTCTAGTGATGTAAGTAAATTTATAAAAATTGCACAAAAATAGACAAATTTAAAAAAATAAAACTTTTTGATATTTTCAGTCTTTTAACTTGCAAATACTTTTAATGAATAAAAAAAATATCATCAGGATAGCCAAATCACTGTTTGGTCCCCTAGAATAGCTATGACATGTAAAATGTTATTCCTAGGGAGACTTCTGTAAGAGCCACTCTGGTAGCAGAGCAAGATCCAGAAAGAAAGAGGAATAATAAAAGCGAAACCTGTTCTTTTTAATTAACAAATTAGTTGCCCGAAACAAAAATGTTGCCAAATATTTGAAAGCAGTATGAAAATGTCATTTTTTAATCAAAAAAGTATTCCAATTTTGATTTTTTCATGACCAGGCTAGTTAGTCAAAATACTCTTGTTCTAGAATCACTTATACAAACTGAAATTAATTGAAATGCGGAATCTGTATCAGCACCCTAAATAAATCATTTCAGTATTTGAATCGGTGAGTGCAGATACCACCTCAGTCACAAGGAAATTTTTCAGGAGGGAGAAAAAACTTCATAACGCCTCCAAATTTTCAAATATTTAAACTTTTTTCCCCCCGCTATCATAATATGCATTTATGTTTCTGTCATGCAAATATTACCTAATTTCGACATCAATTAGGCTCAGGAATATTTAAAATTGGATTCAGACTTGTGCTGTTTCTGCACTCAACTGGTTCTTAGTCAGCTGAAAATTTGGAAAAAGGTAATAATTGAAAGCAAATCAAAGCAAATTAAATCACCATTTATTGTATAACCATATTTATGGTATACAAAAGTCAAGAACATGAATTTAGGAGAAAAGAAAGTGCTTTGCTTGCAGAAAATTATGGAAATGAAAATCTAACATTGAAGCTGGAATAACTATTTTTTAGAAAACCACCCCTAGGGCAGGGCAGGTGGCCAATAATAGTGTTAAAATAGATCATTCTCGACCATTGATTCCTTGTCGTGTGTCGACCATTGATCATTGTCGTCCATCGTTCGAAAAAGAAGCCCCCGTATCTACGAAACTACTCAACAGACTAACGTCGTTCTTGTCCTCAGCACGCATCTTGCCTTTCTAAGCTTATTTTCATCGAAAACGATTTTTCGCATTTTTGTGACTGAAGTGGTTTCTCCACTCACCGATTCATTTATATAATGTATGTATTATATAAACGCACATGCTATATAGATAGAAATTAAATATACTTACACACAGAATCAAATATTTTGTTTAAAGAAGAAAGAAAAAAGAAAACCAACTTCAAATTACTTCATCATAGCGGAAAATTACGCCCACTGTAAAACAATAGGATTTTGCTATTTCTCAACAAATATAGAAGATATTTTCAATCTGGATTCAGTTTCGTTAGATGCTTGAATGGCGGATCATTTAATAAAAGCTGCCTGAATCGATTTAAAAAATCTTGAACAAATTTCTTAAACAATTGAATTCATGATTACGAAACCTTAACTCAAGTCATCTCTCTATTCTAAAAAAAAAAAACAACGGCCACTGCCGTCGCCGCTGTCAAAAATATTTTTCTTCTATCTTCTCCGAAACCATGGGGATATGAATTTCGACGTAGGCGCCCACGTATTCGGGAAATTCCAGGGAAGCTGATAAGCTAATTTAAATTTCGAAATTCAAATTATTTTAGAAGATATTAATAAAAAAACTGAAAAAAATAAGCATAATGGTTGCCAAGCTTGGTAATTTTCGCCAGCATAAAATCGTTCATGCCTTTGCAACAAAGCAATTCCTGCGTGAAATTAAGAAACATAAAGGAGAATTACACAATTTTTACGCCAAATGAAAAAGTAAGTGAAATAAATAAGTCAAAGTGTGTTACGCAAAATTCACAATCTTCAAATAGTAAGTTCTCTTAGATAATAGGAGTACAAAATTGACGCCAATTCGTTTTTCTAATATTTTTTCTAATAATAATTGCAACTGATTTAAAAAGCGTCATTTTGGAATGAGGTACGATCTGGAAAAACGCTATCTCAAGCAGGGTGAATCTAAATAATGCGCGTGTTCGGAAATGCTAGCACCCAGTATTTTGAAAATAAAAAATAAATCAAATGCATATTATAGTAATGCCGGTTAGGTTCAGCTTGGGTATTTGCCACCCACAGAAATATCTAGCGGCCAAGGACGTACCCAGGGGGGTGGTCCAGGGGGTCCGGACCCCCCCCCCCGAAATTTCAGTTTTTGATAACAAAATAAGAATGATGAAATCTTTTTGTGAAAAATTCGGCCTTTTTCACCGTTTGGACCCCCTCCGAAATTTTTTTTCTGGGTACGTCCCTCCTAGCGGCGTTAATTATGCCATTATAGCATGTACAGCTTAGATGTTTGTCCGCGCGGCGAGATGATATATTTCGTGGTGCTAAATAAGCCAATCTACAAAGGATTAGGTATATGAATGTATATATAACTGTTTTCACGGCAACCTTAAATGAACAATGATTATTGGTTCAGAGCATGTGTAAATCGCCAAATAATGAAAAGTCACTACTAGTAGCAAAATATAATGGCTGTTACATAGTTTTTATCAAAGAAAAAATATGAAGCACATAGAAATAATTATTAACAATAGGCATACGGAAGTCGCCAAATTATGAAAAACCGTCATGGGTGGCAAATACACAAGGTGTTCCATAGGTTTTACACAATTAAAAATAGTGTGAAGTTGTTCCAAGGAACATGCAAGAACCAAGGAATGTGTACCTCGGTAACATTCTATCAGATCCAATCTTTGGGTTTTGTCAATTATGCCTTTTTTACGAATAAGCCTTATTAGAGGCAGAATGCCTCATACGAAAAGCGAGTGTAGCGAGTCTAGGGGCTTTGACCCCTAGTGTTAAAAATTTGCAAAACTGTAAGATGTTCTGTCATTAAATATTAATTTTATGGCATCTCCTTTAAAAAAAAATTTCTTTCAAAGTATGGGAGCTGTAAGCGACGTGTATGGGGACGGGGAGTGTTTTTATATACACGTTTCTACATTCGTATCCCTTATTTCTGGAATGGAAGCTCGATGTAAAGGCAGATGGACCCCCTAGATATGCTTGGAGATTATTGTTGGAACCTTATTAGTGAAACTACTGATTGTATGTTAAAGAAAGGATCTACAGTTAACCCTTTAACGCGCAGTGTTCCCGCTCTGGGAACACCAAACTCTGACGTTTTGTTGACAGTCACGAAGAATAGATTTGATTTCTATAAAAATAGTTGCGGGTGACATAGCTCAACGAGAATCCTTTACTTTTTAGCACGTCATTTCCCGTAAAAAAAATGGTCACGATTATTTTTAACAGCACTGACATCTGCTGAAAAATGGAAGAATGCGATAACAGCTGATAGATTGCCCAATGCTGAAAAAAGGGTAGCCGTTGCCATCGCTCGACTTAACTACCAGCAAAATGGCGGACGATCGAAACGTTCATCGCGTGCCACAGATCTAGAGACCCTTTTTTGACGTAGCTGGCTGTCTATCTTGCTGGTAGTTAAGTCGAGCGATGGCAACGTCTGCCCTTTTTTCAGCATTGGATAAGGGTTGCGCCTCAAAGGGTTAAAGCATTTAGCTGCTACATAAAATATGTAACTTGGAAAGTTTCTAAAGAATATCAGTTTAATTTTTTTACAGATTTTTCTCAAACTTCATAAATAATGTAAATTTATAGTGTTTTATATTGCTTCCAAGCATTACAATTTTTTTAAAGTGTTTAAAGTACTAATTTTAAAAATGCCAAAACTTGTATGGCAAAGATATAGAACAAGTGTTTTAAAATTGGGACAGAATTTTTTATAAACCTGTGGTTGATGGAACATTTTTAATGTAATTTTTTTTCAACGTTCCCCCCGTCCCCCTATATGTAAAAATCACCACTTGTTTCAAAAGGATCAGAAACTTTTTTTTACTAGAGTTTTTAAGGGTGTATGTCCAAGAAACTAAATTTAAATCACGGTCTCGGACCAGAAATTAAAATAAACTAATTGCAGAAGGTATACGAAAAAATTTACATGATTCTTTATAAGCTGCACTTGTACTACACACTGAAAGAAATGAAAGAACAGTTGCTTTTATGAAATTTCCAGAAAAAATTCTTAAACAGCGCAGTACACTATTCGAAGAGTGGCACATTCTCTAATATTTTCGATTTTTAAACTTAAAGTTTAGTAATTGATACAGGTTTATCACTTATTATATTGTATAATGCAGCTCGCGAAGAAACAAATTTTCAAACATATTAGACACAATTAGTTTATATTTGTATTTATATACCAAAATAACAAGATTTTTTCGAAATATGTCGCTAATCACTGTACGAAAACAACGCTTTCGACCCCACGCTGCTATCTCAACCTGAATCCTTATTACATACCCTACCTCCCCTAAAAGTTATTCAAAATATTTTTGGAACGCCCCGTATAACGCATCTGCTATACTGAATACCGTAACTGCAACATATTTCTTTTTAATGTCCTCCATTCTTCTTGTTTATTATTTTAAATGTAAATCTCAAATAGTCTTTTGATCCAAAGATTCGAGTCGTCTTTCTTCCATTAGAACAACATTCAATTTTTCAAGAAAACAACAAAATTACAGCAAAACGTTCCCGCCACAACAAACGATCCTCTACAGGGCGATTTCCCAACACAGGGCCGGATTTCTTCCTCTTTCACGTAAAACTTACGGATTTCACAATGCCATTACAAAGCTATCAATAAAACGAAGTCATAACAATTTTCTTTTCTTAAAGTAGACAACTGGAAATTGTTCATATGTGTTTCATTAATTGGCTGATTCATACTTAACCCTGTAACGCGCGTCGTCCTCGCCGCGAGGACACCAAATTCTGAAATTTTGGCCGCTGTCAGTCACAAAAAATTAATTTTGATTTCTATTAAAAAAGTACTTGGAGGGTGACATAGTTACACGATAATCACTTTACTTTTTATAGCACGTAATTTCCCGTCAAGATTCTCAGGATTATTTTTGACAGCACAGGCATCTGCTGAAAACTAGAAGAATACGATGGAAATACATTGATACAGAAGAACAACTGGATAGAGACTGCCCAATGCTAGGGCAGCCGTTGCCATCGCTCGATTTAACTACCAGCAAGATGGCGGTCGATCGAATTGTTCATTGTTCGCCACAGATCTACGGACCATTTTTTGACAGTCTAGCTGTGCGCGATGAACGATTCGATGAACTACCACCTTGCTGGTAGTTAAATCGAGCGATGGCAACGGCTGCCGTTTTTTAGCATTGGGAAATAGTTGCGCTTCAAAGGGTTAAATAGCATCTATATTTTCTGTCTCTTTTTAAAGAGATGAAACTGCAAGCCATTAGTTCTTGGCCTTTTGAAGCAGTACTTAACACATGCAAAGGGCATTACAAAAATATTTTTAGGGGAGGAAAAGTACATAAGGAGGATTCAGAATCACAGCAAAAATGAGGTCAGAAAAGGTTTTTGCATACACCGGTTAATACGGAGTGTCCTAAAAATATGGTAACACGCTTTAATTATTTATCCATTAGCGACAAGTGGGCAATGTAAATGTAAAAGATGTTCCAAATAAGGTAAGAAAAAACATGACGTTAGGAAAAAAATCCTCTCATAAATTTTCAAAAAGAGGCAACTTTAAATTTGTATAGAACTCCCGTACAAAAAAATTCCCAATTAGTAAAATATGCCCCATACACTAAAAAGGTAATGTAAAAAATGTCCGTCTTTCATCAATTCAGGGATCGATGCAGACGAAATCTGGGTCCGTTTTACGGCCCTTTTACAAAATTACGATCAATTAAAATGGCCCCTTCACAAAATTATAATCGATTAAAACGGCCTATTCACAAAAATACAATCTTTTAAAATAACCCTTCATAGCATTTCACCATACACTTTAATCTGTTTTGTAAATTAATTTTTGAAAAAAAAAGTGACTTTTACAGAATCAGGTATGGAAATTCACAAAAACAGATGTTGAAATTCGCAAAAATAGATACTGAAATTTACAAAAAAATGAACAGTTTTCGCAAAAATAGGACTCAGGAAAAAATTCCTGGATCGAACCCTGATCATAAAACGTGTGAGAGATGTCTTTGAGCAAAGATGACTGAGTACATATATTATTACTATATATAAATACATATATTAAAAATCAACAGTTTATTGCTAGAGTGGAAAAAATTATTTTCTTTCGTAATGTATGTACGATCCCTGAAATGTGATCATTCGACGTGATTTTTTTCCCTTCGAGAGCCATTGAAAATGAAAAGTGGTTTAAGTCACTATATATTCATCTTCATATCTCTGATGACACTTTTAAGAATATAATTCTCAAATTTTGCACATCACCTTATTAGAGTATGGGGAGCATTTTAATAACTAGAATTTTTTTTATGGGTGCTGTATACAAACTTAAAAAGCGTAACTTTTTTTGTGGCAATCAACGAGAGGAATTTTTTCTTGGCGTAGTCTGTTTTTCCTACCTTATTTTGAACATTTTTTTCTTTCCATTTACATTGCCCACTTAGCTCTAATAGGTAACGATTGAAAGCGTCTTACCACCTTTTGGGGACAACCTGTATAAGCTCTACACAGAAAGTGTGTAAGTATTAGTTAACTTTACCTTATCAAGTTTGATATCTAACAAATAGTTTATTCTCACATCATTACAGAATTCAAAATGAGATACTATTTATAATTATGAATTTACATGGTATACATCACAGTATGCAAATGGAGGTGCAAAAAGTAGCATTAGCAGTCTCTCCAACATTGAAAAAGTAGCCAAAATAGTAGTTTTTTTTCTAGTTGAAAAAAACGCACTCCTGAAATACTAGTGTAGAAAAAGGCCTATTGTGGACACCACATAATATTAATGTTTTATGTAAATTTATTTAATTTAAAATTGCGATACGATACTTGAATAATATTAAGCGTTGGTGATTTCTTGTACAATATAAGATATATTTAAAAAGTTGGATTCAGTTTTAAAAATTTATTTTTGGTGCCAAATTTGGTGATATCTTGTCTATAGTACCCAAGCATGGCTGCAGTTGAGGAGATTTTGGGCATGGCCATAACAATAATAGTAATCTCTCTATTCTAAAAAAAGTAATGGCCGCTGCCAAAAGCTTCCAATTATTTTAGAAGATGTTGATAAAAAACAGAAAAAATAAGCATAATGGTTGTCAGGCTTGGCAATATTCGCCAGCATAAAATCATTCACGCCTTTGTAACAAAGCAATTCTTGCATGAAATTACAATATGAAGTAAAATTACACCATTTTTACGCAAATTAAAAAATAAGAGACATAAATAAGTCGAAGTGTGTTACACAAAGTTCACAATTTTCAAATAGTAAGTTCTCTTAGATTAACAGGAGTTTAAAATTGACCCCAATTCGCTTTTCTAAAACTTTTTAAAATAATAATTTTAACTGATTTAAAAAGCGTCATTTTGGCATCAGGTACGATCTGGAAAAACGCCATTTCAAGCAGGGGGAATCTAAATACTATGTGAATTCCAAAGTGTTAGCACCCAGTACTTTGAAGATGAAAAAAAATTCGAATGCAGATTATAGTAGTGCCGGTTAGGTTCAGCTTGGATATTTGCCATCCGTACAAATATTTGGCGGCGTTAATTATGCCATTATAGAAAGTAGAGCTTGGATATTTCAACGCGCGGCGAGATGATATATATTTCGCGGTGATAAATAAACCGATCTGCAAAGGATTAGGTATATGAATGTATGGATAACTGTTTTCACGGCCACCTTACATGAACAATAATTATCGGTTATGAGTATGTGTCAATCGCCAAATAATGAAAAGTTGCCATTAGTACCAAGATATAATAGCTGTTCTGCACTTTTTATCAAAGGAAACATATGAAGCACTGTTTTCTTTGAAATAATGCACGACTATACGTAAGTCGCTAAATCATGGAAAATCGCCATGAATGGAAAATACGCAAGGTGTTCCATAGGTTTTTTTGCACAATTAAAAATAGTGTGAAGTTGTTCCAAGGAGCATGCAAGAACCAAGGAATGTGTAGCTTGGTTTTGAAACATAACCAAGCAACATTGTTTCGTGTACATATTCTATCAGATCCAATCTTTGGGTATTGTCATTTATGCCTTTTTACGAATAAGCCTTATTAGGGACTGAATGCTCATAAGAAAAGCGAGCGTAGCGAGCCTTACTAGGGGGGGGGGGCTTTGCCCCCCTAGTAATGATAAAGAACAAAACTTGTCTTTTTCCGATTGCCAAATTAGTAGCTTAAAGGAAAAGTTGACGGATGTTTGAAAATGGTATGAAAATAGCATTTTTGTAACTAAAAAAGTATCTCAAGCACCGTTATCTTTAATTTAGTAGCAAAACTTTTTTTTATAGTTGGTGGTGGACAACTTGATTAAGTATTTTTCTCGCTGGGAAAAAATGAATTTAAAAGTAAAACATGATAGGAAATTTCACTAACACTTCAACACCTTCTGTGGAGTGATTACTAGTCGGTATATGAAAACAACGTGTTCGAACCTACATTCCTATAAGAGTCTGAATACTTTTTGTGTTCACTACCTCCCCTAAACGTTTGCTGTTGTATTTTTAGGTCACCCAGTATATATAATAAGCAATTCTCTATAAAAATAACACTGATGTTCATTTCTTTACAAACAAAACACATAGCATAAATGCTTTTAGACAATTAGCCCTTGACTAGCCACTGCTATTGGGAGGGGGGATGGGACTATTTTCTCGTGACCAACAATAAGCCCTTTAAGAAGAGTTGGCAAAGACCCAACCCAGGGCTAGATATTAGAGGAGTAAATTAATTATTTCATGTACATATTTAATCATATCTGATACATGCTTAATAATTCATATTTATCAAACGGTAATAACACTAATTAAAATTACAGTAGTATTGCTATAAAAATCACAGTTGGTAGAAAATTGCTCAGTTTTTAAATTTACACTGAGAAGAATATGCATATATCTTAGCTATTATAATTATTAAAACTTTCAATTTCAAAAGTAAATTGCAAATAACGTAAATTAATTTCTTAAGCAGCTTCCATAATAATTTTAGCTTCTGAAAGTTAATTTCTGTTATATGAATCAAGTGTATAATTAAAACATTTTTTTAGCTAAAAATGGAGGCAAAATTTATCAGAAAAGATTTAGCCATACTATAAAGAAATAAAACAGTAAATAAAATGCAAAGTCATGCCAAGTAATTAACTGCAATCATGCCTTAAAATAAACATATTTATTTCCATAAATAGGTCTATAAGTAAAAAAGGATGAATGCGTGGACAGTTTCGAATTTCATATACACTTTCTAGAAGTTAAGGAAAAATTACAAAAATAGCGGTAACTTGATCAAAAATAAGCCAATCCGTATGAAATTTGAATATGTTGTCAGATAACTGTTACTGATCAAAGCTGCAATATGCAAATTATTCGCGTTGCAACCTGAATAAATTAATTAATAGAATCATAAAACTGCATCTTTGAGATCAAGCCTGCAACCTTTGCTGTGGCCGTAAGGTGAGAAATCGGGAATAGCCAATTCGTAGCAATAACCTCCAGGAATCATTTGCGAGAAGAACTGCGATGGAGAGCTATTGGGAGACTGGAGGCGGGACAAAGTCAGACACAAGTGGCCAGATGACTAAATGTCAGTCCGTCTGTGGTTCATACACTTTGGCAACAATTACCAACGACAGATTCGGCATCCAGGAAGTTCAGCCAAGGACGGCCAACTGTTACGACCAGCACCCATGACATATACTTGTCGTTATGTGAACGATGGAATAGAACCGCAACCCCGCTCAACTCAGATCCTCCCTTGTTGTAGCCACCGGAAGGTGGGTGTCAATTTTAACCGTGCGTAGAAGGCTTCACGGAGGTCGCCTGTACGCGAGGCGACTAGCCATTTGCGCTCCCCTCTCGCCACGTCGCAGAAGGGAACGTTTAGGTGGACACATCAACATGTCCACTGGAAGGATAATCAATGGCGGGCAGTCCTGTTTACGTATGAGTCCAGGTTTAGCCTCCAAAGCTATAGTTGAGGAGGTAGGCGTTGTTTGGTTCAGAGAGAACCTGGAACCCGTTATCGTCCATCAAACATCAGTGAAAGAGATGCATAGTGTCTGTGTTAGGGGTGGGATCTCTTTGGGTGGCTGCACAGACCTCCATGTCTTTCCACGTGGAACCGTCAATGTTCAAACCTACAGAGATCGCATCCTTGATGCTTATGTGCGCCCTTATGCTGGAGCAACAGGCAAAGATTTCCTGATTCAGGACGACAATGCTAGACCGCACAGGGCTCGCATCGTGGGTGATTATCTTCAGCAGCAAACAATTCAGAGCAAAGAGTGGCCAGCTCCACCACCGGACCTGAATCCTATCGAGCATGGCTCGGATGCTTTAGGAAACCGGATAGCTGCTATCAATCCTCCTGCTACCCCTGCCATGCTTGCAGCTGCCTTGCAAGAGCAATGGCTCTCCTTTACAACAGGACTCATAGACCACATAATTGACAGCATCACACATCGCTGTTGGTGTTGGTGGTTGGTTGCTTCTGGAAAGGGGGGGGGGTCATATCCCATATTGAAGGTACTTTTCCCATACCAAACTTGCACATCCAATTTGTTAATTCGATTATGCTAATTCCTATAATACCACAAGTGTCTGGTAATTTCTTTTCATGATATTTTATAGCTTACTATCTGTTATACACTGTGGGTGAGTTTCATGAAATTCTATACGTAACTTTTTGAGTAATCGTCATTTTTGTGATTTTTCCTTAATTAATGATAACCAGTGTATAGATATACGTATATGTATATTCAAATTTCATTTTTTTTAATTATGTAATTAGTTCTGTATGAAAGTAAGGCCGAAATATGGATTATAATACACTTCCTAATATAACGAAGCAAGGAAGACAAATAGGACCAACACATGGATACTGATACACTTTCCAACAAATTGAAACAAGAAGGATAAATAGTGGCTACAAACAGAATGTGATGTACTTTCAAGAATAATGAAGTAAGAAAGATAAATATGGCGCATTCATGGATTATGATGCACTTACCAACGTAATGAAGCAAGACAAATAGGACCAACACATGGATAATGATACTCTTTCCAGAAAACTGAAGCAAGACAGACAAATAGAGTGCATTCAAGGAATAAGATACACATTTTCTAACATAATAAAAAAGAAAGGCAAATAGGACCGACTTATTGATAATGTCACACTTTTAATATATAGCGCTTTAGTGCATATTTAATATATGAAAGTGTTTCAGATCTTTATAATTATTATTACTGGATATAATTTTCAGGAAAGAAATAGAAAATAGAAATCTGGTAGAAAAATACAAAAAGACAACATGAGCAAAATCGCAACTTTAACCGTTAGTGTTTTTTTTTTTTTTTTTTTTTTTTTTTTTTTAACTCTGACTTTAGATCTTGCTAGCTGTAATTTTGATTTCATGACATTAAATTGAGGGGGTGGGGGGGGGGGTCTGTTTTAAGTCGAATACAAATAATCACATAATTATCATCCCACTCAACGTAAATATAATAACTACACAAAATCTATAAAAGTAAAATTTGTGTACTTATATAAATAATGTTTTGATTTGGAAAGATAACCTCCGTATATGCAGTTAGGCGCATAAAAAATAAATTAATAAATAATGCAACAATCTCATCAGTGGTCGATCCAAGAATTTTTTCCAGGGTCCCATTCTTGTGAAAATTGCTTATTTTTGTGAATTTTCATACCAATTTTAAATAAAAGTCACCATATTTGTTAAAATAATTGATAAAACAGATTAAAATGTTCGGCAAAATGCGAATGAAGGGCCGTTTTAATCGATTGTAATTTTGTGCAGGAGCCGTTTTAATCGATTGTAATTTTGTAAAGGGGCCGCAAGAGGACCCAATTGTCGTCTGCATCGACCCCTGCTCATGTAATAAACACATTGTTTTCCATGCTTGAATTGCAGTACTTTTTTTCTTTCAAAAAGTTGTTTTAAGATTTCTGTACAAAAATTCTTTAAACCATTCATTTTTACACACTGTATATTATATGCATTAGTGATGTGATTGAGAGAGAGACAAAAAATTGAAAAGTCTGAAAGAATGTGCGAAAGAATGTTGCTGCTGATATTAAATATATCCTACTTATATACAATTTTGCCTTAGTAAAAATAAAAAAAAAATTAGAAAAATTTTGAAAAATTGGAAAAAACTGAATTTATTTGAAACATCGAAAAAATCTGAAAATCAGACAAAAGCCTGAAGAACCTCATCCCTGATACATAACTAACAGGGCGTTCCAAAAGACCTAGGATTTTATTCTTAAATATTGATCATATGCATACACAATAAATTACAAGGTTTTACAGAATTTTATGGAATCGATTAACATTTTCAGGAGATTAACTCTAAGTAGTATGTACTGTAAATACAACACTTAAATTTTTATATGGCTCTCGTACAAAATAACTCATAATTACTAAACTGGGCCCCATACATTAATTGAAAAAAAAAAAATCAATTTTCAATGTCCCATATATTGTGCAATAAATTGGGCACAGATATACAATGAGTAAGGCACAGATGAAATCAGCTATAGCATGATAACACATTATTATTATGGTTATTGAATACAAGTTGAGATAGTCAGCAGCAAAGATATGAAAGCAGTTTTCAAATGACAAGATTTAAGAAAAGTTATAGTGGTGAAAAGTATTTAACCCTTTGAGGCGCAACCCTTTACCAATGCTGGAAAAAGGGCAGTCGTTGCCATCGCTCGACTTAACTACCAGCAAGATGGCGGACGATCTAAAAGTTCATCGTGTGCCACAGATCGAGAGACCCTTTTTTTTGAAGCAGCTGGCTGTGCCGCACAGCCATTGGCAATCTATCCAGCTGTTCTCGCATTCTTCCATTTTTCAACAGATATCAGTGCTGTTAAAAATAATCGTGACCATTTTTTACAGGAAATGGCGTGCTAAAAAGTAAAGGATTCTCGTGGAGCTATGTCACCCGCAACTATTTTTATAGAAATCAAATCTATTCTTCGTGACTGGCAACAGTCAAAACGTCAGAGTTTGGCGTTCCCAGAACGGGAACACTGCGCCTTAAAGGGTCAAAAGTCGCAGAATAATGTTTGATGAATTGAAAATAATAAAATAAAATCAAAATAAACAGTAATGGTTAACAAAATGTTTTCAAAAGTTCATTTTGTCATGGAATGGGATCGGAAGTCTACTGGAAATGATAATTGTGTCACTGTCCTATTCTGAGCCTCCGCAAGCTATTTACATACAGTTGGCACTGTCCCATTATAACCCAATCAACATGTCCCACTGCATCCCCGAAGGAGTATTTTAAATTCAAACTCAAAAGTTGTACAAAATTTATCAAGAGGAAAAGATTGCATGCATGCAATTAAAAAAGTTCAAATTTCAATCAATTCAATGATATTGATTATTGGATGATAATTTACTGCTCAACCCAAAAAAGAAACTTGTTTGATTTTTCCAATAGTGATAGAAACAAAATTGTTGCAACTTCCCCACAAAATGAAATGTGACAATGACTAGTTTCCAGAGAGTTGCAATACAGGTTAACCAAATTAGGGCATACTTTTCTAATTCTCAAGCAAAGGAAAATATCAATTGTCCGACTGTGCTCCCTATAGCCATGAGTCGTAAACATTTTTTTACTTTGTAACGCATTGCATTAGCTCCAAATGCAATGAAAAGTAACTGAATTTATCTTTAAATACCAAAATGAGGTAAAATGTCGCTAAATTCAGCGACAAATTCCAATATGCTGTAAAATGTTGTTGAATATAGTGATAAATCCCCTAAAAGTACCAAAATTATATTTAAAAGGTCGCTAATTATCAACAAAAGTTGCTCCAAATGCTGTGAAAAATCGCGAACTTTATCGAAAACTTCTAAACTGCTATGAAAAGTCGTTAAATTTAGGGACAAATCTACTAAAAATCGCTAAATTTTGAAAAAAGTCTCCGAATGAAGTGAAAAGTAGGTAAATTTAGCAAAAAAATTCCAGCATTCAATGTAAATTCGACAAGTTCAGCGACAAGTCCCTAAATCGCCAAGCACTGATTCGTCACAACGCAAATCAGCTGACCAACTCCAACGAAATCTCCGTCACGGACTTTATACACAAAGGAAAATAAACTAATCGCGCCAGGGACTCGAAAAAATTCAGGATGATTCTTCATAAGCTACACTATACACCGTAATAAATGAAAAAAACGATGTGCTTTATAAAACTTTCTGAAGAAATTCTCCAACATGGAGTTGCACAACAACAATTTATGAAGAGTGACACATCCTGCTAAATTTTCGATTTTTAAGAATATTTTCAGAAAATTTTCCAACCTGATATAGGTTTATCATTTATCACTGTGTATGTGTAAAGCTTGTAAAGAAGTATTTTCTAAAAAAATTGTACAGCTTGACATAATTAGTTTACCCTCTTCATTCCAGACTTCGTTTCTACTGTTAAAATGATTGTTTAAGATTTTTTCTAGTTCTGGATAGATGTATGTATGCGACGAGGCTTTTAATTTTAAATGAATGATTTTAAAGAATGTGAATGTGTTAATCCTACACAATGATACACACATTTTGTTTTTGTTTACCGTTATTTGATCTTTATCTGCTGTTACACAAAAGAATATTTGAATGTCATTTCATAAGTAGAATTTGTGAATATATTTTTTTTTCGAAATTCATATAGCTGAAAAGAACTCTTAGGACATCATTTACCTTTAACCCATTAACGCGCAATGTTCCCGCTCTGGGAACACCACTCTGAAGTTTTGACTGTTGCCAGTCACGAAGAATAGATTTGATTTTTATAAAAAATACTTGCGGGTGACATAGCTCCACGAGAATCCTTTACGTTTTAGCACGTCATTTCCCGTAAGAAAGTGGTCACGATTATTTTTAACAGCACTGACATCTGCTGAAAAATGGTAGAATGCGAAAACGGCTGGATAGATTGCCCAATGCTGAAAAAAGGTTAGCCGTTGCCATCGCTCGATTTAACTACCAGCAAGATGGCGGACGATCGAAACGTTCATCGCGTGCCACAGATCTAGAGACCCTTTTTTGACGCAGCTGACTGTGCCAGCACAGCCAGCTGCGTCGAAAAAGGGTTTCTAGATCTGTGGCACGCGATGAACATTTCGATCGTCTTCCATCTTGCTGGTAGTTAAGTCGAGCGATGGCAACGGCTGCCCTTTTTTCAGCATTGGGAAAGGGTTTCGCCTCAAAGGGTTAAAAGTGTCTTGACAATCTTCGTTTATGGGTGATAGCAACTTTTTACTACTGAAACAAGGATTGAGAACTAGGTTTTTATCCAAAAAATTATTTGAAAATACGTTTTCTACTTCTCGATTTCCAGTGTAGTGGTTTTTTTAAACACGATTATGCGATTGTTGTTTAATTTGAGAAGTGAGAATTTTGTCCGGTGTAAACAGATTATTTGTTTTTATGTACCGAAATCACATGATTTTCCGAAAAACATGCTACTAGAAAACTTCCGAATATTATAATGGTGGAAAGTGCGCTAAGGAAAAAAAAAAAAAAAAAAACCATCAGAGGAGGCGAAGCAAAAGGAAACAATTCCTCTCCTCTTATTCTCTATATTTTATCCGTCTTTGTCAACCTTAGTCTGCAGAAGAAGCGCGAAAAGCCGTCTCAGAGAAAGAAAAAAAAAAAAGTTGTGGAAGTCGCGCCATGCACACAGACCCGAAATAAATTCGGAAGCAAGCGAACTGGTTTTAGAATACGGCACGAAACGGCATTAACAAAAGTAATTCAACCTCAGGGAGATTGCGCAAAAAGAAAGAAACGGGATTCGCAAAACGCTAATTTATTCGTAAAAAAGGGCAGTAAATAGCAGGAGTAAACAATGAATATAATAATTAAAGTCGACTCGATACCTTCCAAAATCCTGAATTGCTCGCAGTCGCCATTAGTCGGGTCTCTTTGCAAGTCTAAGAGGTTGTCGACCTTATTAGGCGGTCTTTTTAATAACGAATTTTTTTACATACATATAAAGTATCAAATATAATGAATAACAGAATGCTATTACATTTACAAAATAACACTTTTGAGAAGAAATAATTTAAAAAACAAATAGCATGAAGCACAGCGAAAATAATTACAGTTATCATTACATATGGTTTTTGATGAGAGCAGGAGAAAAGAAAAATGTTTTTAGGTTCATTTTCATTAAAAATAGAGTGTGGTATTAATTTACAAAAGTGTATAATGTTTTCTTCCTTAAAATAAATAATAAAACTTGCGTAGTTTATAAGAATTATTTTTAACTGTTTTTTTTTTTTTTTTCCAATTTAGCTTTTCAAATCTTGGTTGAATAAAATTTCTGCTACACCGATTATTTTTTAGTGTTTATTTGTAAACCTAAATTACTTAAATATGTTTTAGATTCGCTAGACAATAAAAAATTTCAAGTATAAAAAAGAAAGGAGGGGGGGAAAATCTATTAAGAAGACCAGAAAATAATGATGTATTTTAATATAAAATTCAGACAAATAAATTTTCAGCAACTTTTTAATTACAGACAAACTGTGCCTAAACATCAAGATTAATATTTGTTTCATTTTAATGTAAGGATTTTATAGAAATTATTTTTCTTTCAAAAAAGATGGCCACAATCCCTCTTTTTACATTTATCCTAAATGGAGAACGATATTCAAAATGTCCTGAATTTGTTTTATAAATAAATCCGTGAATGTTGTTTTTACAGCAAGAATTTTATGGATTGTCTCTCTTTTCTTTTCTTTGGGATCGCGTGCGATGTGTGAAAAGAACGTTTTTCATCAGAGTTGGGCAATATCGCAAATACATGTATTTTCGAAATACATTTGTATCTTGTATTTCGTATTTTCACTCGTAAAAACAAAGTATTTTGGGAATGTATTTTAAAATACATTTTCAATGTATTTTGAAAATGCAAAATATATATGTAGATTCTATTCTGACATTAAATTAATCATAACACCACAGATTGTTCAGGTATCATGTACGAATGAGAATCATAAAATTGCTAACTTTCACCCCCCCCCCCCGATGTAATTTACGAGCTGCACCAGAATTACACGTGGTATTGTAACTGAAGAAGTGTTAGGATCTCTTGTGATCTTTAAATTTAACTAAACAGAAACGGGAAAGAAAAGCTTTTCACTCCTGTTTAAAACATAAATAGTACTTTTGGTCTAGTAATGTTTCTAGATTTATACTGTAAATGAAGCCAAAAGTAGTAAAAACATTTTTGAGTAGTATTTATTGGATTCTCTAAGGGAATTTATAATGTGTCGCCAAGTTCTAGTAAAATAAAACTGTCAGTATTTCTGCGGTAGTATATAAAGAGTTGTAGGTTATTGTGGTTAAGAGACAAAGCTACACGGCGGCTATCTGCCTAAGAGGGGAAGATGCCTTTGGTGGAGGACATCTTAAGAGGTTTTAATGCGTATTCTCGTTACATATGGAGTATAACACCCCAAACTCCAGACCATTAGAGAGACAGCTTCCCGTAATTGGGTGAATGAACTTCCATTCTAGATGATTTTGCAAACCTTTTGTGCAATTATTAATTTAAAATGTTTCCAAATTTTGTCTGTAGATGGAAATGAAAAAGTTCAATGTCAATTATGGAAGCTGGAAGCTTGGATAATACGTAAAACATTTAAATCTACAGTAAATTTCAAAACTCACTGAAAAACAAAACTTGAACTTTTTTTAATAGGTTGTGATTTAGCTGAGTATTTATGTTCAAACGTTCAACTGAAATCAATAAATAATAAATAGGTTTATTTTGCACACTGTGACTTTTGGAAATTAAAGTTTTTCTAAACGATTTTGAAACAAACGAGTATTTATTGTTCACAATGCTGAAATTATATAGTTTTCATTGCGTTTTGAGTATTAATGCAATTAAATGCTCAGAAATGGTCACTTTCGGGTCTTATTGCAATACAGGTTAAATCTTAAAAGCCAACTTTTTAAAAAAACAAATAGCACCCTTTCCTTAACTCAACTATTAAGACTGCTCTTGTTATTCTTGTTAAAATGTATTAAAATAAAATAAAGTGAGATCTTTGGTGGAAAATTTAGCTTCTTCTCAATTCAAATTCTTAAAAATTTTTACGTCCATTTCGTATTTTGAAAATACATGTATTTTGTATTTTACATTTTTTTAATTCAAGAAGTATTTTGTATTTGTATTTTATAGTGTATGAATTGATGTATTTTGTACTTTGCATCGAAAATACATTTTCGGTGTATTTTGCCCAAGTTAGTCACAGATAACGAATTTCGGAAAATGTTGCCTACATGTTAAAAAACTCAGATGAATGTGCTATTTCTTATTATTAGGTTCAGTAGTTTGGACTAGAAGAAATATTGACATACTATAAAACATTTCTTTTCGGTACATCTAATTAAAAAAGAACATATCAGATAAAATAAGCCTAATAATCGATACACTTTCCACGTATTAAAATTACTAAGGACATGACTAACAATTTTAAGTTACTAATTGGCCTATAACCTAATAATTAGTGTTCCTGTTTGGCATTTTTGAAAAGGCTATGCGCCCTGCCCGGTCCTTTATAAAAATAAATAAATAAACTCGGCTGTTCGAGCCTCGTCAGGGGGAGACCCCCTGAACACCCCTAATTTTTTAGCTTCTTTATTGCCATATTAAAACGATATTAATTGACTATGCCATTTTATCTCTCGTCTTTCGTGTATTTCGCCTGGTAACCCTATGTGGAAATTTTTATGGTTGTAAATTATTTATAGAAAAATTCATGTGATGCATATTCTACAGCTTATGAAATAGTGTAACAATAGATTAAAGCTGTTGTGAACTAATAGTATTTAAATATATGTAAAAAATACATGTGATGCATCGGAAAAAATACTCAAAATACTGATGTTAAACGATAAAGTTAATAAAAAACTTTGTAAAAAACACACATAAGGTAAGTAGATACGTACGTTTCAACCAAAAATTGTTTTGGTCGATTGACTGAGGAAGACCAAAACAATTTTTGGTCGAAACGTACGTATCTACTTACCTGTAACATCTTATGTGTGTTTTTTACAAAGTTTTTTATTTACTTTACATGTGATGTATATTCTGCAGCTTACGGAATATTGTAACAATAGATTAAAGCTGTTGTGAACTAATCATATTTAAATATATGTAAAATTATGTCTCATTTTTATGTCGTTCTTTTGGGACACATTTTTCGGACAATTTTCAATAAAGGGGGTGAGAGATAAAATGACACAGTCAAAAGCTTACCTCTTTTATAAGCATTTATTTGTAAAATTGTGAAGTTTTAAAAAAATACATTACTATTATTATTTTACCCGTGTGCCAAATAAAGCTACATGAATTAATCATGGTGAGCTGAAAATATTAAATGACTGGTTTTTTTTTCTACAGTAATGTGAGCATATTTTTTATATATTTTTTTTTTATTCTAAAGTTTGTGATATTTAGTTAATAATTTAACACGGAACTGCTATTTTGTCCTTCTGCAGTTTTCTGTTTTGGTTATTGCAGCACTTATAGTTTTCTTTCGTATGTCAAGAATAAGATAATAATAGTTTAAAAAGTTCTCCACTAAAAGTGTTCAATAACACTTTCATATATACTTTTCAGGGATACAAAAATAAAAATAGCCGTTTTACTGAACTCTAAAACGAACACGTTTTGGTGAATAAAACTTTTATATGAAACTTCAGCATGTTTATAATATTTTTACGCCATTACAGGAAACAATCTTTAAATTTTCAAATGTAGAGATACAAAGGGGTAAGGAAAAAATGTAGTTCTACACGATTTTTTTTAACATGGATGAGCAAAAGGTTGCACATCTCTCACTTACTATAAATTTAGAATTAAATGTTTATCAGTAGGGGGTCTGATGGGTGCGCGGGTTAGAAGAGTTTTATATTAAATTTCAAGAATTTACGGTTCTAAAATTTGCATACACCCCACCGTACAAAAAAATTCCCAGTTAGTAAAATGTCCTTCATACATTAATGAGGCGATGGCCAAAATTTAAAAATTATACCCTAAAAAGCATCAGAGATATGAAGACAAATATATGTTGACTTAAAGCACTTTTCAATGACTCTCGAAAGGAAAAAATAATCAAGTCGGATGATCGCATTTTGGAAGTTGTATAGAAATAACGAAAGCAAGTACTTTTTTTTATCTCTAACAATAAACGTTTACAGTCATGTTCATGTACAACCTGACCATTTTTTAAGATATCTACTGAGGCGTTTTATGATGAAGGGCTGAAAATTTGTACATAACTTAATTAGTGTTTGGGGCACGTTTTACTAATAGTCAACTTTTTTTGTAAGTATACAAATTTAAAAAGTGTCACTTTTCGAAAACTAAGAGATGAAATTTTTCTTAACGTAGAATTTCTAAAGAGAATTTCTAAAAGTAAAATTAATTATAAGAGATGTTAGTTCTTCATTTTCAGACCGCTTTTAATGCTGCCGCGATTTATTTTTTCTTTAACCCAACAAGAATGCCGCAAGGTTTGGGAACCGCTGCTCTAACGAACGCGAAGTCTGAAGGAAATCCTATCTTACTACAATCGATCTAAATAAGATAACACCAGATAATTCTTACAAGGACTACAAGGTGGATTAAGGAAGATCCTCAGGCAATAAATTTCTATGAAACCTTTTGTAAAATAAATTTAGGTTAGGCCCCCTTGGACGCCACTGTGAGTT
The DNA here is from genome assembly GCA_038373885.1 of Cheiracanthium punctorium. Taxonomy (NCBI): domain Eukaryota; kingdom Metazoa; phylum Arthropoda; class Arachnida; order Araneae; family Cheiracanthiidae; genus Cheiracanthium; species Cheiracanthium punctorium. The sequence goes on along the minus strand of JAWZYV010015637.1, from coordinate 295,016 downwards.
GGGTGCCCAAGTGTAAAGAATATCCTATAGACTAGTGTCTCTCAACCTTTTTACTTCTTCGGACTGGTAAAAACAAGAAAAATATTTCGTCACACCAGCATCAGACAAAAGTAATAAACACTTTATTTCACAAATAAAATACAAGCATGTATTTTATTTATAAAATAAAGTGTTATACAAATATTGGGTGTATCAGAAGATAATATCATTGTTTCGTATGTCAATATTTTGCCTAGGCAAAACTACAAAATTTGCGCATGTGAGTTTTTTAGCGTAGGTGCTAAATAGGAAAGCATTTTCCAAAATTCGTAACTGGAGGATAGGAGGCCCAAAACGTTTTTCCCACATATTTTGCGTGATCTCAAAGAAGAAAAGAGATATTCATAAAATTCTTGCTATAAAATACAACGCTCACGAATACCCAAAAATCGACTTCAGAACGTTTCGAATAGAATTCCCAATGAGGGTAGACGTGAAAAATGGGGCCCATTTTTCTTCAAAGGGAAAAAAAAAAATCTATAAAATTTTCACCTTAAAATGTAACAAATATGAGTCCTGTAATTAGGCATAACTTGTTTGCAATTCAATATTTGTTGAAAACGTGTTTGTCTTATTTTTATGTAGAAAACGGCATTACTTTCCTGTATACCTAATATAATTTTTAGTTAGAACAACATAAGCTGCTGAGTCTCCCGGGTTGTGTACTGGCTAGAGAACCATCCTACTACACCGCGTTCCGGGTTTGATTCCCGGCTTGGTCCTTTCGTCCGTCCCTTCATAGGAGGCTACGCTGGTCCATATGCTAGATGCCTCCATAATAAAGAGACGAGTACTTCGGGACTTAGTAGTGGCGAATGACTGTTTTTCAAGTGGCCGCCCATTTAGAAGAAAAAAAATTGCAGCTAATTTTTGTAAAAATTAATACAGTATACAGTGAAACATCTCTGAGCGGCCACCCCACCGTACCGAGAATATTTGGCCGCTCTGAAGGGTTTTATTTACTATTATAAATGCTATAATGCGTAATATGAACAAGTCTGACCCATATTCATTATTTAAAATGAAATTTAACACTTATCTGAAGAGAAAATAGTACTTTATTTAATGCTTTCTTACATTTTTTGAAAAAAGGATACAATCTGTGTCTGTTTTAAGTTTTTACTTTTCTCTGAAACAACCATTTTTTCAAGTTCGTTTTTTGCCTTAAAAACATATCTCTAACCGATTCGTTTGTAACCGATTTGGAATTTTCGATAATTTCATCGGTTTTCGCTAAAGTCGCTTGTGCTGAAAGTTTAGCTTGCTCATAATTACAAATATCGGGAAATTCCTCGTCAGGGACGGAATTAGCACCTGAAAGGCACGAAAATTCATTTGTAAAAATGTTTTTATACGCAAACATACTGTTACGTTAATTTAAATCAACCTCAAATTAATTTTACATTTGATTAAAAGGATTTAAAATACGCTTACCTTCGCCAGACTACTGACCTTGAGTTTTTTCCGCTCAAAACTAAAGCATGGAGTGAGTAGAATTTCTCGAAAAATGAGATGGGCAATCCCACTCGGTGGCCCTTTAGAGGGGGTCGGATGATCGCTGACAGAGGTTATTTTAACATAAGGTCTAGTATTGAGCCGAAAAATCCGTGCCATGAAAAATTGGCCGTTTAGAGGGGTGGCCCCTATACACGGATGGCTGCTATACAGGGGTGGCCGCTCGGAGAGGTTTCACTGTATATAAATTTGATATCCTTGGACCGGCTTTAAAGTCTCGCGGATCAGGATCAGTGGGTGGGGAAACACTCCTGCTACAGACCACCGGGCTTACTAATTTTGAATGAGTGTACAAGTTATCTAAGACAAGCAGCATTCTTAGCAGTAATTTTGGATAGGAATCCCATTCGGTTCTCTTTTAACATTTCAGTATGTAATTATTCTGTGGAATTCTAAAAGCATAACTACAGATGGAGCTCAGCGTTTGAGTTCTGAATTAAGGTCAAGGCTGGAGCCATAACCGGACAGTTCACTCTACAGTCGCGAAGTCGGACATTCAATATGTTCCTGTACTTCGACATAAGAGAATGAAAAGAGTCAGAAACACACACACATAGTAACAGGAAATAAAAATTGTAAAACACACCTATACAGAACGCATACCAGTCTTATTTCTTCTGTTTTCCATGGTGGTGTTTTTGTTGTGTTATAAAAAAAAAATGTAGCTTTGAGGTTGTGTTATTTATTTATTTATGTTTTTAAATGCTGCTTTTGTCAATGTAGTTTTGCTTTAATGTTCTATTTTTGTTTCATTATTTGAATTATTTATTTTCTGTACTTTTTGTCCCTTTACTTTTATTTTAATAGGGCGCAGGACTTTTCCCGAAGTGATCTGCAAACATTATCATATCAGAAGAATATATTTTTTTTTTTAGTATTACAAAAAATATAATGTAGTATTATTATATATGAAAATAAAAACAGAAGGTACAAAATTAATTTTTTAATTTAAGTTTTAAAAAGATGATATGATATCACAAAGTACAGCGCGCACTATAAAATTTGAAGAAAAGCAAACAGAGTAACAATTCTTGACAAATTATCTTTGTAACATACTTATCGTCAACTTAAAACTAAAATGCATTGAAAAAAAAAGGATTAAAATTTAAAATTTTCGCTAAATTTTGAAAATCTATCAAAAATCGTATAAAATGCATAATGTATTTCTAATTAAAAAAAATTACAATGAGATTTTTTTTTGTTTGCTTTAGTATGTACACTATAAGTAGATACACTTACAAAGTAAATTTCAGAAGGCTAGAATTTATACTTTTAAAGTAATCCGGGCCGCAAGTTGAAAGATTAGTCATCTTAAAAAAACACGATTTAAAGCAGGTATGGGCAACCTTTTAAAAGTTGCGGGCCAAACTTTGGGATGTTAATATAGTCGCGGGCCAAACTTCAGGATCTTATTCTGCCTTTTTCACCGCTTGGACCCCCACTGAAATTTTTGGATCCCTCCAAAATGTTTTCCTGGATACGTGCCTGCCTATTATATAAACTCTGTTTTTAAATAATTTTATAGGTAATTTTTGGATAACTTTCCAAAATAGTTTGCTTTCTAATATTAACCAGTGAATCACCATTGATAATAGGTATGTATTAATATTAATATATATTATAAAACAATAATTTTCATCAATAAAAAAAACTGCTGTTAAATACAAGTAATGAACTTTGTAAATAACACAATCATTTTCATGTTAATTTATTCCCAATTTATTTATTTATTTATTTTTCATAGGCCGAATTTCAATATAGCAATAGTTATTTTTCGCCTAACATATTAGGCGAAAACAGATATGTTTTGGAGTAAAAAAAAAAAAAAAAATCGGTCCAGGGGGCGTAGCCAAGGGGGGGGGGTAATTTTTGCCATACTAAATGTACATTATTCACTTCTTTATCACACACATGTATGCATATATGTGAGTTGCAGTAGTCGTAACCCCCCCCCATGAAAAACTTCTGGCTTCGCCCCTGAGGTTTAGTTTTTGGGAGGAGAAGTAATAACGTGTGAGTATGAAATTAAAAATTGTTCTCAGGAAGAGGATTCTAGAATTAATTTCACGAAACATGGCAGGCGATCAGAAATGCTTCGATTTTGATGACACTGTATTTTGGAGTGTACAAATGCTTCACTTCGATGTAACATCATAAATTATAAGAAATAAAATATCTCCGGGATTGAAATTATTTCAAAAAAAGTCTTCAATCTGTCTCAAAACAGTAAGTAGGCACAAAGATGCAATACCTCACTTGAAATCATCCAATGAGCCAAATTTGGCACACGCGTCACGATTTCGCACACCCCTGCTCTAGAAAGAACATATTTATTTCTGTTATTTACTTATATTTTGTTAAACAATAATTATTTTTCCTTGTGTGTGTGGGTGTGTTTATAACATACACGCATACGTTTATCATTTTACTAGTATTACTAGTTTGTTATAAGGGCATGGTTGCAGATTTTGCCTGACTCTGTCACAATCATGTTGCACGACTCCGAAATAAAATTTTCACCGCCATTACTTTAAAGAGATTTTTTAGAAAATTTGGCTCAAAAAACATAATCCACACTTTTTTTGTGATTGGCTTGAACTTTTTCATAATTACGTAAAACATATGTAAGAAGCAATCTGCGCAGCCTTTAAAAAAAAAAAAAAAAAAAAAAAAAAAATGAAAATATACCTGTTTTCTTATTTTAATCAATATTTTGCCATTTTTAACGGCAAGAAATTGCTCGATCGGTGCGGAAAAGTTAAAAACTGCACAATTACGTCGTAGCTGAAATGGTTAGCAATTTTTGCGATTCGTGAAAACTTTTACTTAAAAAATTATAATAAAATTCACACCACTGGACCGATTGGCTTACAAATTTGCACAAATGTTTATAAAATATAACGGGGAATGTAGTATACTACAAAATTATATAAAATAGGAAAAAAAGTGGTACAAAAAAGGAATAATATTGCTTATTCAGGAGTCGATGCAGACGAAAATTGGGTCCGTTTTGCGGCCCCTTCACAAAAGTGCAATCGATTAAAACGGCCCCTTTACAAAAATACAATCTATTAAAACGGCCCCTTCACAAAGGAGCAATCGATTAAAATGGCACTTCATTGGCATTTTAAGCTAAATTTTAATCTATTTTATCAATTATTTTAACAAAAAATGTGACTTTAAAAAAAAAACTGGTATGAAAATTCACAAAAATAAGTGTTCTAATTCACGAAATTAAGTATCGAAATTCACAAAAATAAGCAATTTTCACAAAAATGGGACTCTGGAAAGAATTCCTGGATCGACACCTGTTATTAGGGTTAAACATTAACTATACCTCAGGGATGAGATTCTTCAGCTTTTTAGCTGATTTCAGCTTTTTGTGAATAAAGAGGAAATCACTTTTTCCTCTGAAAATTGTTTTTTGAATTCCTGAATTCCTGATTGTAGTTATTAGTTAACTGTGTGATATTTTTATCTTCTAGCATGTTCCAATGTCTTTCTTCTCTTAAAACTCCTTTCACATTAATTAGATATAAATTTCACATGTACAAATTTTTGCTCTCGTTTGATTTCAGCTTTTTTGCTCTTTTGCCAATCTCATCCCTGATACCTACACATTACTGTATTACGTATTGATTATTGGATATTGTCAGAGTACATATAGTTACTATGAATGAATACTACATGCATTAGTAAGTTGAACACAAACAAGTTAATTTAATATGAAACTCAATTTATTAGTAGTACAAGCTGGACTAGGTATTCAGTGCGAATGGGAAGTAATAAATTGAAAAAAATATATATACAGGTTGTTAGAAGAAAGACTTAAAAAAAATTCTGAAAGTGGTCAACTTACAAAGGTTTTGAGGTATGCTTTGGCACGAATTCTACTTGATTCCCTGGTCAACCTACAGGAGGTCAACTTATAAAGGGTTAACTCAATGTTAAAGTAACTAAGCCATTCCGTTCTTGGCCAATTAGATCAACTTAAGACAGGTGGCCAACTTCACAGGTTTCACAGTATTTGAAAATCCACCCTTTCCCGATTTTTAGCTTCAGAAAATTGCCCTAATAGAATAAAACAGTTCGTTTCGAAAAGCTTCTTAAAATTATTCGACTGTCGTCTGCATGAAGCCTTGAATTTAGAATCATTTTAGCAACTTAAGTGGCAAGAATATTACTTTCTTAACTATGATTAAAAAAAAAAAAAATAGAATATGAAGCTACTTGTTTTAAATAGACAGATTAAATATATTGAGCGTAGACATCTTTTTCTCTCCTGAATATTTCATAAGACATAAGTGAAACTGTCGTAAACTAATTTGATTGTTACAGATTCAACAGTACTAGTGCAAATTTATGTGAGTATAATAATTTTAATTTTTTTAAGATATTAGTAAATTCAGAGTTCGATGCAGACAATAAGTAGGTCCGTTTTGCGGCCCCTTTACAAATTTACAGTCGATTAAACCGGCCCCTTCAAAAAAATACAATCGATTAAAACGGCCCTTCGTTGACATTTTACCCTACATTTTAATCTGTTTTATCAATTATTTTAACAAAAAAAGTCGCTTTAATTAAAAATTGGTGCGAAAATTCACAAAAATAAGCAATTTTCAGAAAAATAGGACCCTGGAAAAATTTCCTGGGTTGACCCCTGAAATATAAAAGTCGTATAAATGAGAAACGTAAAAGCGGTGCTTTGCTATATTTAATAACGTTTTAGAAAACACAATTTTTTTTTTTCCTAATGAAAATTATTTGAAAGATGCCAAACACGGGAGACATGGTCGTGTGACTATGCAGGGGTCGATGCAGACGAAAATTGGGTCCGTTTTGCGGCCCCTTCAGAAAAATAGAATCGATTAAAACGGCCCCTTCACAAAAAGTATGATCGATTAATATGGGCCCTTCACAAAAATACAATCCATTAAAATGACCCTACATTGGCATTTACCCACAATTTTAATCTGTTTTACCAATTATTTTAACAAAAAAAAAGTTACTTTTATTAAAAATTAGTATGAGAATTCACAAAAATAAGTGTTTAAAATCACAAAATTAAGTATTGAAATTCACAAAAATGGGACCCTGGGAAAAAATCGTGGATCGACCACTGCTATCTGATAATCTGCCGCATCATTTTACACAAAAGCAGGCTTGCTTAAATTAAATGGTATTTTTGCGCTATCTGGAAATCAGAAAATTGCTAGTGGACTTACTTATCAATAACGAACTTTTTAAATCCTTTTATTACTATTATTATTATAACTACTGCACAATGAGAAGAATAGAACATTTCCACGAACGAAGCAACCGTCCTTGAAATGAAGAGCCAGGCCGCCTCCAGAACAATAATAAATTCACGTTCAACGTGCGTCAGATTAAATTTGTGCATAAACACGGGATCTAAATTTTCCAAAATAAATTTCATGATTTACATCACGATTACAAATAATTTTAATGTATTTTTAAATTGGTATGAGCTTGGGTTGAGGGGACGGGTGTAAGCGATTGTCGGCCAAAAAATTAATTTTTTTCTTTTTATTGCATTAAAATACTTTAAAATTTATTTTTCTAACGATATATTACACTTGTTTATATATTTTTAAAGGAAGTATTAGAAATCTTACAAGTATTTTATCAGTATTTTTCTTTTCTTTCCTTTTTTTCCCCCCTTTATACATGGATTTTGCAGGTTTGTGTACCTTTTCCTTAATATCTATGAAACATATGAACTTAATTTTTAATAACAAATATATCATTTTATAATACATACTTCAACACGGCGGTTTGACGGTATGCTGATGATTATTAATTTCAGTCAGTAAAATTCTAAATGAATGTGGTAAAATATCTAAATCATGTTATTGTAACTGCCGTAAAAATTTTAAAACGTTATCTCTCACCATTTCTGACAAAAAGATAGAGTTGATGAATTCAAGACGATTCAAGATAGATGAGATAGGGCTCACCCGGTCCCTTAAATAAAGAACGGTGATTTGCTGACTACATTTTTGGGGGCGGCGACAGCCAGTACCGCATCTACTTCAGATTACGTCACCGGGGACAAACCTTAATTTGGCGCCTCCTTCTTTGTAACCGTATTTATTTTGGTGCCCCTCGACGGCAACCGGGGCAAGTGCCCTAATACGCCGCCTCTAGTTGCGGTCTTAGTAACAACTCGTAACTGCCAACCCCATGATCCTTGGCAGTCAACTACAAAGCCCATCACCATGTGTTTTAAGAACTGAAATTGGGAATAGTAAAAATAAATAACTGCAGTCAAATATGCATTCGTATTGCTATGACATTTCTGGCGGTAAAAAAATGTACATGTAATAATATTTTCATAATAATATCTTCTAATGTAAAATTATTTGCAATATTTCGAGCTCTACCAAAAGTAAATAACAGAATTGAATAATATTAGGTCCTGCGCGAAAATCTAATATAGATTTACAAAAAAAAAAAAAAAAAAAAAAATTAAAATACAAGAACTTTATAAAGAAACGTGTTGGAACATTTATTTTTTTATTTAGTCAGCTTTTGGAAAACTAGTTTTTAAATCTGCGTAGTGAGAAATCACTTTAAAAAACCTAAAATTTTACAATTCTTTAAAAGCAATCGAAATATGGGTATAACAAATGACATATTTTATTAAAAGAATTAAATTTCTCTCTGACAACTCGTTCACTTCATATATTTCAAATTTGTTTTCTTTGATTTTAATATTTTTACTAAAGCATCCAATTTTTATTTGTTTTTCATACTTAATGGTCAGTTTTTTAAAATGGGAATAATTCATGAAAATTGTGAAATCACTTTAATAAGAAAATACAAAGATTAATTATAGATTTCAGCGCTATTGCAGGCTAGAATTTTAATGGCCTAACGGCCAATGTAACTGGCATTTGACAAATAAAAACAAAGAAAGATTAATTATGAAAATCATTAATCTTTTTAGAAAAATGTATGCATAACATTACGTATGAAATAGGAACTTCATAAAATGACATAATTCAATATTGCGCACTTCGGAACATGCAAAAAATTGTATATTATGGCCACTACTGAATACGTAAATAAAAATGAAAACTATTTTTCTATGAATAAAGTTTTAGTGTGATTTATTTATTTACATTTTCCATTTTGGACATAAGCTTCTTAATCTAAAAATAATATACAGATTAGCACATTAAACATTATTTTTCTTTGATGAAAATTTTCAAATATTTTGAGCTTTAACGTGTTTAATAAATACTCTTAAAAGATTGGCACGTCGTTTTATAAATTCACTCTAAGCAAAATGTATACGCATGTTTTTATTATTACTATTATTATTAATGCTGCATTTTTTTAAAGGAAAATCACAAGTTATAGTTGTATTTTTTTTTTCTGAGATTCAAACATTGTTTCAGGGAAAATAATTTTTTTTTTTAAGTTTGATGAAAACATAATTAAAAACCTATATGGTGCCATCAAGACATCATATTTAAAAATTAAAAACTGTTCTAACTATGTTACTTCTAAAATTACTTTAATATCTTTAAATTTTAATATTTACCATCAGGTACCGATTATGACCAACAGGGGCCCCGGGAATTGGTGAATCCCCCATCTACGAAATTTGTTTTATTTTTCATAAAATTTTGATATAAAAATGAATATTTCAGAACAACATTTGAAATTGGGGGCCCTGGGCAAAGTCCCGATTTGCCCATGCCATAATAAAGCCCTGATTATCATCACTTAACAAGAAAGTAAAAGCAAATTTGCAGTTTTATGAAAAATGTTTTTAATGCTTGTAAGAGTGGCTGATTTTGTAACTTCTTTAGCTAATTACGTCTCTAATCAGACTTTAATTGAAATTTTAATAATTAAACTTCACTATAGATTACACACAAGTATATTTTTAAAATTAATTAACAGTCTACACAATTGAATTTTTCTGCAAAAAGTCAGATTATACTTTTACAACAGAATATATATTACGTAATAAAATTTAACATAATTTTAAAGTGTCTACTGATTAGGTACATATATATTAATTGAAACATTTCTCTAACATGTCCTTTCTTTCCCATTTTCAAAACAAGCTTCATATAAAAAATGAATATCTATTCAACAAAATTTTTTAATTTAAGAATATTTAAACAACAACGATTTTTAATTATTATAGATATATGCATCTTGGTCTATGGCTAAAATATAGAAAAAACTTAGTTTGTGAGCTTAGATAAAGATTATGAACTTAGATAAACGCAAGGAATAAACGTTTAAATTTCTAAATGATACAAACATAAATGAATTATATTACCACATGAGTCGTAGCATATCTGTACAAGATTACTTAAATATATCATTAAAAGACAAAATAATAACAATATTTTTTCTTTTACAGCAAGTGAATGTAATTTTAAAAAATTGTTAAATAATAGTACAATACTATTTTTTTAATGAACTGAGGATTTGTTTTTTTATTATTTTTTAAACACAACATCAAAATACAGTATTTTTGTTCATTTAAATATCAGTAATTCCTTTGATTTTTATACACATTAATTCACGGTTAATATATAATAAAACTTTTTTATTTAAGTTCATTACGTATAATTATGTCATTTTTTATTAAAATATTGACAATTATTTATGTGTAAATAAAAATTAAAACTGTATAAAAAAATTTAAATATAAAAGACGAGTTTAAATAACCAGTCTTTTAAAGTAGTTTTAAGCAGAAAGTTAAAACGTCTAATATATTTAAAAAAAAAACTGGTAATTTAAAAAAAATATTATATCGTTAAAAAAAGAAAAGCATATTTGTTGAACAACACTGCACCGAAATAAATAAAAAGAAAAAATAATAAATAAATAAAACGCTGTCTGGTGACAACCCCATAAAAAAAATCACATGTTCATCAATCTTTAAGGGAAGTTAAAAATAAAAGAATAAATAACAGCGAGTGGAGAGAAAAAAGAAAAATAATTTGGTTATTTATTCTTCCCAACGATCGTTATATCGCAACGCCATTCGAAAAATGTAATAGCACCGCATCGTAAAACAAACAGACGGAATATTTAAATACACTGTATCAGATGGCGAGCGACAAATATCTGCCACCAGACAGGGTTAGCTTTTACCTCTTCCAGACATCATGGCTTGCTTGCACCACACACACACAGCCCTGTTCGACCCAGACAGGGCACTTCTCTCCGTCTGTGTCACTTTCCGTCGATTACAGCCCCACAGCGCCCGATTATCCAAATTTCTCTCAGCCCAGCACACAAGTTTTCAAACGTACATAAATCAGAATTTCGATGTGTGTTCTTCCCGCGGCAGCTTTTTACCAACACCACCAGGATCACAGGTAATAAAAGAGTCGTCGTCGTCACATAAAAATTCTACGCCGAGGAGATCCGAACGGCGTGAAATAGCGTCATAGTCTACGTCTCGACGCATCCGTTGAACAGCTGCGAAAAAACTAACCCAGACAAGCAAAAAAACCGCCGTCTCTGCTTCTGGCGCTCTTGATTATGTAATAAGGCAACTCCATTGGCAGGAGGGATACGCAATGTAAATATCAACATGTCTGGCGGTTCTCGGGGAATCGCATGTGTTTTTTTCTTCCATTTTCTAAATTTTTTCCTCTCTCTCTCACCCTGCCGGTTCTCTTTAATTTTATATTGGGTCCGAAACCGACACAACACGGTGATATTTCGGCGGAATTCTTTTTAAAAAAGTGTCCTTGAGAGCAGGGGTAGATAACTGGTTTGCCTCGAAACCAAGGAAGCAACGACGACGACATGCGTTCACAATGAACATGCACGATAAATACTGGTCGGAGTGGCGGCTCATGTGCTGCCATCTCGCGCCGTCTGGGTCAACTAGAAATGATTGAAAAGAAGTTTCGCTTCCGGTTTCAGATGACAAATCGTGCAAGCTACTGCTGCAGATAATCGTCTGCTACTGTAATTTGTGTTAAAAAAAATAATTATAATATCTCGTTCCTCTTTGCATTTCAGTGCATACCAAATTTCAACTTCAAAAATAGCATTTGATGAAGTTATCGTACATAAGTTAAAACGAACAAGCATTAATTCTGTTAATTATACAGAATATTTTTTTATGCGATCATGCAGTAAAAATATTAAGCTATTATTCAAAACTAATATATTTATTTTTGTTAATATATTTCCAACTTTGCATGTGATTCGGCTACTTATTTTCATTGTAATAATTTTCTTTATTTATTTTTTAAGCATGAGCACATGTGTAAGATAATTATTAATTTTTTAAAATCTTTAACGTGAAATATTTTTATCCCCTTCTTTTAACTTGATTCATTTATTTAAATATTTATTCAACTTATTCTTTAAATATTTTACTCTTTGTAGTAATACATAGTGCCCTTGCTTAAACTTTATTTACTTAAATAATTATTTGTTTGGGTCTAGTAGCGGATAAAGGAGGGACAGGGGGCTAGGGGGCTTCACCTTCCCAAAAGAGATTGCTAAAGGGTAACATTCTGCTTTATAATGCTATTTATGTACGTAAAATGATATTTTATTATAACTTAGACACTCCCAAAAATTTAACATTGGTTTGCATTAAAATTTTGCTTTATTGTACATTTTGTTTTGGTCAATTAACTTTTTTCAAAATTTAGCCGCCCCCCTCCCCTCCCCTCTTCAAACAAACCAAAAATAATAATAGTAATTCTGGATACCCCATTGCTTGGGTCATGTCCTAATTTTTTAAACCAGGCAGAAGAAAAAAAAATACTTCAGGTTCACCAGAGTAAGAAAAAATATTAGCAACCCCCATTTTCTGATGCCCTCTTTGCCTCCCACGGGGGATCTACATTAATGTTTAGAAAATATTTCAAATTGCAGTGTCATTTCGTATTTGTTTAAAGTTATAGAAACTATTGGTAAGTCCATCTTGCTGGTAGTTAAGTCGAGCGATGGCAACGGCTGCCCTTTTTTCAGCATTGGGCAATCTATTCAGCTGTTCTCGCATTCTTCCATTTTTCAGCAGATGTCAGTGCTGTTGAAAATACTCGTGACAATTTTTGTTACGGGAAAAGACGTGCTAAAAAGTAAAGGATTCTCTTGGAGCTATGTCCCCGGCAACTATTTTTATAGAAATCAAATCTATTACTGGCAACAGTCAGAACGTCAGAATGTGGTGTTCCCAGATGCGCTCACCTAGCGCCACAGCCAGCTGTGTCGGAAAACCCCTTTAGCTGTGTGGCGCCAGTTGGGCTATTCGTTCGACCGCCCTGTTGCTGGTAGTAAAATGGATCAGTGGCAACGGCTGAAATTTTTCAGCTATGGGACAGTTTAGCCATATCTTTTTTGTGACTAGCAAATGAAGTTCTGAAATATATATATATATATATATATATATATATTTTTCACTGCTCAACTACCGTGCGACAAAGGGTTAATTAGATGATGAACAAAGTTTCAGTTTTTCATCATAAAAAGGCTTAGAGGGAGAGGCCGAAGTTATGTTTAAACAAAGTTGATACGGGACTATACAATACCAATAATAGCAAACGTATTAAGTACTTATGCAATCATTATTTTCTTCGCAAATTTTTTTACGACACTAGAAACGCGATCATCCGACAGGATCCCCCCCCCCCTTCGTGTATTGTGTACTGTTTGCATTAAGGCAAACCTTCACGAGGGGTATCTGCCTAGGGCGAAGTGTGCCTTGGTCGGAATACTTTCTTACGCGTATTCAAGTTACATCTGGAGAAAAACAACCAAAGCTCCAGACGGTCTGACCGACAGCCACTCGACGGGGCCCGAGCCTGGGGCCTTCACATTTCGGCTGTCTACCATTTTGAGTGCCTTATCCACCATGCCATGGTTTCTTCCTTCCAGAGCCATTGAAAAATTGTTTAAGTCAGCATTTATCTAATTCCCTATTTCCAACATCTTTTAAGATAAAATGCTCAAGTTTTGTACAGCACCAAATTAACGTATGGGGCACCTTTTACTAACTGTGAATTTTTCCGTAGGGGGTCCGTGTGAAATATATAGTATTTATTTAATCCCCTGAAAATTTCGATCGATGCCATAAAATTCTGTGCCTTTTTTCATATGACGTTGAAATTTTTTTGTATGCGTTTATGATCAATATTTAACGAATAAATACTTAGGTCAGTGTTTTTGGAACACCCTGTATGAATTGATTTAGGTGATTGAATAGTAGCAGTTGGAAAATTTTTCAAAAGCGATGTGTTTGATATGATTTTTTTATTTATTTATTTATTTATTTATTTATTTTTTTTAAGCACTAGGTTTGTCTGTCGACATCTTTTTGTGAATCGATTTTCTTCGACACGTTCTCGTTGCATTTTGCAGTAGGGTTTCCAAATAACTCGGGGAGGGTGGGGAAGAATAAAATGTTGAAAGTCGCCAAGGTTTGCAACTTTTGATGATTTGCCGCCAAGTTTGGCGCGAAAAAAGTCCTCAAAATTGAACCTAGCTTGGCGGGAAACTGGCAAATGCTACAGTTTATTACAAAGTAATAAACTGTAGCATTTAGCTATTAGCACTGCAGCAGGAGCATTTAGTACTGTAGCAGGAACTATAGTTAGAATATGCCTGGCGAAAATTGTAACGTCTTTAGAGAAAAACTGTACGTCTTTAGAGAAATTACTCATGAACGGACTGTTGCCTATGGAAGATGGTGTTAATACAAACAGTTTATGTTTTGAATCTTTTGAATGCTTGTGTTAGGTGTAACTCATTTCGAACTTTTTAATGGATATTTAGAAGTAACAAAAAAAAAAAAAAAAAAAAAAAAAAAAGTATAGTTCGATACAACATTCAATGTATTTTAAAATTGTTTTTTCAAGTAGGACAAGCACGTAGATCTAAGAAAAAGGGTAGAAAGTTGGGGCGAAAAAATCGCTCTTAAAAAGTCTGCCGTTTAGATAAGTGTTGTGCTTGATCTGATGCTATAGCAACATATTTTAAACAGGTGAAATGTTTATGTTGTACTATTTTATTTACTAGTTAAAGTATTATATATTTCATAAAAAAAAGGTGCAAGCAAATTGTAGCTTCTTTTTAAAATTCCTGTATCAACATTAACAACCAACTAGTTGTTCAAACACAAAAAAATTGTTCTTTTTTTTTTAACATTTCCCAAACTTGAATATTAAAAAATTACCAAAACTAATATCAAAATTTTGGAAAGCCCAACAATAGCTAGGCTAGGGTGTGGGTGGGATGTTTTGACTGTTGTAAGCCACGGAGAATGTATAAATTTGATTTCCATAAAAATACTTGAAGGGTGACATAGTTACATGAGAATCCTTTACTTTTTAGCACATCATTTCCGTAAAAATTGTTGATAATTTGTAAAATGGATTTGAGAATTATCTTTAACATAACTCGCATCTGCGCTGAAAACTGGAGAGAACGATGGAAATACATTGATTTAGAAGAACAACTGGATAGGCTGCCCAATGCTGAAAAAAAAAGGCAACCGTCGCCATCGCTCAATTTACCAGAAAGATGTCCATTTTTGGAGACAGTTGGCTGTACAGCCAGCTGTATCTTGCTGGTAGTTAAATCGAACGATGGCAACGGCTGCCCTTTTTTAAGCATTGGGAAATGGTTGCGCTTCAAAGGGTTAACATGGGGAACGCACTATGTAATACCCCGAAATTCCTCGATGGGTGGCACCGAGCATTAACCCTTTAACGCGCAGTGTTTCCGCTCTGGGAACACCAAACTCTGACGTTTTGACTGTTGCCAGTCACGAAGAATAGATTGTATTTCTATAAAAATAGTTGCGGGTGACATAGCTCCACGAGAATTCTTTACTTTTTAGCACGTCATTTCAAGTAAAAAAATTATCATGATTATTTTTAACAGCACTGACATCTGCTGAAAAATGAAAGAATGCGAGAATAGCTGGATAGATTGCCCAATGCTGAAAAAAAGGGCAGGGAACAGCCAGCTGCTGTCAAAAAAGGGTCTCTAGATCTGTGGCACGCGATGAACGTTTCGATCGTCCGCCCTCTTGCTGGTAGTTAGGTCGAGCAATGGCAACGGCTGTCCTTTTTTCAGCATTGGGAAAGGGTTGCGCCTCAAAGGGTTAATCGAGTAAGTCGGGGTATAATTTCTCATATGTACGCACAAGTTTTTTTCGATTGCACCCGGACCGAGGCAAAAAAGAACAATATAATTTAGAAGAAAATGTTTGATGAAATCTTAGATATTACACATAAATTACGTAATTTATGGTAAAAATAGTAAACCTAAGTTATTTTGAAGCAAACAAAAGACGAACTGACGAGATTTTAAAATTGCGTAACCCCGGGCTTGCGTAAGTTGATGTATTGTTCTATTTCGAAAGAGAGATCTCAAAACTGTTTTGTCTCTTTTTTTTTATTCTATTAATACATTTGAATTTACAAAATAAGTCAATCTGTAATAGTCTAAATCTAATTCGTCTCAAATGGGACAACCCCCCCCCCCAACTCTGGATCCGGAGTCATGCTTCCGCTTTACATAATGTCCGAGTACCATTTCAAACTGCAGCTTAAAACATACAACCATGGATCATTTTCTAAAACATCTGGCCTATGTTCGAACTAAATGAGCTGAAAGTAATTAATGATTCTTATAAATGTTCTTTTCCAGATAGCTGCTTCATTATGTTGAATGTTTTACAATGTTCCACATCCTGTAGGACGCGACAGTTTTGTTGCTAGCACAATCGATGGAGGTCTAGAACTCATGAGCTTCGGAAATGGTACAGATTAAAAAAACTTCCAGTTTTACCATAACTACTGTTTAACTAGCTCAGAGCAGAGTAAATAATCAAAAATTTCGACTCCACTTCTTCTTATACGTCTGTTTAAAAAACATTCGAATGTGTTCCTGAAACTTTTCTTTGAAAAATCTATTTTAGGAACACTGCAAATCTTATCTTCATTATTAGGGGATAGACATTGATATTTTGAAGTGAAATCTTACATGATTTTAGAGCAATAACAACAAAAATAAATTTAATTGAAAACAGTACAATAGCGCACGTGAAAAACGATAACTGTCGAAATGATCGTGTCTCGTGGTAAAAAAGGTCCTTCTTTCTTTAGTTGAAAAAAAAAATAATAATAATCCGCCGTCCACACTAGAGAAAAGTTAGAACAGGAGGGAAAAATCAAACACTTTAAATAAAGTGCTATATATTAAAAGTGTATCATAATCCATGCGTCGTTCCTATTTCTTTTCCTTATTCCATTACGCTGGAAAGTGTATCATAATCCATGCGTCGTTCCTATTTCTTTTCCTTATTCCATTACGCTGGAAAGTGTATCATTATTCATGGGTGTGCCCTATTTTTCTTCCTTGTTCCATAAAACATTTCTTTGGAATCAAAATCTATATAAAAATCGGCTACGAAAACAGTTTTACAATCTTCTCCAGGCATAATCTAACTATACTTCACCTTTAGAAATATTGTCGGGAGTCTGCATCATAATCCATGAGTGTGCTATTTTTGTCTTTCTTGTTCAATAAAACACCTTTCAGAGTATGAAATGTATATTGAAATCGCCTACTAAAACTGTTAAAAAATCTCCGTCAGGCACATTCTAACCATAGTTCATTTTTATAAGGGCTATTTAGAAAGGGTATGATAACAAATCAGTGTATCTAGTGTATTTGTCTTCCTTGTTCCATAAAACGCTTAATTGGAATTGAAGTCGATATTAAAATCGCTTACTAAACCTATTTACAATCTTTCTCGAAGATATTCTAACTACATTTCTCCTTTGTAATAAACTGTAACGTTTACCAGTTTCTCGCCAAATGTGGTAGATATCGTCAAGCTATGTCCAGTTTTGGGGACTTTGGCACTAAACTTGGCTATAAATCCTCAAAAATTATAAACGTTGGCGATTTTCAAAAATTTATTCCTCCCCCTGTGCTATCCGGCGGCTCTATTGAAAAATACTAAAGCTTTATAGCATGAGTTCTGAGCAGACTTCATGTAATCGTAAGCGATTGCACTTTTTTGTTTAAACTGTAAACTTAAACCCGCGTAATATCGTAATCTAATCATAATCTAGAATAGTACCAACATTATGATTTTCCCTCGGGTTTCTTTTACGGCAATGTTGTTTCTGAGCCATAACACTAGCTACTTGGAAAAACCACGAACACTACGATCGCAATGCTGATTTTTTTCTCAATACGCAACCGATGAGTTCTGGGCAGATTTCGTGCAGTCGTAATCGAATTTAATCGATTGCACTTTTTTGTTTAATTGCGATCCACTCATGATCCAGAAATTTAGTTTCACAGATAATCTACCGTAATCGTGATCTGTAAACTTAAATCCGCGTAAAATCGTAATCTAATCATAATGTAGAATAATAGCAACCTTGCGATTTTCCCTCCGGTTTCTTTTACGGCAATGTTGTTTCTCAGCCATAACACTAGCTACTTGGGAAAACCACGAACAGTATGATCGCATCGCAATGCTGATTTTTTTTCTGATTAATACGCAACTGTTTGAGTTCTGAGTGGACTTCGTGTAATGTAATCGAATTTAATCGATTGCACTTTCTTGTTTAATTGTCGTCCAGTCATGATCTAGAAATTTAGTTTTACAGAAAATTTAATGTAATCGTGACGGCCCCATCAAGGCACAGTGGTTATGTCACTGAAAATGGTACACGGGCGAAGAATGAAGGTCCCGGGTTCGGGTCCCATCGCGCGTCCGTCAACCTAACCGTTCGGAGTTTTCCTTGGTTTTCTCAGAAACTTAGCGTAAATATGGGTTAGGACCCCTTAGAAAGACGCCCACGGAAGGTTCCCCCTTGTGTTGTCCTTCTGACGAGGATTTATAAACGGACTTCGAGCCAAGCACACAAATCCGATATACATATGTTCACAACAGCAACAACAATGTAATCGTGATCTGTTAACTTAAACCCGCGTAAAATCGTAATCTAATCTTAATCTAGAACAGTAGCAACCTTGTGATTTTCCCTCGGGTTTCTTTTACGGTAATGTTGTTTCTGAGCCATAACACTAGCTACTTGGGAAAACCAAGAACAGTACGATCGCAAGATTGATATTTTCTTCTTAATACGCAACTGATGAGTTCTGAGCAGACTTCGTGTAATCGTAATCGAATTTAATCGATTGCATTTTTTTGTTTGATCGTAATCCACACATAATCTAGAAATTCAGTTTTACAGATAATCTAATGTAATCGTAATCTGTAAACTTAAATCTCCGTATCATCATAATCTAATCATAATCTAGGAATTTAATTTTGTGAATAATCGTAGTCTAGTCGTAATCTAAGCAACCTGGAATCACAATCGTTTGAGACGATTACAGGATTACATTCACAGTTTTTTTTTTTTTTTTTTTTTTTTTTTCCCTTGCAGGAAAAGCGACTCTCTGCCAGAGTAAGATTTTCTTCTCTTCGGAGTAAAAATAAACCGATTGGGATTGAAAAAGTGGTTTTTTCCTTGACAATAAAAACGACCACATACGGACAATCAATCAATCACACAAAGAATAAATTAACGACGTTTCGGTGCGTGCGCTGTTCTTCAGTCCTGCATGTAGTCCTAATCTTTCAACATCTGACTGTTACATCTTAGTCCGCTTCAGAATGCATTGGAAGGTGGCCTTTTTTACTAGTCCATTAAAATTCATGTTCTAAAACTGGTTTAAGTTTTGTTCCTTATGTGAACCGATCATCATCGCAGGACTTTTAAACATCTTTTTAAAAAAACCAAGAATGTTAAACACTCGAAGACATCAATAATGCTTCTTCACCTAATACACTATGCACTAATACAAGCAGTAAAGCTGTATATATGTATGTATGAATGTAACTTTCAGAAAAAATTTTATTTACAAAAATTGCCTTCAAAAATAAGCAGAAGATTTACCTGCTAATGGGGAAATGTAAAATGGGGAAATGTTTAGCATTTTTTTTCCCTGAGTGTATCGTAACTCTTGCAGATTCATTGCAGTTCACGGTAGCTGTTCACGGCACCTGGCTGTGCCGGCACAGCCAGCTGTCGTCAAAAAAGGGTCTCTAGATCTGTGAAACGCGATGAACGTTTAGATCGTCCGCCATCTTGCTGGTAGTTAAGTCGAGCGATGGCAACGGCTGCCCTTTTTTCAGCATTGGGAAAGGATTGCGCCTCAAAGGGTTAATAAGTAAAATTATTTCATTTCATACTGTGGGTCCTACTCCGTTTTGATTTGATCCACATCTGTGCTTCATCAGCAACTCAGTGAATGGCGCTATGTGGCCAGTGTTATGGTATGGCCATATGGCTGATTTGTCGCTAAATTAAGCGACTTTTCATTGCATTTTGGGATTGTCTTTAAATTTAGAGACTTTTCTTTGCGTTTTAGGATTTGTCACTAAATTTGGATACTTTTCATTGCATTTTAGGATTTTATCTCTAGAGACTTTCATAGAACTTCGAGCTAATACAATGCATTCCACAGTTTAAAAAAATTACTCAACTTTTAGGAAACTGAGCGACTTTTTCAAATGAACTTAGCGACTTTTGACAAAGAACATCTGGCAGCACTGTTTGCTCATAGCGTCCAACTGAGAAACGAAACTACGTCATCAAACGCAAATTCGGAATATATTACTTTTTCGTATCTTGTGTCACTTATCCCAAGAAGCCACATTTCCTAATTATTGAAATGAATCTAGAAGACAAGGAAAGAAACTAAAATACGTTAATTTATCGACCCACATGAAATGCCACCCCCCTTCCTCCTTGAATTTATAATTTGTCAGTTTGCGATTCATTCATTCATTCAGATTTTGAACTGCTAAAAAAAGGCCGGGCGTGTCGTGGGTAATGTAATCTCCTGACAAGGCTTTGGTTTTAAAAGAGGACGAAAAAAGGTAAAATCTTTTCGCAAGTAGGTGTGCGTCGTATGCCTTACTAATCAGAGAATACAAAAACACCCAATTAAAAAAAAATTGTTTTCTGAGGTAAAATTAATTTACAGGAGTATTGACTTACGCGAGGGGTACCCCTCGAGTTAAGTCAAAATTTCGCGTCTTGAAATAAGGTCTCCGAATTCATGGGCCAAACTTTAAGGGTAGATAGATATAAAGAAGTATTTTTCGTATTAGGAATGTGGGAGCGGAAATGAAAATTACCATGTGGTTTCAGCAGATGGGAATCCATCCTTTTCGGCAATAATATGCGTAATTATCTCAGCATTTTCTGTTTTTCAGCTTACACTTTTGATTTCCGACACCTCATTAAAAATGTAGGCGAAAAAATGCAAATGCAAAGGTAACTATGCAGATTATTGCAGAAATAGGTGGATCACCATCCTGCTGAAACCACATGGTCCTTATTTTAAATCCAACTGCATGTTGCTATATAAAAATGTGTCTTTATATATATCTTACCTACTCTTAAAGTTTGGGCCATGAATTCGGAGACACCCTGTATGTATGACTCAGTAGCGTAGCCAGAAAATTTTCATTGGGGGGGGGGGGGGGTTACGACTACTGCAACTCACATATATGTATACGTGTGTGTGATAGGAGAGGGAAGACTATACATTTCTTATGGCAAAAATTTCCTCATGGGGAGGTGACCCTCCTATCCCCCCCCCCCCTTGGCTACGCCACGATACGACTTTTTAAAACACACACAGTTATTTTAGACACTTACAAACACCTCTCAAACTGTTTTAAATGATTACCTAAAATGAATTTTTGGGGTGACTCACTTTTCTAGGGATTAAATTAGGCTAAAAGTCGTATTCTACGAGTCAAATAATTAGACTTTGCAATTTGTTACATCAAAATCGGTTTAATCCCAGCTAGAACGCGAGATTGAGCGTTTCAGGTGTCTCCATTGTTTAACATGGGGTTTTCTTGAATCCTCGAGAAATATTGGAGCTATCGCTTAACTGACTTAAATTTTGGGGACTAATTACTTTTAGCGCCAAATTTGGAAATATTTCTCCAAAAAATCGCAACATTTGTTTGTTTACCCGGTTTTGTTAACCCTTTGAGGCGCAAACCTTTCCCAATGCTGAAAAAAGGGCAACCTGGTAGTTAAGTCGAGCGATGGCAACGGCTGCCCTTTTTTCAGCATTGGGCAATCTATCCAGCCGATCTCGCGTTGTTCCAGTTTTCAGCACATGTCAGTGCTGTTAAAAAGAATCGTGACCATTTTTTTACGGGAAATGACGTGCTTAAAAAGTAAAGGATTCTCGTGGAGCTATGTCACCCGCAACTATTTTTATAGAAATCAAATCTATTCTTCGTGACTGGCAACAGTCAAAACGTCAGAGTTTGGTGTTCCCAGAGCGGGACCACTGAGCATTAAAGATTTAATGGAGCCTCTAAAGCTTGCTTCTTAGCATTAGTATTACGCAATATCCTAGAACAGGAATGGCGAACCTTTATGGATCGACGTGCCATTTTTTCTATAGAAATGTTTAATGAGGCCATTTACGGGCCGTCAAATATTTTTGACTTAGTGACCGTTCGATCGTTATATTTCCTAGTGAACTTTGCTATTTTTATTTAAAATGCAAACCCTTTTGATCGGTTAGCGTGCCTAAAATATTGTGTCGCGTGCCATCAATGGCACACGCGCCATTGGTTCGCCACCCCTGGCCTAGAATGACTCAATTGCATTTCCATTGCGCAATAAGGTTTGGGATTGATTGGGATTAATGGAATTTCGTAGAATCTTCAAGTAACGTCGGCGGAAGGTATAAAAGAGCAGGGCCGCTAAAGAGTTCAGTTGTGCGTAAATGATCGTTAAGTTCATTGCATTAGTAAGGAAGGGTCTGTATTGCGTTCTTTTGTAAGCGATTTTTCGCTTGTTTTGAGAAGCTTATATTTGAAAGCTGTTTGTGAATTCTCCATTGTTGTACACTGGGAGCAACTGAGAATTTCCCGTGAATTTTAGCCTGCGGAAGGATTTTATTCTGTGAGAAGCAGTGGCGGATTTCCCAATACATGAGGCGCGCGTCTCGGGACTCTCAAATCTAAGGGGCCTCAAAATTTCGATTCGCAAAAAGTATATATATATATATATATATCTGTTCAAAAGACAGGAACTTCTTTCATAGTTAAAGGATTGCTCCTAGAGTAGAAAGAGCTCTTGAACAACCTTTCCTTTGATGCCTTTTGACCCTTTACCTCTTCACAGCATTGGATCATAATCTAAATTAATACTTTAACAACTAATACTTTTAGTTTATAAATAATTAGTGCTTTAATTCCTTATTTCACTGTAAAAAATCCAAAAACGTTCCTTGGAAATAATGGGAAAATATAGACTTTCACAAATACCGTACAGAAAGTGAAAATTTCCATCTGAAAACTTTACTATTTCCGTTAACTCCGTCCAGTAACCAAATATTGCTCTCACGATTCGCTAAATACTATATTATATCACGAGTCGAAAAATATCTTGTATTTTTCAACCGTTCTTCATTTAAATGATTTAAGAAAGAACACTGTATTCAATGAAATTTTCAAATATACCTAGAATGTATAGTTGTTTGGACGTCACGTTGCAAAGAAATTGAAAGGAATAATTTATCTTCTTTCAAAAAATCACTAAAAATTAAAAATTTAAGCTATACGATTTTAGCGATTTTAGCTTCTTTAGAATCGAAAGAGGTTTCTGAGGATAAATGATGCAATAACAAAAAATTGCCAACAAATAATAAAGCAGATACGAGCTGATATGTGCGAGATAACACAATTTTTGGGAAAAGAAATATTTGATAGTTAAAAAAAAGTATTGAAAAATTAAGAAGAACATTACTTTGTGTCACCAGAATTACATATGCGTGCAAATTTTCAGCTGATCAGAAGTGGGTTAAAATTCATAAGCAAATTTTGAGCTGGATTGACATACGTAGTTAATTAAAAACTTGTAAAAGGAAATGATGACTAGATTAATCTTTTTAACTAAAACATATTTATGATAACTATATTATAATTACCACATGTATTTTATAGTCGCAGATGGAAATGCTAAGCATTAATAAGAAACGTAGGGCAGAAGCTTAGAGCATGTACATTTTCAATATAAAGTGGAATTTATTTTTTTAACTCAAATATTTTTTATATTTTAATTACTTAAAATAATGATATTTTCTTACTCTCTTTTAGTTTTTTTTTTGTTTGTTTGTTTGTTCAATATCAAATATAGAATGATATGTATTTTTATGCAATTTTGTAATTCGTACTCTCAGGGGCGTAGCCAAGGGGGGGGTTAGGGGGTCATACCCCCCCCATGAGAAATTATTTGCCATACAAAATGTATATTCTTCACTACATTATCACACACACTTATACATATATATGAGTTGTAGTAGTCGTAACCCCCCCCATGAAAAATTTCCGGCTACGCCCCTGGTACTTATTACTAATAGTCCTAATCTTATTGCCAATTTTTGAATCGGCACAATAATTAGACTACACAGAAAGTTTACTTTCACTATATTAAACTGCTACAGTTTTGCGGTTTCAAGCGAGAAATTTATGATTATATTTAAATATTTATAAATATGTTTTTACAGGAATGTTACATTTTTTATTCATTTTATCCAAGTAAAAAATTCTTCTAAACTTTGTGACGTCTAAACCATGTTTCTGATCAAGTTTCCCCTGTTCTAACCCTCAAAAGTCCCTGTAAGGTACACAAAATTTTCACGATTGAAACAAGAGGCAAATACCAGATTCGATATAATCAAGTAACACCATGAAATTGCGTTTGCGGGGTTACACAGAGGGTGGTTACACATTTTTAGAACGATTTCGATAAAGAATTTTAAAAAAGTAAATGTTTCGGAATAAATATTTTTTCATTAGTAAAAAAATTTACATTATTATGTCTAACGGTTATTCTGTATTACAACAGCTTATTATTTGAAATGAGAAATATCGTCTGCTACTTTTAAATTTATTCTTCTTTCAAAATGTCATATGTAAACAAGCTGTGGATTGAAGGATATGTTTTTGCGCTTTTCGAAGAGAAATATTCTTATTCCATAATTCAAAAATGTTGTGAAATGCATGGTATTAAAATTTCTAAGTGCAAAATAAGCAACATTATTAATTGGCATGGTAAAAACCGTCAATCATTATTTCTACATGGAAAGAAGACTCCAAACGAATATCCGAAAAAGGTACGTACTTTTTCAAATGTTTATAAAGTGAAATCGCTGGTATCAAGAGAAAATTCGCGAGACAGAGCAGCTGCGAGACGAGAACAATAAATTCGTAGGGATTTCAGACGAGACAAGTAGGCATTTTCAGAGCAGACTTATTTTTCTCTGGTATCCAATGAAATATCAGAGATCGCAAGGAATCCGCAATATCAAGAGAAATCCGACACAGAGATAACTCAAATCTAGATAATCGTAGCAACAATAAATAAAATAATAAACCAAGATTTACAACTTAAAAAAGCTAAAAACATAATGTTCACCAGCTTAGCCGAGACATGTGGCACAATCTAGTCATACTTCGAAAACTACCACTGCATTCCTTGAAAAAATGAAGACTGATACAGGTATTGCATATATACCTTTTCAACATATTCCTGCGAAGTCCCCTGACGTTTCACCTATGGACTATTGTGCCTTTGGTCTGTTAAAAAGAGCTCTTTCTAAACGCAAACCCACCACGATAGATGGACTCTGGAAAGTAGTGGAAGAGGAATGGAAAGCAATACCCCTGGAAATTTTACGAAAAGCTCTTCTATCATGGAAATCACGATGCAGACTTATAGTCCAGAAAAAAGGCTATTAGATCGAACATTTAAAAAAATAGTCTTTACATTTTAAACATTAATTAAACGGCCCCGAAATCGTTCTAAAAATGTGAAAACACCCTCTGTATTTAGAGGTATGCTGATGTTTATTTAGTGTTAATCATGAAAAGTGAAACGTAGTACAAAAATTTTTAAGTTTCATGAGGTGAAATATTTTTTAATGTACTAATCTACAGGGTGAGCATAAATTCTTGCTCTAATTTTAAAGATTTAATACAGGATAACCGTTTGACATAATAACGCAAATTTTTTTCCGTTCCGACGGAGTCCGTCTAAATCAACTCGACAAACATCACGTGAACTTCAAATACCGCAAGCAAGTGTGGTAAAAATTCTTCATAAACGGGTTAGGCTTCATGCTTTTAAAACGCAAATCGTGCAGGCCGCACAACCGAATGATTTGCCTAGACGTGCAGAATTTGCAATTGAGATTCTCAACAGGATTAATGAATCTAACGATTACTTAAGACGTTACAGAAGACATGCTACAAAACACCTGGAGGGAAGTGGAATACCGCTTAGACATTCTCAGAGCTACCAAGGGGGCACACGTTGAAGTTTACTAATGTAAGTGGTCTTAAATAAAACTTGTAACACTAACCTATGCAACGGAAAAAAATTTACATTATTATGTCTAACGGTTATTCTGTATTAAATCTTTATAATCAGGGTAAGACTTTATGCTCACCTTGTATAAATATAAAAATTATTTTTAATTCTTAATGCTCGTTTGTAGACGTAAATTAGATGTAAAAGGAGTGAAACCATTTTAAAATAATTTTATTTTAAACATAAATTAACATTTTAGACATAATTTACAATTAGAGAATACAGAATGAAGAAATCAGATTTCTGTGTCCTTGTTTGGACTTTATCAATTAGTCCATTCCCAGAAATTCCAAAAAATACATTCGAATCTGTTACATTCATACATTCGAATCGGCTGTTCAAAATGTCCGCTGTCTATTATTAGCTAATGACAGAGAGAAATTTAATATAATAATTTACAAATATTATTTTATTATTCATAGATTACTAGACTACACTCATACCTGTTTTCGTGAGGTAGATAGGGACAGAATAAAAGAAAACGCATAAAAAAATCGCACAAAACTTCACGAGTAGCTTTAAAAAAATAGTTTACGCAACACAATTAAAAAGTATTTTATTTGCGGTGAAAAGGGACCGCATAAAAAAAGTTACTTAAGTTAAGCGATTATAGAATTCAATACATACGCAATGTAATTGGCTGATGCAATACTTATGTAATTGGCTGATGCAATACTTATGTAATATGATGAAATAGATGTTGAAAATCGAAAAAACTAAATGAACGATCAAGCCTACTAAATTTTTTTTATTGATAACTTCCTCAATTATGTTCCAATTTGATTGAAATTTTCATATACCGCACAAAGAAAAAGGTTTCAGTGTATTAAAAATAAATATAAGTAGTAAATTTAATGTAAAGTATTTTTTCTAAGAATTATCAAATCGTTTTGTAAGAATTATCAAATCGTTTTAATACTTTTACTTAAATCGGAACATTAGCAATCTTTTAAATATAGCCACCAGACAGTTGTAATTTAATATTAATCAATCAAATAATTAAGTAAATCATTAATTACTGTAGAAAAACGTATGCATAGAACGCGCAATGTAAAGGTATAACTTTAGCGAAAAGTTTTTTTTTTGGGGGGGGGGGAGGGGGACTCAAAATTGAGTTGCGCCCCGGGCCTTTCAAGAGCTAAATCCACCACTAGTGAGAAAGCTTCTGTGTTAAACTGACTGTTATAAAATGTATTATTTCTTAGTTAATTTCTGAGAACTGTGGACTGAAGATTGTTCATCGACTTTTCAGAAGCCTTGCCGCCCAGCTCGTGTAGTGGCTTAAGAAGCATTCTGTCACGCCTTAGGTACGGGTTCGAATCCCGGCTTGGACATGCATGTTAACTTGTTCGCTCCTTCACACGGGTAACGCTGGTCGCCCACTGAGGGCTCCCAGAATGAAATGACCAGTAATTCGTGCCTTAGTAGTGGCAAAATGCTTGCTGAGCAAGTGCCTGCCCATTTAAAGAAAGAAAAAAAAAAATTTCAGAGCCAATAAAATCTGTGTTTCGTCTGGTTAACTGGACAGTATACCAGTACTTTCCATATACACTGTACTTTAACCCTTTAACGCGCAGTGTTCCCGCTCTGGGAACACCAAACTCTGACGTTTTGACTGTTGTCAGTCACGAAGAATAGATTCGATTTCTATAAAAATAGTTGCGGGTGACATAGCTCCACGAGAATCCTTTACTTTTAAGCACGTCATTTCCCGTAAGAAAATTGTCACGATTATTTTTAACAGCATTGACATCTGCTGAAAAATGGAAGAATGCGAGAACAGCTGGATAGATTGCCCAATGCTGAAAAAAGGACAGCCGTTGCCATCGCTCGACTTACCTACCAGCAAGATGGCGGACGAGGGGGTCTCTAGATCTGTATCACGCGATGAAAGTTTCGATCGTCCGCCATCTTGCTGGTGGTTAAGTCGAGCGATGGCAACGGCTGCCCTTTTTTCAGCATTGGGAAAGGGTTGCGCCTCAAAGGGTTAAAGCTACGAACCCGTAAACTAAGCAGAGTTTTCTGCAACAATACATTACTACCTGCTGAGTACCCGTTCTTCTTACGGGAGGAAGCAGACATTTCTCCAACACACGGCATTCAAGTTTATTCAATCGAAGCACAGTTGCCAAATCGTTCCATTTGTAATCTGAAGCTTATATGACAATATCTGAGTAAATAAAATAAAAAAAAAGTTTGCTTTGTGGAACTATACAATAATTTGTTTCGCGAAAAGTTTAGAGTTGTACTCACTGCAGATGAAACTGTTTGTTCGCAGACCATTCGTCTATACTTTTTACTTCAAACTGTGCGGAAAACAGTTTTTTGTTTATTCGTTCGCCAGATTATAGGCATTATATTGAGAAACAAAAAGAAAATAAAGCATGACATTTTCAGTAATTGATTTCCAGCAGAAGAAATTTTGGGGCTTTCCGTTGAGAGCTCGCGGAAGATAACTATTTTTAAAGCTTTCTCCGCACGTAAAAAGTACTCTTATTTGAAATTTAAGTGAATTGTTTTCAATCATGGATTAATACTGCAAGACAGGCATCATCTACCAGTAGCGTCGCGCCCGGGGGGGGGGGTGCCGACCGCACCGTGTGTAACCAGCAGAGGGGGTGACACACCGCTTCTATAGCTTCAATACAAAGCGTAACACAGCAAACTCACTCGAGGAGAGCTCAATGAACACTCACTGAACTGGGCAGCCAGCGTCCCTTTTATAGATGACGCAGAAGCTACTAGAAATTTCCCGAAGGTTCCCCTTAAAATGCGAAATTTGATTACGTCATAGGAATACAGCTGAATCATTAGGCTATTATGTGATTTTAATAGTTAATCCCATAGGAGAAATCGCGCCAAATGAGACAAAATGTCGCCAAGCTTGGCAACTTTTGGCGAAATATCGTCAAATTTGGCGCTAAAAAATGTCCCCAAAAGTGACGTGACCGAAGGCCTTGGACCAATATTTCTCGAGATTTCTATAACTGCCATAGAAATCAATGGGGAAACCCAAACCTCCGTGTCTCCGGTTCTAGTGGACCGATTTTGATGCAACAAAAAGCAATATTTAACCATTTGACTCGTAGAATACGAATTTTGAACTATTTTAAACACCAGAACAGCGGGTTGGCCCGAAAATTCGTAACACAATTCTAACTCCTATTTTTTCGTTTGTCTGATTTTTTATTGGAGTTGGGAGCTTTCTTTTCCATTTACCCAAACTCAGCCTTAGTAACCCATAACCTGATAAAGCTAGTTATACAATAAAAATACTGAAAGGAATACAAAAATCCTCTGGAACTGTATGGTTCGATTGATTTATCTTTCTTGTTATATAACTTGTTTAAAGCTATTGAATTTCCCAAATCACGAAAAAAAAAAATATTCCATTCAGAACAAATATTAACAAAATTTGGAATCCTTGAATATAAGTCATTGAAAAATAAACTGTACTTAAAAAAAAAAAAAAAAAACCTACTAAAGAAACACGCTTTTATAGCAATATCAACTAAAAAGCAAAAAATGTTTAAAGAGTTTGTTCAACAGCAATATGACGTTGCACAACTTGGTCGAACATAACTTTTTCAATTAAGCATAAAATAAGAATAAAGTGGACAAAAAAAAAAAAAAAAAAAAAAAGCTAAATGTTAAAAAAAGCGTGGGGTGCTTGATGTTTAATGCCAGATGTGTTGTTTTTCCCGAACTATTAGTAAAGAATGCATAAAAATGTAAGTGAAAAGCATTCCATGATTTTTTAACTCTAATCTAATTTTTTTCGTCTATTACTTTATTCTCATTTCAAGGTTAACTCAGAAAGTTGGGGTCTACCGAATTGTGCTACGTCATATTGCTATTGAACAAAACCTTAAAGATTATTTTTACTTTCCGAACATGACAATACTTTCCATGTAAGGAAAGTATTGTAATCATGAAAAAATTCGACTGAAATTTTCATGTATTTACACGTTTTGAGGTCTTCTGAATTCGTTTATGTCATTTTTACGAGATGTATGTATATATGTGTATATGTGTGTGTGTGTGTGTATGTGAGTGAACACGATAGCTCCTAAACGGTGCATGCCATTGAGCTCAATTTTAGTACATATATTACAGACCACCATCGCACGATCGGTATGATTTTGGTGTGTATAGGAGGTGCATTCCATTGAGCTCAGTTTTAGTAAATGTATTACAGACCACCAGCGCACACTCGGTATTGATTTTGGAGTGTATAGAACATAGGTTTTTTTTTTCAAGGCGGCAAAAAAGAAATTGTTTAATATTACGGCCTAATGGATTGAAATACTTGAAACACCGTTAGCGTCTAAAGAATGCATGCGATTGAGTGCAAATTTGGTACATATATTGTAGACCACCGTCACATGAAAGGTATTGATTTTGGTGTGTATAGGACTTATAGTTTTTTTTACAAGGATATGAAAAAGATTTCTTCTACATTATGGCCTATGGAGGGAAATTCTTGAAAGTGCGCTATCGTCTAAACGGTGAATTCGATTGAGTTCAAATTGGTCAGGTATATTATAAGTCACGGTCGCAGGCCCTGTTTAGCGTTTTGTGTGTGTAGAGCCGATAGTTTGTTTACAGGCTTGTAAAAACAATTCTTATACTTTACGGTCTACGGATGCAAATCATTTAAAGTATGCTAGTGACTAAATGGTGAATTAGTCATTAAATTCAAATTGGATATTTATATTATAGGTCACCGTCACACAACCTGCATAAATTTTGGTGCGTGTCAGGTTTATTCTTCTTCTTCTTATTATTATTATTATTTTGTTGTGCAGGCTACAGAAAAGTTCTAATGCATTACGGCGCAAATTCTTGAAAGTGCGCTAGCGTCTATATCGTGTATTCGATAGAGCTCAAATTAGGTTCGCATGTTATAGGTCACATTGTCTTAAATACTGTATAGATCTTGATGTGTGAAGGCCTTACAGTTTTTTTTTTTTTCCCCTGAGATACAAAAAAATATTTTCATAGGTTGCGGCCTATAAACTAAAATTATTAGAAGTGCACTAGCGTCTGAATACTACATCTGATTGAGTTGAATCAAATTTATTTAAACATCGGGTAAGGATAAAGTTTTCGGAAAGCCGAAAGGTATCACTCCAGATTTTTTACTTTTTAGTTCATTTTGCTTTAATAGCGCGTTGTTTTAGTTTTCTTGAAGTATAATTTATTTTTAATATATTTTAGTCTTAAAACGAACGAAAAGGAATTTTTAAAAAAATATATTGTCGTCAAATTAGGTGAGACTAGGAGAAAACCTATAAAAAAAAAGTATATAACTGTTATTGTAAATTTTCGAGACCTAGTAAAAAGAACTTTGATTGTTGTTCTCATCCTTTAACCCTTTGAGGTGCAATCCTTTCCCAATGCTGAAAAAAGGGCAGCTGAATAAACGACAGCTGGCTGTGCTCGCGCACAGCCAGCTGCGTCAAAAAAGGGTCTCTAGATCTGTGGCACGCGATGAACGTTTCGATCGTCCGCCATCTTGCTGGTAGTTAAGTCGAGCGATGGCGACGGCTGCCCTTTTTTCAGCATTGGGCAATCTATCCAGCTGTTCTCGCATTCATCCATTTTTCAGAAGATGTCAGTGCTGTTAAGAAGAATCGTGACCATTTTTTTACGGGAAATGACGTGCTAAAAAGTAAAGGATTCTCGTGGAGCTATGTCACCCGCAACTATTTTTATAGAAATCCAATCTGTTCTTCGTGACTGGCAACAGTCAAAACGTCAGCGTTGGGTGTTCCCAGAGCGGGAACACTGCGCATTAAAGGGTTAATTGGACTTTCTTAACTGCAGTTAACCTGTTTTATCATCCCTCTGTTCTTTGCTTTTTTTTTTTTTCAAAACCAATGGAGCCTTTATGAGAGTTATAAGGACTGCTTGGTAAAATGGTTCCCTTCTCTCTCGAAGTTCTCTCTCTTTTTTATTTTATTTTATTTTTGAATTGCGTGATTCCGTTTTCTTTTGCAACTGTTGGACTAAAGAGAGTTGTGTGGATTAAAAGAGAAAGATTTGGGGGATTTGCGTATTTTGAGAGTAGTTGAAGGGCTGGCAGATGGCTAAGCACCCGGTACCGGAACATTTTTGACACCGCCGGCTGTGTCAAAAATGTTCATAAGCTCTGTGGCACGCACTGGGCGATTCGATCGACAGCCCTCTTGCTGGTAGTTAAATGGTGCTATGGAAACGGCTGCACTTTTCGACATTGGGAAGTGGCAGCGCAGCGTTTCCAAGAATTAAATACCAAAATGTTTTTGTAACCCAGAGATTACTTCCATGACATTTTAAAAGCTTTATAACCAACTTTTTTGAATGATAAAGTCATTTGAATGATAAAAATAACCCTCTGTACGCTTTATCGTTTTTCGTGACTTAAATTGCGAATTCTAAAGTAGTTATTGTGTTGGTGTATTTTTCAGTTGGCTGAAATAATCTATAATTTACTAGAACATACTTTATACTTACAAACATGTAATATACATCTGATTAACTTGAATCCAAATGCAGACGCATTGATTATACAATTATTAATCATTGACAGAGCGCGCATTCTTCGTGTAAAAATAAACTATGTGTACTAAAACACTTTAAATAAGGGACGACTTCCATGTATTTTATTTACTATCAAAAACTAGTTTATTATTGGAGACAGTTTTAAAGTTTATACATAATACAAATCACATATAAAGGATTGCTATTTCAACTTTAAACTTAAATGAACCTATAAATAATGATTATAATAATAAAACATGATTTTTCCCTTTCACTATTTCTTTTCTTAATTTTTTAACCCTTTAACGCGCAGTGATCCCACTCTGGGAACACCCAACTTTGACGTTTTGACGGTTGGCAGTCACGAAGAATAGATTTGATTTCTATAAAAATACTCGCGGGTGACATAGCTCCACGAGAATTATTTACTTTTTAGCACGTCATTTCTCGTAAAAAATTGGTCACGATTCTTTTTAACAGCACTGACATCTGCTGAAAAATGGAAGAATGCGGAAACAGCTGGATCGACTGCCCAATGCTGGAAAAAGGGCAACCGTTGCCATCGCCGGCGCGAGCACAGCCGGCTGTCGTCAAAAAAGAGTCTCTAGATCTGTGGCACGCGATGAACGTTTGGATCGTCCGCCATCTTGCTGGTAGTTAAGTCGAGCGATGGCAACGGCTGCCCTTTTTCCAGCATTGGGAAAGGGGTTGCGACTCAAAGGGTTAACAGTGTTTACCGAGATAATTTGCACAAATTAATTATATAATTAAAATGCAGGGATAAATCCAAACCAAGGCAAACTTATGCCGAATGCATTGATTGCAACCCGGGTGACCCCCACATCCGCTATAGTCGACGTCGAAGAATTCCTGTTCAGCGATCAAACAGGTTTACAACTGTGTATACAGGGTGGCCCAAAAACGTGGCAAAACGCTTTAATTCTTAGAGAAAAATGGGCAATATGAATTGAAAAAAAAAATGTTCCAAATGAGTTGGAAAAACGAGTACGTAACGAAAAAATTCCTCTCGTTCATTTAAAAAAAAGTTACATTTTTAAAATTTGTGTACAACTTCCATACAAAATATACCCAAATCGTAACATGTGCTCCATACACTAATGATGGGATGTACAAAATTTAAACCTTCACCCTAAAACGTCTCTGACATATTTTTAAACACATATGATCAGAGTCTGTTTATGAATTTGATTGTCGTTTATTGTTAGAGTGAAAAAAAAAAAGAATATTTTTTCTTTCACAATTTCTGTATTACGCGATTTTTCTCTTTCGAGATCCATTGAAAAGTGATTTAAGTCAGCATAAATTTATCTTCAGATCTCTAATAATTTTCAGGATATAATTCTCTAAATTTTTGTAGATCTCGTCATAGTGTATGGGGCACATTTTACTAATTGATAATCTTTTTGTACGGGGGTCGTAAACAAATTTAAAAAGTGTAACTTTTTGAAAATTAACTCGAAGAATTTTTTTCTTAACGGAGTCTTTATTCCCGACCTTCTTTTGAACAATTTTTTTTTTCAAATTTACACTGCCCACTTATCTCTAATAGATAAAGAATTGAAGCCCGCTACCACCGTTTATGGACACCCTGTATCTCTGATATGTCTATCGTTCGCATGGATGTATTATGCCAGCAACAGCAGATAAACTGACATCAACATGAACAAATGGCAATTCTTGAAAAAGAAAGACAGAAAAACCTACACAAAGTTGAAATTTTACATCTTATTTGATGTTAAAGCATTTTGTGGAACTCAGATCTAATACTCGGGAATTGAAGCTGAGAGAGAGAGGATTAAATAGGTTTATGCAAATTTGTAGAAACTTTTTAACCCTTTAGCGCTCAGTGTAAGATTGTAAGACACCCACCGGGGGGGCCGACCCAAGGGTTTACGGCAATATTCCCCCCGGGGGTAGAGTCCAGTTTATTTAACTTTGGACAACAATACAAACTATGCCACTGGGGTTCGCAGTATCCCAGTAGCAGAAGGAACAAGGATCTTAGTAATACAGAACAAAATCTCTTAATTTAAAAAAAAAAAAAAAAAAAGTGCTGATGATGCTACATCATACAGTTCACGTAGTTTACATAGTTCGTATATCTTTGACAGTTTACAGTTCTTAATACAGTCTGAGCTATAGAACACTGTCCACTTAATTCCTTTTTCTTCTTTTTTTTTTTTTAAACTGGGGAAGAATTCCTGTTCCCGTATTCCGCCAATTACTACATCTATATATATTATATTTATATTTATATTTATATTTATACTTTTACCAATCCATTTCGTCCAGTGTGGCTTCTTTACAATAACATATAGTACTAACTATTAAAAACACATTAAAACATTAGGAACAAGAAAACTATATACATGGGACAACAACACATTATATACAACAACACGCATTATATATAATACATTATAAATCATATAATATTATACAATTGAGAACAATTGTCTTAATACCACTTCCTTAAGGGACAGCCCAAGCTGTCCCTTAAGGAAGTGGTATTAAAGGGACAGATTGGGCTGTCCCTTAATACATCGATATAACTAATAACCTCTAAATATAAATTAGTATGCCAGGAACCCATGGACACTTACACATAGGAACCATGGACACGCTCAGTGTTCCCCCTCTGGGAACACCAAAGTCTAACGTTTTGACTGTTGCCAGTCATAAAGAATTGATTCGATTTCCTGTAAAAAAAAATTGTCACGATTATTTTTAACAGCACTGACATCTGCTGAAAAATGGAAGAATGCGAGAACAGCTGGATAGATTGCCCAATGCTGAAAAAAGGGCAGCCATTGCCATCGCTCGACTTAACAACCTGTGCGGCACAGCCAGCTGCGTCAAAAAAAGGGTCTCTAGATCTGTGGCACGCGATGAACGTTTCGATCGTCCGCCATCTTGTTGGTAGTTAAGTCGAGCGATGGCAACGGCTGCCCTTTTTTCAACATTGGGCAATCTATCCAGCTGTTCTCGTATTCATCCATTTTTCAGCAGATGTCAGTGCTGTTAAAAATAATCGTGACCATTTTTTTACGGGAAATGACGTGCTAAAAAATAAAGGATTCTCGTGGAGCTATGTCACCCGGAACTATTTTTATAGAAATCAAATCTATTCTTCGTGACTGGCAACAGTCAAAACGTCAGAGTTTGGTGTTCCCAGAGCGGGAACACTGCGCGTTAAAGGGTTAAACACCGAAATATTGAAATATTATATTCTGCTTCATAACACAGCTAGTAACGATCAATATATCCTGGCGAAATTTCAAGTCAATACTTTAAACACGTTATGGGATATAACATTTATCGTAAAGAAAGTTTACGAAAAACGCACTTATCAGGAAATGCGTTTCGAGGTTTTCATACTGTACAAAATACTATCCTTCCAGTTCATTATTTATTAGAATAATTTAGCTTCTCTACTAGTTATCGTAGAAACAAAAATAAAACGGTTTTGGAATTCTAATTGTGTGATTTAAAATAGGCGGAAAAAATAATATAGAAAATTTTTACAAAACATGGATTGTTTGGTGATTCTCATATCCTAACTAAAATGTACTTTTTCAATGTAAAACTGTCAACAATCCCAAAGTCAAAATGACTGGATTAATTTTTCCCGCTTCAACCATTTGGGCTTCTAACTTTTTCTGTTGATATCACTTATTTTATAGCATCTTTTAACCCTTTAACGCGCATTAATCCCGCTCTGGGAACACCAAACTCTGGCGTTTTGACTGTTGCCAGTCACGAAGAATAGATTTGATTTCTATAAAAATAGTTGCGGGTGACATAGCTCCACGAGAATCCTTTACTTTTTAGCACATCCTTTCCCCGTAAAAAAATGGTCACGTTTATGTTTAACAGCACTGACATCTGCTGAAAAATGGAAGAATATGAGAACAGCTGGATAAATTGCCCAATGCTGAAAAAAAGGCAGTCGTTGCCATCGCTCTAATTAACTACCGGAAAGATGGCGGACGATCGAAACGTTCATCCCGTGCCACAAATCTAGAGACGCTTTTGGGCGCAGCTGACTGTGCCGGCACAGCCAGCTGCGCCAAAAAGAGTCTCTAGATCTGTGGCACGCGATGAACGTTTCGATCGTCCGCCATCTTGCTGGTAGTTAAGTCGAGCGATGGCAACGGCTTTTTTCAGCATTGGGAAAGATTTGCGCCTCAAAGGGTTAAATATGAGTAACCATCTGCTATAAGAGAAGTTCTGATAAGATTATAGATATAGATAACGCAGTACAGGAGAAATGAATACTTGATAAAGCTTTACAGTGAGAATACTTTTCATGCTAGTGAATAATCTGTTTGCATGATTGGGCAGGTACTGCCACCTTAACCTGGCTTGTAGAACTTCTATCGGTCGGCTTAATCTGATATAAAGATAAATGACTGCTTAACGAACAGGAGGATAATCCAAAGCAGAAGTTCATCATAGCTTTTTTTTTTCTTTAAAGTGTGAGATAGGGGATGATCTGGTCTTTTCTCTGAGATATCTTAGAGCTGCAAGTTTCCAGCATTGTGCTCAAGGTTTTCACACGGATAGCCAGGAGATAGTGGGTGATCTGGCCTTTTCTATGAGTCCTACAACGGAGGTGCAAGTTTTCAGCATTGCGTTCAAGGTTTTTGCACGGATAGCAAGGAGATAGTGGATGATGTGGATTTTTCTATGAGTTCTACACTGGAGCTTAAGCTTTCATCATTGTGTTCAAGGTTTTTGCAAGGATAGAGCAATTAATAACTTATTGATTTCTACCGTTCGTTAAAACAGTACATACTTGACACCAGACTTGTGTGAGCGGAATAGAAAAGATACCGAGACAAACAATCTACGAGCGAATCTAACTGGTAGTATCTCGAGAACCATGGGAAATCGACCATCACAGGACACGAATGCTGGTGGCGGGACTTCCGTAAGCTGCGAGTCGTACGACTGGATATTGAGGAAACAGTTCAAAAAGAACTTGGAAATATTTTTCACGCGAGCGAGGACGCTTTCCTCGGACAATACGAGGGTGCATTTCCAGTACGATTCCGTCTACGAGTACCTGCTATTATACGAGCACGACCTGTCGGACAAATACAACCTGAAGTCGTTCCGCGACTACTTCTTGAAGGTTCTCCTCAGGTACGTCTGCCACGACCCGGTCATCGTGGAAGGGGTCACAGACCTGATCGCGCTGATGTACAGCCAGTATTTTCCGTCGCATTGCAAAATTCATCTCCATAGCGACATGTACGTTCCGGATGTCCTGGAGAGAATTCGTTGCAGAGACCGGAGGAACATTTTCAGGGGGCAAGACTGGTTCAAGATCGTGACTGCCGTGTTCGCAGAAGACCTGAACTTCGTTCAAGTCCTGGCCAGCTACGGGATTCACCAAGAGATACCTTGGCAGATGCTTTGTAGGCTTATCCGGTCTATGAGGAGACGTTTCATGTAAGTACTCATGTATCCCTCTTTCATTTCTGTGTTCCGTGGAATCGCGCAACAACGCGATCTTTTCTTACGCGAATGGGATATTACGCGAGTTTATCACACAAGTAACGTATCTAAGAGCTAACATGAACTCCTCGTCCACAACAGGAGATATTTTTCCCAATAGCAATAAGTGCCAGGAGAAGCGCGGTGGACAATATTATTCTGCACAGTACAGTATACAGTGCAGTTATAATTATATTACAGTACTGTTTCGTACTTTACAGTTATTTTTGCTTTTACAGTACAGTGCAATAATAATTATCACTGTACAGTACAGCACTATTACAGAAGTGCTGCACTTTTTTATTATTATTATTACTGTATAATAGTACATGTACGTACAGTACTGCACTTTACACTTTGTACCTTTGCAATTCTGTACAGTACTGTGCAGTATTACGTAGAATAACACTGCTTTTTTAAAAAATACATTGTTTATTCATTACTTTACGTAGGAAATGATAATGCATATAGCGATTCAAAACTTCAGAAATGCAAAAGGGGGTAGAGCAGACGGAGACGGTTCAGAATCGCACAGCAATGTGGGGTCGGAAACGTCGTTTTCGTGTACCTGTTAATAATAACTTTGGAAGAACTCTTGGAGTGTTTGTCTAAATTCTCGATCGAATTTCATAAGTAATGAGCTTTTCTCCGACGCTTTTAACAATAAAATGAGATAGAAATCGTAAACTACCAATTTTGATGAAATGCTTTTGATTAAGCTTCCTGCGAAAGATTTATTAGTTTCAGACAGACGATGGTCGAAAAGGTTCACCGTTACTTCAACACTTCTTTCCAAAGTGATCACCGTGTTTACTCGAGTAATAGTTGCCCTCGCATAATATTAGCATCCCCGTTTTCAAGCAGAAAAAATAGCTCTAGAGTTACTATATACTATGTAGCAAATTTTCCCCGCATAATATTCGCACCCCCGTTTTCAATCAGAAAAAATCTGGAGTGACTCCACTCGACTTTCCGAACACTTACGATTAAGATCATTATCAAGCATTTAAATAAATTTTCATCGATGAATAATTCAGCAAAAATTCTTAGTTTTTTTTGAGCTCAATCAAATGTACCCTTTAAACGCTAGCGCACTTTCAAGAATTTCCCTCCATACGCACCATACGCCATAATGTAAAAGAAATCTTTGTCTTAGCCCTGTAGAAAAACTATAAGTCCTATACACATCAAAATCAATACCGGTCTTGCGACGATGGTTTATAACATTGATACCCAATTTGAGTTCGTTAGGAGCTATCGTGTTCGCTCACATACACATAAACAAACACACACACACATATACATACATCTCGTAAAAATAGCATAAATGACTTCAAAAGACCTCAAAACGTCTCAATACACCAAAATCTCGAAGTCGAATTTTTTCATGATTACAATACTTTCCTTAAATGGTACATGCTCGGAAAAGTAAAAATAGCTGTAGAGTTACTATATTATGTGGTAGATTTTCCCCCGCATAACAGTCCCACCTAGACTTTCACCATGAAAAATTGGGGGGAAAAAGTGCAACTATTACGCGAGTAAACAAGGATTAACAGGTAAATGAAGATCGACGCTTCCGACCCCATTGCTATGTGATTCCGAATCCTCTTGGTCTCCTCTATCATCCTTTACATTTCTGAAATAAAGTTTTGAATCACTGTTGTATAGTTAGAGAAATGCTTCAAGCAGTTTGAAGGTGTTTATGAGTGTCTAAAATTATTGCGCATGTGTTTCAAAAAACCGTATATATAGAAGAGAGGAGGGTATTATGGAATACCATTTACATTTCTAAACATAACTTTATAGATTTTTCAATAAAATCGTCAAAATAATCATGTGAACATACTATAACAAATTGTTATGAAATGTCACTTTAAAGATATACACTACTTATATTGTTGTTATCGAAAAAAATTATTTTTTTAAAAAGTTACATGTGGAGATAAATATGAAACAGTCGGGCAATATGGAATAGGTGTTTAAACCGTTGAAAAACTAATCAAACTTTATAAAACAGCTATTTTTAATCATAAAAGTATATTTTTAAGATTATGTTCGAATTATTTCTGCTTCAAGTCTATTTACAAAAGTCGCAGACATATATCTTCTTTCTCTGCTCCGGTACAGACAACACGAGCCCACAAAGAACAACTGAAGCATTGAAAAAATCCAAATTTCTCCTGGTTCATCCTCGAAGAATTTTCGTTACAGAAGATATATTCAGCGTCTTTGTTTTCATGTTTCTTTGATTGATGTCATGAAATGCATTAAAATATTACATAGTATTCCATAATATCCAGAGCCCGATCAAGGCAACTGTGGGCCCGTGGCAAAAGAAATTTTATTAAACTGAAATAAATATTAAATAAACTGAAATAAACGAATATATGATGAACGTATATATATGAAATCAATGAAACAGATAATATCAGTGAAATGTTAAGTCTAACTGCTATATCATAGTTGCCAAAATGTACGGGATGTAATAAACCACATTTTTAAAAAAAATTTTTAAATAACAGCTAACCAAACATATTTAATTACAAACATTTTCCTACTTTCAAACTTTAAAAGTACTGTTTACAAAAAGGTAGTTAATCAGATTTCATAAAATGTTGGCAGTTATGCTATATGGACTATAAAGCCTTTTGACGAATTGAAAAGAAGTTTAAATTAATTTATACAGATGTAAAATTGAATTACTTTCATTGTTCATACTTTATAATTGAAAAACAATACTACTTTTGACGCGTCTTTTATCTTATTATGAAATTATAAAAGTGTAAAATATAAGATTTTTGGGCCTCTAAAATCTTGGAGCCCTGGGCAGTTGCTCCGTTTGCCCTGCAGATAATATGGCACTAATAATACCCGACATACCATCTAAGAAATTTTAAACTGATAGGAAAAACACTGTCAGCTCAAAAACAGCCACAGTACAACAAACTACAATTTTTTTTTAGTGCACAATATGCGTGAGAACAATGTTCAAGTCACGTGCACACTAGTAGGTTAACCCTTTAACGCGCAGTGTTCCCGCTCTGGGAACACCAAACTCTGACGTTTTGACTGTAGCCAGTCACGAAGAATAGATTTGATTTCTAGAAAAATAGTTGCGGGTGACACAACTCCACGAGAATCCATTACTTTTTAGCACGCCATTTCCCGTAAAAAATTTGTCACGATTATTTTTAGCAGCACTGACATCTGCTGGAAAATAGAAGACTGCGAGAACAGCTGGATAGATTGCCCAATGCTGAAAAAAGGGCAGCCGTTGCCATCGCTTGACTTAACTACCAGCCAGATGGCGGACGATCGAAACGTTCATCGACAAAAGAAATCTTTGTCGTAGCCCTGTAGAAAAACTATAAGTCCTATACACATCAAAATCAATACCGGTCTTGCGACAGTGGTTTATAACATATATACACAATTTTGACCAGGGTTGGCAAAAACCCGGGTTTTTGTACAAAAACCCAACCCACCCGGGTTTTTGTGGGCTTTTCTGGGTTTTTGTTTGATGCCACAAATACCTAACACTACATGTTGGAATTCACACAAAATGTGCATTTCGAGCTTTTTGGACAATTATCATAAATATGTAACAATCGCATCTCAGTACCAAAATGAATTTGAGACGCGAATTGCAAAAATATCCCCCCCACCCACCCACAAAAATCCAAAAAATATTGGATAATGTGTCAATTTACAAGGAGTGTTTGAATTTAAACAAGCAGCTCATAATTTTATCTTCAGCTCTTGATGAACTGCAAAAGGATACAACCACACTGTCACGTTCTGTAAAAATATGGAAAAATTTAATGGAATCAGAAGAATTGAAACAGCACAAGGAAGTTATAGTGAAACGGTATAAACAGATTATGAGACCTCAGCATTTTTTAGCTAATATAATGGATGCAAAGTATGGAGAGGAAAAGCTTAATTCAGAGGAAGAGGAAGAAGCTGAAGCATGAATAATACAGTATCATCCAGAGCGGTTAACTGCAATAATGGCTTTTAAAATTAAAGACATAGACTATTTTCCTAAATCACTTTTCTCAGAAAATATTGTGTCACAATTTACAGCTTCAAAATGGTGGGAAATTCTTAAAGAAAAGGTACAGAAGAACAAGTTAGATTCTGATTTTTGTAGTTTTTTTGTCTCTGCATTCTGTTCCATCTAACTCTGCTTCCATTGAGAGAATTTTCCCTACATTTGGATTCATATGGTCTAAGTTGCGGAACAGACTAGGTTCAGAGCAGTGTGAAAAATTAGTAAAGATTTACAAATATTACCACAAAAATCAAAGGGAATGTGATTTTGATTAGTAAACTGTAAAATAGATCAATTATAATTAATTTGAAATATATTTTTCATTCCACATTTTTAGTTTGTAGTCATTTAACTTTAATTGGGATTATCATTAGAAATTAATCACACATGTCATATTTTGCATAGTTTTTTACTAGAAGATTATCAACAGTTTATTTTCATTATTTCTTTTACAGTTTTTAAAAGTTGACACATGAAAATGTTCATTATATATATATATATATATATATTATATATATATATATATATATATATATATATAATGTGGTATCAAAACTTATTTATAATAATCACTGCATATTTGCTATAAAGGAAAAATTAAATAAGTAAAAGAATAATAAAAACAGTATAATAGCAAAAAGTAGTCTGTGTGATGTTTTCAAACTGAAAATTTCAGGGTTTTTTTCTTTATATTTCTTAGTGAAAATATTATTAGTTATATATAATTACATATTTCTTAATCAATAATGAATACAAGTAATTGAAATACGATTAATAATATTTTTTAATTCTTTCAAAGTAGAAAGAAAGCTTGTTTTCTGTGAAGGATCATGGCTCTACCTCTGTCAAAAACACTGTTGGTTATACTGTCTAGAAGTTCCAAAATTTTCAGTTAATGAAATTAATTTTAGAAAATAAATATTTTGAGGTAAACTTCATCTGATTACAATAGATATGACTTATTTTTATGTAATTTTGATAAGAGGAACCATCTAGGTTTTGGGTTTAAAAGGTAAAGTGTATTTCTTAAT
Organism: Cheiracanthium punctorium; assembly: GCA_038373885.1. Lineage (NCBI taxonomy): Eukaryota > Metazoa > Arthropoda > Arachnida > Araneae > Cheiracanthiidae > Cheiracanthium > Cheiracanthium punctorium. The sequence continues at coordinate 251,850 of JAWZYV010015637.1, read as the reverse complement.
ACTATAGGTGGGATTTGCAGATTCAGAAATGATTTTAAGCAAAAACCCAGGCGGGTTTTTGTTGGTGGACCAACCCAGAAAAACCCGTGTGGGTTTTTCTGGGCTGGATCCACTTTGCCAACCCTGATTTTGACGCAGACTGGCTGTGCGGGCACAGCCAGTCTGCGTCAAAAAAGGGTCTATAGATCTGTGGTACGCGATTAATGTTTCGATCGTCCGCCATCTTGCTGGTAGTTAAGTAGAGCCATGGCAACGGCTGCCCTTTTTTCAGCATTGGGAAAGGGTTAAAATGTTTGAAAACTTGAAAAACTCTTGAAAAATCACAAAACACAGTGTGTTGTGTAGCGAGTGGTTACAACAAAAATAAGCGGCCATCTCTCATTGCACTGTAACATGGGGTGTTCCCACGTGAAAACAGCACCTAAAAGAGCCGCAAAAAGAGTTCCGTATTTCCCGACTATTCCATAATATCCTCCCTCTCCTCTACTCCAAAATGAATATTTTAAAATTACATATGCGCGTGAAGTTGTAGTGTTTAGTAACTTATAAATTTCTAAATTTCAATGTAAGCGTAATTTGCAATTTGAAGATCGTATATATGTAAATACAGTGTGTTTCGAAACTCATGGGCAAAAATTTAAGGGGTGGTAGAGCAAACCAAGACGGTTTAGAATCACACTGGTGTTGGTTCGGAAACGTTGTTTTCATTTACCTGTTAATAATCACTTTAGTCATCAATCTCGTAATCGTTGTATAATCCCTACTTTGGTAATCAATCCTATTGATAAGCAATTTTAGTAAAGTGCTTCCTGTGAAATATCCATCAGTTTTTGACGAACCGTAGTCAGAAAGTGCATTATTATTCCAAAAGAATGATTAACAGCTACACGAGGAGGAAGTTCCCGCCCCTCCCCCCATTGCAATGTGATTCTCAACCATCCTGGCTCACCGTACCACCCCTTAAATTTTTGCCCATGAGTTTCGAAACACCCTGTATATTATCCTCGAAATTAGGAGCATTGACTAGTAAATTGCTTTTATTATAGCTAAATTTTGTAAACCACAAAAAAAAAAAAAAATTAACCATGAGTCTTCATGAAGACGGCTGTTCAAACATACATTTTGATTCATTTGAAAGAAAGGATAAAATTATTGATGTGATTTAACTTGTTAAAAAAAATAATTTTGTCATAAGTTTTATGATAATTGATTTTTGAAATCTTGTATAACATTTCTGATTATGATTAATCCTGATTACGAAACAGTAATTGAAGGCACGTTAAAAATTTACAAAAATTTAGGATGTTTTCTGGTATTAAATATTAAAGAGGGTAAGGACCGTTCGAAACCAAATTTTGTGCATTTCGACATACTTGTTTCGATTCATCATAAATAAAAACTTCTGCTTGTTAGAAAATAAAATTTTCACACCTTGCAGAACAGTGGTAGGTTTTTAAAATTAAACCTGTTTTTGAAATTAAGTAAATATATTTTTCTCAGTAATTCAAAATCTATACACAAACTTAGAAAAATTAAAATTTGACTTACCTCCACTTTCCGAAAGATAATTTTTTTAAAATATACAGTAGAACCTAAACTTTTATGTCAAATTAAAGCTAGATAGTGCCTTTTATGCTATAAACCTCAAATTTTAAAATTGTCTATTATTTCAATATTTTAAAAAAATAAAAATTCCATACAATTTTAAAATTATTAAAATTTATGATGCTATAAAATAAAAAAATTACATCCTATTATGAAAACTGAGGTTCAGAGAATAGAGATACATACATGCAACAAATATGCAAAATTTCATAACATTTCATTCCTAACTTTGTTTTTGTTTTTTTTTTTTTAATCTTGCGGGCAAGTGTAAAAATCAGAAACTAAGAAAATCAAGTTTGTTTACATTGCGTTTAAAGGGAAAGTCCAGGTTAGCTTTTACATTTCTATTGTTCTGAACGTAAATTTCGTCCGATTTTGATGTGTTTTGTTTTAAAATGTTCGTAACACTTTTGAATTATTTTTTAAAAATATTTTCGAAAAATTGATTTTTTGAAGGTACAAAGGTCCCCACGCTTATTCCCCTTAATTTTATGCTATTTCATTACTTTTTTTTCATGTGAAAGTATGGGAGCTGTAAGCAACGTGCATGGGGAGCATTTCGAAGGATATTTTTTGGAATGAAACGCTATACGTAGCTAGGAGCTAGGTGAAGCCCAATATGGTACTGATTAGAGAAGCTACTTACTATATAGGGTGTATCACAATTACCTCCCAGGTTTGGAAGGCTTATGAGAATATATATGCATTACCAATACAGCAACAAAGTTGACTTTATTGGAGAAAGGAATATTTCAAGTTTTATTTCACAAAAGTCAAAATATGTGAACCTTTCTTGACAGTGACGGAGTAATGCAATTTTTTCGGGGTTGAGGGTGGGGATAAGGCAGTTAGTTTGTGGAATCATCAGCATGACGAAACGAGGGCGGATAAAAGGGGGGGGGCTGGCGGAGGGGCGACCGCCCCAATTGAGAAAAAAGGAATTAACCCTTTAACGCGCAGTGTTCCTGCTCTGGGAACACCAAACTCTGACGTTTTGACTGTTGCCAGTCACGAAGAATAGATTTGATTTCTATAAAAATAGTTGCGGGTGACATAGCTCCACGAGAATCCTTTACTTTTTAGCACGTCATTTCCCGTAAAAAAAAATTGTCACGATTATTTTTAACAGCACTGACATCTGCTGGAAAATGGAAGAATGCTAGAACAGCTGAATAGATTGCCCAATGCTGAAAAAAGGAAGGCGTTGCCATCGCTCAACTTAACTACCAGCAAGATGGCGGACGATCGAAACGTTCATCGCGTGCCACAGATCTGGAGACCCTTTTTTGACGCAGCTGGCTGTGCCCACGCACATGCGCACATAAGTTGGCGATGGCAACGGCTGCCCTTTTTTCAGCATTGGGAAAGGGTTGCGCCTCAAAGGGTTAAATGGTGTAAAACTGATAAGAACAAATTGTTTCCAAATTTCAGCTCAAAATATTGTCATCTTCAGGTTCCACAACTCAAGCGAATATATTTCTATCTCATTTTTATTAAAATAATAATGTTTAATTAATTAATTGAATAAATAGTTATGTTTTCAATATTAAATTGCTTTGTTACTACGTTATTATCACACGTCAATGCTGGAAATCTTAGATTTAGAAGCAAAAGTCGACTTAGGATCTGATTCAGAAATGGAATATACCTCAGAAAATGATGACGATTTCGTTAGTCAGGAAGCCCAATGTCGGAAAAAGACTGACGATGAGATTCTCCTAAATTTCCAAGACAGACACTATGCCCGAACTAGCCGTTGTTCTCGATAGAGCAGGTGTACCGGAGTATTAATTATTCAATTATTTAATTAAACGTAATTATTTCAATAGAAGTTCGTAAAAGACTATAAAAGACAATGGGACTATATTCGCTCGAGGTCTGGTACCTGAAGATGGCAATATTTTGAGCTGAAATTTGGAGACAATTTGTTATTATCAGTTTCGCACCATTTAATGACTCATAGGCAATGTGAATTTTGAGAAAAAGCGTTTTTCGCTCCACCTTAATGTATAATAGAAGATCCACTTTTAAAGCATTTACTGCTACGGAAAATAGGAAATTTCTTAAGAAGAACATTAAAAAAAATTTTTTTTTCATGAAAATTCTCTTTAACTTTTCTAAAACTTTATAAACAGTGTAATTATTAAGTGTTTTATATTCTTTGTTAGCTTTACAAGTTTTGCTAGTGTTCATGAATGCTAAAATTCCAAATGCCCAAATTTACAAGGGAGACGTATAGAAAAAATGTAAAATTGGGATTTTCACGATTTTGATTTTGTTTTTAAATCTGTAGGTGTTGGAATATTTTTTTTCCAACATCTTCTCCCCCAAATATGTAAAAATCGCCATTTATTTAATAAGGAACAGAAGCCTTGTTTACTAGTGTAATCAGCAGCAAATATCGTATTAAATAAAAACGATAATAGTATAATAACACTTTATTTAATACATCATATAGATGTTTTCATAATATTTATTATTTTTGGCTGAGGTTGGTCTGCGAAATATTTTTTCTGGTCCGCATACGTAAAAAGGTTGAGAAACAATGGATTATAATCTATTTCCCAAATCAATGAAGCAAGAAGACAAATAGGGCCCATGTGAGGTTTATGATACACTTCCCATATAATACAGCGGAGTAGCCAAATAGGGCTTTCGCATGGATTATAATGCACCTTCCAACATAATGAAACAAGCAAGACAAATGACCGACACATTGACAACGGTGCACTTACAAACAAATAGAAGGAAGAATGACAAATATGGCTCAGTCATGGATTAGGATGCACTTTTCAACATAATACAAGAAAGGCAAACAGATCTGACACGTGGATTAAGATACACTTTCCAACGTTATGGAACAAGAAAGACAAGCAGTAGGCCAGACTTTTAAGGATTATGAAACATTTTTAATCAATGGCAGTTTAGTGCGTATTCATGAAATGTTTCAGATGATGAAAATGTTTTAGATTTTTTAGCACTTTCCAACAAGATTGAAAAGAGTTTATGATTTCGGTTTGTATGTCTGCGCGTCCGTCTGTCCATCCGTGCCCTAACAGCCGTAAATATGCATCGCTTGTCCTCTACTCAAAGGTTCCCAAACTGTGTGCCGCGGCAGCCTGGGATGCCACGAGCGTATACCGGGGGCGCCGTCTACATAATCAAGAAAAGTCTAACTTTTGGAGCACTATAGTAAAAAAAAATTCCTCTGAACCGATATCCCACAAAAGAGTCGGCCAAGCCGATGACCAAGTGGTGAAAAAAAAAAAAAAAAAAATCAGTCAAGTTTGAGAAAGTTCAGTGTCCAGTCGCCTCTCTTTTATAGGAACTTTCTGAGAGAGGGGGGGGGGGCGCAAAATTCTATATCCCTTTCCCAACAGAGTATTTTCTTGATAGTTAGCCCTATAAACATAAAAGAAATAATGAAAAATGCATCCTAACTACTTCATTCTAACCTCCCTATTCATATTTCTTTAAAGGTAACCTGTTGCGAAAGTTCTTTATATATTTTTAGCCTGACAAAAGGTGCCGCGGCGAAAAAAGTTTGGGAACCCCTGCTCTAATGAACCGATTGAATTGAAATGCAACAAAATTGCTACCTTTGGTTTTTTTGAGAGTGGAACATTTTAGGTTGAAAGATCATACTCCTCACTCCCCTTGTCCACATGCGATACGTTTACATTGCATAAGAGACATATTCATATTTTTAACATCCTCCAACAACACTGTGGTGTTTATGATTTTTGTTTGCCTGTCGGTCCGTCTGCACGTCCGTGCTCTAGCTGCCGTAAATATGCATCGATTCCAACAAAAGAGTTATTTAATATGTTATACATGTTATTCCTATGAAGAGTTAATTTATGTATGTTATTCCTATGTATAGTACCACGTATCCAACATTTATAGTTATTTCACAAGAGCACGGAAACGAATTCCAATGCATTTAGCTCTATGGTTAATCATTCTTTAAAGCATATGCCTCACCATGGCACAGTGGCTATGTCACTGGAAATGGTAGACGGCCGAAGTGTGAAGGGTTCTTGTCCCATCGCGTGGCTGTCTATCTAAAGGTCTGGAGTTGTGGTAGGTTTTCTCTAGATGTAACACGAATAAGCGTTAGAACCCTTTAGAAAGTCCTCCTGCCAAGGCACTCCCACCCTTGAAAGAGTGTTTCGCCAGCGGTATAGTTTGTAGTTCCATTTTTTTTTTTTTTTTTGAATTTAATAAATGTAGCTTCGGGGCTCGTGATGGTTTTGGGGGCCGGGCCCGTAGGGCTGTGGCCCGATAGGGTTTTGTAGCTGGAGTTCTCTGGCCTGTGTCGCTGTGCCGGGCGGGTTGAATTGCTTCCCCGGAGGGATTTCTTGCCCTAAACCCTTTGGGTCCGCCCCTCCGGTGGGTTGCTAACCTTTCTAACCCTTGGAAGATTGCCCTAGTGCAGCATTGCCATAATCACACACAATCAATCTTTAAAGCATATTTTAGACTTATTAGTCTAGTTCAAACAAAACAAACTTCATATGTTATTAAAGGATCAGAAAGGAAGGAAATAAATTTTAAAGTTCTTTTACAGGGTCTCGAAAAATTAAAGTAATAGTGATATACAATTTTTTATTTTTTAAGATTATCTCTAAAATACCTCAGAAGAGTGCAGGTCCTGGGTTTTGGTCTGTTTTTAATAGTTTAGAGTTTTGAGGGATTTTTCTCCAAACGTGAAGTGAGTACGCGTCAGAAACCCTTGAAAATATCCTGCACTCAAGGAATTCCCCCCTTAGGTAAAAAGCCCTTGTGTCGCTTTGATTTAACAACCAAACTAAAATCCCGCCAGATTGAAGTGCAATACATTATCAAATCTGGCGCAAGAAATATTGTTCTGTGGGGAAAGTGTTTTATTATGAATGTGTTTGGCATGATTCATCTTTCTTGTTTTTAGCGGCTTTTAATTTTTTTTTTGTTTTGCTTACCCCTGTAGAAAAATGTGTACGGAAGAAAGCGGCACTGCTCATGTAAACATCTCAATCGGCATTCGTGACGTGGCCTTCCGCACGACCACCACCAGAAGCCTCTGGAGAAAGTACCTCATCCTTCTGGTGATCGAAGCCCTGACGAAGTACCATCAAAACCGACTGCGAGCCGCCCTCTTCTGTGTCTGCCTCCTCAAGTACTTCGAGACGATCCCCGATCCCATGGTTTCCATAGGGGAGGTGAGAGATTCGATGGCTTTGTGTCTCGAATCGATCAGCATGGGCGGCTTGCTGGAAGGTTTCTGCGAGGAGGTCGTCCGGATACTGCCCGACTGCGACAGGATGTACGAGCCGAGGCCCCTGAGCCATTTGGCTCGCTGCGAGGTGCGGGCCTGTCTGAGGAAGAACAGCAGACTGCACCTGCCGGCTGCCGTAGAGAAACTGACCTCGACTTCTTCTGTGGAACTGCCGAAAGCGGTTGCGGATTTCCTGCTCTGTAAGCCCCAGATGCGCCGGCGTGCAGAAAATATATCTCCGAGACAATCCTCATTTATAAGGCGACCACACACATGTCGTTTTGGACGGGACAGTTCCGGTTTTAGGTAGCTTGTCCCATTGACGTTTTTCTAAACCTTCAAGTGTTCACGAACATGCTTGTAAAACTCCTTTTACTGCCTAAACAGTTAAAAGCAGTGAAAAGAAAGCATTTTAATAGGATGTGCTAGTGCTTAGGTCATTTGTTACAAACAAGAATTTTGCTCTTTAGATTATCTTTTGAACTTTGATCAGAAAAACTGATTAAAAAACTTGACATTTCTTTAAAATCAGTCACTAAGTCAGTACTCCAGAACAGACGATTTATATTCAAATAACTATGCAATTTTAAAATTTTGAAAACACCTGTCTGTAGGTGTATTCGTTTGTTTCAGATTGCTCTATTTTTTTGTAACAAAAAGGTTTTCATAACTTGCATGTGAATTGTAATTTTGATCGTTTCCAAATTGACCATTTTGACCCTGTGTGAATGCAATGGATTTCTCCCCACGTGAGTGTTTATGGAAACGAAAACTGCTGGTCTTCTTCAGAGAGAGGGTAGTGAGCTTCTCATTACTCCGTCTTTCAAATTACTATCTTCTGAGTTTCACCCCCACTCCCTGTATTTAACCAATGTTAATAACACTCGGAAGATCCCGCCAGATCATGCATGGTACGCCGCTAAGTGTCCAGGTTTATTCTTTCTGTGCTCCTGCCCCAGATCTCCACGGCTTTGTCTAGACTTAGGACTGGCCATATTAAGAGTTTGAAAGGAAATAAGATATGAGCAATGACATGTCTATTGTCATTGCTCAGCCATAGTGCGCCTCCCTCTTATATCATTGAATATATTGGTGCCTCAGTGTGGCAACTGCTGAATGAGGGGAAACTGCTTACGACTTGTGGATGCGTAATGCTCTTTTGGACTTGGTTTGGGGACCCACAAAGCGGATGAGCAACAATATAAAGGCCTTATTACACGGTCATAATTTCTAGCAATTTGGCTGTCGCAATCAGTTGCGGCAACTCATACCGGTAAGTCGATGAGCCCGGATGAGCATGAAGGGTTGCCGTAGAAGCGAACTTGGCGCTGTGATTACAATTTCTGAAGATGCTCACAAAGATTCGCCATCTTACTTACTCTTCAGAGATTTGCCATCCTACTTGTGATGCAAAAATAGGAAACACTACGATTGGCTGGCATTCCACCAACCAGCAATATTTTCGCCTCAGAACGAAAAAGAAAGTCGGAGTTGACCGCTCCCTAGGTAACCGATGGAAATTTCAAGGAAGAGATTGCCACAACCAGTTGCGGCAACCAAATTCCTGGAAATTATGCCCGTGTAATAAGGCCTTTAAAGGTCTACACGACATCATTTACAAAAAGTTCCACCATCTGCACTAGCAGGAAGGTTAGAATTCGTAGATGGTGGAACTTTTTTGTAACTGATGAAGGGTGGACCTTTTGTACCACCATAAACAATCGCTGTGTCAATAATTACATTTATATATGTGAGTTGTTATAAAAAGTTTTTAACCCCTTATAAAGGTTGTATTATTTTCGAGAAAACGGTCATAAAAGTGCCTATTTTTTTTTTTTTTTTTTTTCATTCAAGAAAATTTTATGAATGAAGGGTCCACGGGAAGAACGATAAGAGTCCACTTTTCGCCAATGTTGAAGTTTCTACTGCATTCTGTTGTTCATTAGTGGCCCTATTAATATCCGAACCCATAAGGGGAAAGAACGATGAGAATACACTGAAAAATAGCCCAAAGATACAGTTTACTGGGGAAGAACGGGGAAAGTCCCGTGCGCCTTTCGGTTTTTTGGAAAAGCAGCTGTATTGGACTCTCATCGTTCTTCCCGTGGACCCTTCAAATATGTATATTTACAATAGATGTACTCATTTTTTAGCATGAAATTAATTTTTTTTTTTAAAGGAAAGCCAGTACTTAGGGTTATTGTGACTGAATGTGTGTTTTCCAGTAAGCAGGGAAAAATTAAAAACATATGATTTAAACACTGAAACATAATGTTATTGAACTTACATCATAACATAAATAAATATTTGTAAATTTTTAGACAGCAATAAAAAAGTGAGCTGAGATTGCACAATGAATATCACAAATACACATATTTGAGTAGTGCTACCATCTGTTTTAAAACAAACTATCTCCTATTAAGTTAAGAAATAGTCTGGTACTGCCATCTGCTTTGTAAAATGAGATATGAAAAAGTCTCCGTGATTCAGACGGGAGCGAGAAGGAAGGGGTTAATTATTTTTACTTCTTAACAGCAGTTTTTGGTTGTGTGTTCTTGCTATGAATTGAATGATTAGTTTGTTTAATCGGCCGCCTTAGTTTGTCCTCCCTTCATAAGGACGGCTCTCTTTTTACGTACACAATAGACAGTGCTGATCCAAAGGGGGAGGCGATCGCACCCCTTCCACACACCCCCGAAAGAACTTGAACCCTCTATTAAACCCATACTTAAACTGTTCGCTCTTATTATTTAACCCTTTGAGGCGCAACCCTTTCCAATGCTGAAAAAAGGGTGGCCGTTGCCATCGCTCGACTTAACTACCAGCAAGATGGCGGATGATCGAAACGTTCATCGCGTGCCATAGATCTAGAGACCCTTTTTTGACGACAGCTGGCTGCGCCGGTACAGCCAGCTGCGTCAAAAAGGGGTCTCTAGATGTGTGGCACGCGATGAACGTTTCGAACATCCGCCATCTTGCTGGTAGTTAAGTCGAGCGATGGCAATGGCTGCCCTTTTTTCAGCATTGGGCAAATCTATCCAGCTGTTCTCGCATTCTTCCATTTTTCAGCCGATGTCAGTGCTGTTAAAAATAATAGTGACCATTTTTTTACCGGAAATGACGTGCTAAAAAGTAAAGGATTCTCGTGGAGCTATGTCACCCGCAACTATTTTTATAGAAATCAAATCTATTCTTCGTGACTGGCAACAGTCAAAACGTTAGAATTTGGTGTTCCCAGAGCGGGAACACAGCGCGTTAAAAGGTTAAATCGGTTTTCTCCAGATGTAACGAGAATACGCGTTAGAACCCTTTAGAAAGTCCTCCAACTAAGGCACCCCCTATCTTAGGTACATACCAGTGGCGTAAGTTTACTTTAATGTACATAATATCATTATTTAAAAAGTCGTAACGGAGAAGACTCCTTATATGACCGACGTTGCTTCCCAGAATGGTTGTTTGAATGCTCCACTGAGGACCCGAGTTGTTCTTGCGCAATCGCGGGTTCCGGGAAGCAACGTCCGTCGGTTGGAAAGAAGGAGCGTTTTCCTTCGTTGCGTCTTTTTAATGGTGAGTGCGAACAGATTAAACATCGGTTCAAGATTAAAAATGAACATGTTAAAAAAAATAAAATATCACCCATCTCTGATAGTATATTCTTCAAACCTGTAGCAAGGCGATTCGACTAGGGGAGTCGGTGCCTCCAGGATGAATATGCATTTTTAAATTGTTTTCTTCTCCTCCGCCCCCTCAGAGGCCCTTCATGTATTACGTAAGCATATTATCGGCCATTTTATTTATGCAATTGCTTTTTATTCATTTGATTGCATGTTTTAATCAAATTATAAATTTTTAATTGCATTTTGTTTTAATGCTGATTTATGCATCATCTTTCTTTTAAATGCCGATTTATGTAGAGATAGATGGCGACACAATGATGTGCTATATATAAAATGCTACTGTTAGTAATGCAGGATTTGAGAACTTTAAAATGTTCAATTTTTTTAATAATCTTTTTTTTCCAAATCATTATTCTTTCACTATAACCATCATAATTATTACCTAGTCTACAAATTTCGGAAGAAGGAAAAATTTTTCCGCTGGGAGGGGGGGGGGCAAATTATGTAACAGTCGGGGCACTGCCCCCAAATGCACCCCCTTGTCTAAGGGTCTAATCTGCTTCGTCCCACTTATTGCCCCTCCTTGAAACTTTTCTCAAACAGCCAATAATAATTAGGCACATACGTTAGAAAGTATTTCATAATCCATTAATCTGGAATGGTTCATCTTCCAGGAGTTTTTTAAAATATTCCTTATAAATCCGATAGTCTACTCCGGAAGCTTCCCAACTGATGTTCAGATTATTCACGGATTCAGAGCAAAAAATAAAGTACATAACTTTGAATGCGGCTGTTTTATTTTCTCCCTCTTCTAATATACAAAATCGATCAAAACCGTCTCTCCACGTGTGTACTTTACGTCTACAGTCTGTTTTATTATAAGATACTGTTTGTAAAGGGAGGAAAGAATAAAAAAAGAACACTAGATATAGTTTAAATTTTTTTTTTATTCCCTTCAATTCTTTTGTCATTCTGTAGACTTTTTTTTGTATAATGTTGAAATATGTGCACATAGTAACAGCTTTCTTGTGAGATAAAAACGAGCTGTTTGAAATTCAGAAATTGTATAATTAGTATAATTATATAGCTCTTTGTTAGTTATATCTGTCAAACAGTGGCGGAACTTAGGAAAGTTTCAAGGGAGAGAGGGTATAAGTATGAAGAAACATATTACAACAAAACCTGTATGAGTTGACCACGCACGGTGCAACAATTTTCCAGTCATAGACAGGGAGTCAACCGACTTATACAAATTTCATTTCAAATGACAGGTCCGTGAAACAAATAACATTAGGCATAGTATATATCTAATTATTAAAATTACATTTTTTCATATATTTACTTTATTTAAATACACTAATAAAGAAGAGAAAACTTTTAAAATTTCTTTCTTTACAGCTTACACAGAATTATTTTTCACACTATGCTTTATCGTTGTCTCATGCCTCGATTTACATTTTTGTACAGTGTTTTTCAATATTAACCTGCAAATCTAGAAGTTTTTCCGCAATATCTGGCTGCTTGATAGATCCAAATGCAGAAAATCTTCGACAGAAGTCAATGCCTTTGACGAAATATTGTTTAAACGCCATTTTTTTTCCGTATTCCAAACTCAGTACATTCATTCATGGGCGGCGGTAGCATAGGGCAAGGGGGGGGCAATGCCCCCTCCTGGATTTTTGTATGCAGTCTTTTCCCTTGCTTTTTTGCTCTTTCCAACATGGTAACCATACGTTGAAGTAGTCTTTGCCCCCTCCCCCTGGGAAATATTCTGCCGGCGCCCACGCATTCATTTCTTCATTTTCACCCTTCCTCACTTTTCTTCGTCTGTCATTGGTACTGTTCTCCAACCATAATTTATAGTTATAGATGACATCTTTATTTTTTACAATGTTGCAAATTGTGTGTTTTTTTTTTTTTTTTTTTTTTTTTTTTAAACACCAAATCTTTCTCCTAACTTTCTTTGACTTTCTCCTATTTCAATTACATCCATTTTTTTTTTAATGGTCAGTGGTAAGTCTAGCTAACTTTCGCTTGCTAGCCATTTCACAGATATTAAATGCCCACACTACTACACTCTTCAAGTAACTGAAACAGTTTCTCAACATACAGCAATTTCTGCTCAGAGGAACAATTTCTTATTGTGAAAACCCTTTTCAAGATAAGAGTGGATTATCCATGCTGAGATGAATGAGAAGAGTGAGATTCAGGAATCCTATAAAAGTATTTTCACAATGTATTGTATACTTAATTGAAACACTTGGGGGATCAACATATAAGATCAAGAGGTGGTCACGTCGCGCAGTGTTCCCGCTTTGGGAACACCAAATTCTGACGTTTTGACTGTTGCCAGTCACGAAGAATAGATTTCATTTCTATTAAAAATAGTAGCGGGTGAAATAGCTCCACGAGAATCCTTTACTTTTTAGCATGTCATTTCCCGTAAAAAATTTGTCACGATTATTTTTAAACAACACTGACATCTGCTGAAAAATGGAAGAATGCAAGAACAGCCGGATAGATTGCCCAATGCTGAAAAAAGGGCAGCCGTTGCCATTGCTCGACTTAACTACCAGCAAGATGGACTTACAATAGTTGCTATAACTTTAAACAAATACGAAATGACATTGCAATTTGAAACCTTTTGCAATTTGACCCTTTTTTGACGCAGCTGGCTGTGCCGGTACAGCCAGCTGCGTCAAAAAAGGGGTCTCTAGAGGTGTGGCACGCGATGAACGTTTCGATCGTCCGCCATCTTGCTGGTAGTTAAGTCGAGCGATGGCAACGGCTGCCCTTTTTTCGCCATTGGGAAAGGGTTGCGCCTCAAAGGGTTAAAAAGGTATTGTTTTGCATAGTTAAAAGGTCTGTGTTTGGTTTCATATGAAAGGGTTCAACTTAGGTAAATGGCCATCTTACAAAGGTGGTCAACTTGGCAGGTTTCACTTATCAGAGATAGGCCACTATTTTTTTAACCTGTTTATATTTAATCTTGAACCCATTTTTAACCTGTTCCCTCTCATTATTAAAAAGGCTTAACGAAGGACTCCTGAGACCACTGTTTCTCCCCACCATTGGCTGAGAGGTTCTGCAGTCGAAACTGGAACACCGGTCTGCCAGGTTCAAAACTCCGGTCGGGCCTGTTGACCTATCCGTTCGGAGTTTTCCGTGGTTTTCTCCGAAACCCCGCGTAAATACGGGCTAGGATCCCTTAAGGCCAGCGCAGACTCGAGTCCGATTAAAGGACGAGAGAGAACAGGCTAAACATGGGTTCAACAGTGGGCTTAAGTGAGCTCAAGGGGAGCTAGCTCACTTAAGCCGTAAGATAACAGCATCGTCCTCTCCCCCTCTTGGATCAGCCACTAGAGGGAAAAAACAATACTCCATTTAGTTTAATTTTTTTGTTTTTCTACCCGATTCGCTTTTGGCAGTCAATAAGTTTTTTGTAGTGCAAAAATTCTCAAAAAATGTTTAAAGTAAAAAACACTCTAAATACTGGTGTTAAACGATAAAATAAATAAAAACTTTGTGAAAAAAAACGCACGTATTATAAGTTATATAACGTAATATAAGTTATTTTTTACAACGTATTATATATATAAGTTAGTATTTATGTTGGTGTTTTTTTTTTCACAAAGTTTTTATTTATTTTAAATGTTTAAAGTGTTCGTTTTTTTTTAAGGAAAAGAGTTGTCATTCATTCCAAAACTTAACAACGTATGACTATTTATCTACAAGACTATTTGTTACGTCACTTGATCTTAACCCTATTCTTTTACATTGAGACAATATTGTTGCAGAAAACTCTGCTTAGATTACGTGTTCGTAGTTTGGTCCAGTGTATATGGAAAGTTCTAGTAAACAATCCAGATAACAAGGTAAAATACAGATTTTACTGGTTCTAGAAAATCGACGAACAATCTCTAATAGACAGTTCATAGAAATTAACAAGCAACAGCAGTCAGCAAGTCTTATAACAGGCAGCTATTCACAGAAACTCCCTCCCTTAGAAAGTCCTGCTACTAAGTCACCCCCTCCCCTTGCTTGGCAGAACGCCCTAGTGTAGCGTTACCATAATCACACATAATAATAATAATCACAGAAACTTCCTCAAATACTGTATTTCTTAATACAATAAAATCCTTCCACAGTTAAAAAATTAAATGGAATTCTCTCTCTATCAAGTTCCTTAGTACATATAGAATTTAAAAAAAAAAAAAAAAAAAACCTTTCAAAATTAGGTTTGATAAACAAATGAATTAGCACAACTTCTCAATACAGAGCTGCAGTGAACTCTGCAAGGACTCACTCAAAACTGATGTTCTGGCGTATGATCTGCCCGTCTTATATAGACATTCCGAATTTCTGATACTTTATAAAATTTAAAAAAAAAATTCTAAACACAGTAGAGCGTTAAAATGACTAATTGCTAATTGCATATACAGCAAAATTAATAGTTTTCAATGAGATCCTTTGGTGTCTCGTTACAACGTATAACCTTGCTGCTGTGTTCATTTCTAACGTACACACACTGTGTTTGGGTCCAAATGGACCCAATGTTTTTTTATGTCAATTACAAACAATACTTTTAACTTTGAAAAAAAATTAAGGGAAAAGTTTCTTTTTGTCTCTAAGAAAGGGTTCGACATAAAACACAATTTTAATGCTTATTCATCCACATCTGTGTTCAGTCCATTTCTACCCAAAAGCAATTTAATTTTGAAATAAAATCAAATATAAAACATGGTTATTACGCTGTGGCTTCATGAATATTATTCTTTGAAGATTTTTGTTTTGATTGCTACATTAGACTATTTGTCAAAAAAGTTTACACACACCCATGGATTAAAAAAAAAAACCAATTTCCTCTTTTGTAATATGAAGAATACATACATTTATGAATTTAAAATTAATATATGCATCAATAATATATTTATTATTTATACATATTATAATTATGGGTATACATTTATATTTTTTGCCTTTTTGTATCGATGCACTTTAGCATAAGGTTCCGAAAGGACTCGAACACAGTGTGTGTAAATGTTTTTTTTTTTTTTTTTTTTGACAAATAGGCCTATGTAGCAATCAAAAGAAAAATCGAATATTTTTCAAAGAATAGCAAACTGAGAACATTCATGAATCCACAACGTAATAACCATGTTATTTTTATTTTATTACAAAATTAAATTGCTTTTGGGTTGAAATGGACACGAACACAACGATATTCATCGACTCTATGCCAAGTATTTGAAAGCGTCTGAGGAGTTATGGAATGAATAGCAGCTGCGATTCGCTGCTTGAGTTCCTGTACATTAGGACATCTAGTCCTGTAAACGATATCTTTGGCGTAACCCCGCATGGAAAAAGCCAAGGGCGTTAAATTTGGCGGAGGCCACTGAATTAGATCATCGCGACCTATTAACCTATTTGCGAAATGCTGATTGAGGCAATAGCGCACAGACGTTTACCAATGAGGATTTGTTCGTTTGTGTTTTATTGCAAGCCTACACGAGGAGCATCTGCCTTGCAGGGCGGAGGACTTTATTTAGGCGGAGGACTTTCTAAGGGTTTCTAACGCGCATTCACTTTGCATCTGGAGAAAACCGCCCCAAACTACAGACCGTTAGATCGACAGCCGCGCGATAGACCCAATCACGGGAGCTTCACACTGCAGTAATCTACCATGTTCAATGTCTTATCCACTCGCCATGGTGGGGTGCCGTTGACCTATGTGGAGGTGAGCCGTCCTGCTGAAAAATCACATTGCCACAGTCGCCATGGCCACTAAGCTCTTCTGAATCTCTTTCCTGCTCTTGCCAAAGTCCTTGACATCTAGCTCCATCTATCAGAATTTTTGGTACAAAATTACAGGAAACGAAAATCTAGCACTTATGTAAGTCGGCCATCTTCAAATACCCGGTTTGTACATAAATTTTTATTTAAAATTTAATATTTTAAAATTCCAATAATTCTCGGACACCCTGTATAATTAGAATAATTATAGTTCATTGTTAGTTTTGTCTGTCAAACAATAACAAATGATTATGACATTTTAGTACCTAAGGTACGTTTAAAAAACCCTATACATACAGCTGACTCATCATGCTGATACGGATGTATTAATTTGAGTTCAATTTTTTTTTTTTTTTTTTTTTTTTTTTTTAAGTTTTCCGTTTACGTGTAGTGTCCAGGGAACACCCCCCCCAAGTGCCTGTAAGATAATCAGCGCCCCGAGAAGTGCCTCTGAAATGCATTTTAAATAATGACTGCCTATTGAGCGTGTATTGGAATGTTTTTAGGTGTCCCAATAAAACAACTCAATTCATATTGCTGCTGAAAACTCTGCTTAGCTTCCGGGTTCATAACTTCACAGTGTAAATGGAAAGTTCTAGTGAACAGTCCAGTTGACAGGACAAAAAAGCAAATTTTATTGGTTCTGGGACGTCAATAAGCAATTATCAGTACACAGTTCACAAAAACTAATAAGCAATAACACTTTTGTAACAGTCAGCTTAGCACAGAAGCTTTATCAGATGCTGTATTTCTTACACAATAAACTCCTTCCACAGGCTAAAATTCTATTCAATGGAAATTCTCGAGTATAACTGTTATCTTTTCATCAGCATACAACAACGAAGTATTCACTAAGATTATTCAAAAATCGGCTCCTAATAACAAGCGAAAAACCGCTTACAAAAGCACGCAATATAGAGCCTTAGTAATGCAATGAACTCAACGAACATTCACTTACAACTACTAAACTGCTGTGGAGCGACCCTGCTCTTTTATACCTTCCGCCGACATTGCTCGACTCTCTACTTGTACTTTCCAGAGGATTCCAGTTATTTGATTGCGTAATCAAAAAGCAGTTGAGTAATACTAGGCTATTGCGCAACAGTAATGCAGGGAAGTAAACGTTAGAGGCATTAATAAAACCGCGCCAAGTGACACCAAACTTGGTGACGTTTCGGCGGAAAATCGCCAAAAATAAGTCGTGATGTCACCAAAAATAAGTCCTTAAAAGGGAAGTCGACTAGGCGATAGCGCCAGTACATTTCTCAACAATTCGAGAAAACCCTATGTTAAACAATGGGGACACCCAAAACTCCCTATCTCGTGTTCTAGTTAACCGATTTTCAATTCAACAGAATGCAAATTTCAATTACATAAGTGGTAGAATACGAATTTTATATTAAATATAACCCCTGAAGAGAAGACCAACCTATAAACTCGTAAAAATATTTACGACAGTTAAAACTTGGACAGATAAACCGAAATCATAAACACTTTCCAACTTTATTATAAACATATACCACGCATTTTAGAAATTGAAAATTTAGCACGGCGATAAAAAAGACAACAAAATCATCTTTCTATATTTAAAGGAGAACCAGTTCCTTCCAGCACAACTTTTAACTGATAAAATGTTAGTCACAGCAAATATTTTGTTGAAGCAAAAAGCAAGTCTCGGTTGCAAGTACGGGGTTATTAAACTTTGAACTTTATTTCCCGAATGGGTTAAATGCATCTTCATCTGGATAATTACACCTTTCGGATGATTTGTTAAATTAAGAATAGAGAAATGTCGGTTTTCAAGCCATATATATGAGACGTCAGATATTTCAGTAAAGTTCCACAGTTAAGGCAGGTAAAACGGTTTATTAAACATCATCTTTAAGTTACAAAATGGGGTGAGAAGAGGAGAGGGGAGACGGGTACAAAAATCAGCAGTTCCAGTGGCAGAAGTCTCCCGATTTTCAAGGTGCGGGTGTATTTACGCTCATCATACCACGTGGGCTGGTATGACATAACTCCGCCTCTCTCTTATCTCTGATCGAACCACACACATTTACTAACATGACCCGCATCCGGGGCTACAAAGGCGTGGGGACATGTGTACACTCTAAAGAACTCAGAATCGACGGCCTGATGTCTAGCAATTAACTAAGAATAAAAACATAGCTCCAGAGCGCGCGTGGCAAGTATGACAGGAAAGCAAAACTTACAGTGAAAGTACCCGCTTGAACAATACCCAAACTATAGTAAAACCCAAATTACCTTTTTATACATTACATATATATTACGCAAAAACAAGTAAATTGCGTATATAAAAGAAAAGATGACATGTCTAAAATTCGAGCTCAGTTCTCACCTATTCATTCAGCTTTATAGCCAAACCGACTTTTAACAGTTTAAAAACAAATTACTGTTTTTATGATTTGAATTTATCAGTCCTTGCGTGCCGCAGTTGTACTCCAACTGCCAAGAAATTTGTGCATATACAGCAGCCCTTTGTTATATCGCGCTTGCCGGGGGACAAGAAAAACCCGCGATATATACGGGGGCGCGATATAACCGGCGGAGGTGGGTTGATAGGTTTACTTTTATGAACCCATGCACTTAACCTTTTACATGCCAATATTCCCAATTGGGGACATCGAATTAGAAATGTATTCAAAAATGAATTTTTATCAATATTGACTTGAAAAAATTAGTAGATAAGTTAAAAGATGACTTGATTTTTTAGAAACAGAAGTTTCATTTCTATCATTAGTGGGAAACTGGAAAAAAATTTCATGAAAATAGCCATTTTCATAAATTTTTTACAGAACTATCTTGATATACCCTCCCCGCCCTTCAAACTTAATTCATATCTTTACTGAAATTCAAAAAATAAATCTTTTATTAAGTCTTAATATTTCATTTATTTATTTAAACTACCCATATATATTTAGTTTTTTGGAATCAATGTAAATTGTAGTCAGAAATGACCCATGATCCCAATAGGAAACACAGTGAAAATTTTATTAAATCCCCCCCCCAATTTAAATGACTAAAATTCTGTAACTAACACATTAGAAGACAAAAGATGCAAAAAGTAGTTAAAAATATGCTTGGATCTCAATACGATCTGTAAAAGCTTAAAATAGAAAAAGAAAATCTGTAATATAAGATAACCATTTAAACAATAGGCATAGAAAATTAATTTTCCTTTGTAAATTTATGTATACACACATTTTATTTCCTACTGTAGAAACTATTCTTGTTTGGATTTTTCTCTTATAATTTGCTTTTCAGAAGAGATCAGCGAGCGAAAATTAATTAATTGCATTTCACTTATGTGATTGGTGTTGTATTTTGCAAATGTAATCTGCTCTTTCTCCAGTATGTAGCAAAGCAAAAGAGTTAAAAAAAGAAAAAAGGGAGACAAAAAATGCTCCATATATCCGAATGTGAGATATAACGAAAAGATACTATATTGATAAATACTATATTCTATTGAAAATGATGTATACATCAAGAATAGTTATTTTACAGGAGCACACAAACAATTCCCATGGACAGTCACTCCTTAACCCTTTAACGCGCAGTGTTCCCGCTGTGAGAACACTAAACTCTACCGTTTTGACTGTTGTCAGTCACGAAGAATAGATTGGATTTCTATAAAAATAGTTGCGGGTGACGTAGCTCCACGAGAATCCTTTACTTTTTAGCACGTCCTTTCCCGTAAAAAAATTGTCACGATTCTTTTTATCAGCATTGACATCTGCTGAAAAATGGAAGAATGAGAGAACAGCTGGGTAGACTGCCCAATGCTAAAAAAAGGGCAGCCGTTGCCATCGTTCGACTTAACTACCAGCAAGATGGCGGACGATTGAAACGTTCATCGCGTGCCAGAGATCTAGAGACCCTTTTTTGACGACAGCTGGTTGTGCCGCACAGCCAGCTGCGTTTCGATCGTCCACCATCTTGCTGGTAGTTAAGTCGAGGGTCATTCCACGTCAAATCGAACACAAAACTGGAGAAAGTTCACCACACCAACTTAGATTTTCCTCAAATTTTATATAGAGGATTTATGGGCTAAGATATCAACAAATCTCAATTTTGAAGTTTCTACGATAGTTAATTACCGAGAAATTAATTATGCAAATTTTTAAGGTTTCTGCAAGATGCGCCAACTTTTTTCTCAATTCCTTAAATAACTCCTTACCTGTAAAAGTTACTGAAGTGAAAACTTTGTTTCTAGGAGTAACTTTTTACGCTGATTCCAAAAATGTTATCGAAATTTGCGCATCTTCTATAGTTTACGCATGAGCATCGCATTTGCTAAAAAACATCATGAATTTTTTTCGGCATGTCTGATCACAGACACATGTTTTAAATTTTTATATGTTGTTAAGATGGAATAATCCTACATCCCAAAATAATTTCATCTTGGCTTTCTGCTCAGGAGCAGAGAAAAAAAATTGTATGTATGTACCTATATATGAGGATTTTCATATGCAACATTTATACTGAACATGAAAAAATTCAGAAGCGTTAGTCAATTTTATTATGTCTTTTAAATTGATATCAGAAATTTAACTACTACTCCAGGCATTTGCAAAAACTAGAAAATACATAAAAGTGCTTGCATCGGAAAACGTAAAACAAACAAACAACAAAAAATGCATGTCACACACAGTGTTAAATTAAAAAGAATTCTAAAGTTAAAATTTTGAATTACTTTTAATTTAACCCTGTTGTTTTTGGCAGTCATCCATCAGCCAATAAATCTTTGGAATTCTGTATGACATTCAAGTCAATAGAAGGAACAAAGTTTATTGAAAGAATTGAATTCCTGTAAGTTACAGTACTTATTTACCTTTAACAGAATGCGAACAAAATTGTGCTTTGGCTAGTTTTGTGGATGGATACAGCAATTTGAAATAGGTTTTACTGTATACTTCAATTTTTATTGTTACAATAAGTAGCATAGTAATGTCAGGCACATTGTCAAATTGCACATTTGGTGATATATTGCAGAATAAATGTCATGTAACCAGTTATTCACGGCAAACTTTTACGTCTACCCTCCTAGGAGGATTATATTCGAAATGTTCTGAAATCGATTTTTAGGCATTCTTGAGTGTTGTGTATTTTACAGCAAGAATTTTATCGATATCTCTTTTCTTCTTTGAGATCCCGCAGAATATGTGAAAACAACATTTTGGGCCTTTATCCTCCATAAATTACGAATTTTGGAAAATACTCTCTAATCTAGCACCTACGCTATAAAATTCCACTCGTGCTAAATTTCGTGTTATTAGCTTCAGTAGTTTTGGCTAGGAAAACGGATAGAACTTTCCGGTATGTATGCTATATATGTCCGGTATGTATTCTATATATATATGGTTTATTAAACATTGTTCTTTCTTTTGAGTTCAATATCATACAGAATTCCAAAGATTTATTGGCTGATGGATGACTGCCAAAAACAACAGGGTTAAATTAAAAATAATTCTAAATTTTAACTTTAGAATTCTTTTTAATTTAACATTGTTTTACATGCATTTTTTGTTGTTTGTTTGTTTTACGTTTTCCGATGCACTTTGATATATTTTCTAGTTTTTGAAAATGCCTGGAGTAGTAGTTAAATTTCTGATATCAATTTAAAAGACATAGGAAAATTGACTAACGCTTCTGAATTTTCTCATCTTCAGTATAAATGTTGCATATGAAAATCCTCATATATAGGTACATACATACAATTTTTTTTTCTCTGCTCCTGAGCAGAAAGCCAAGATGAAATTATTTTGGGATGTAGGATTATTCCATCTTAACAACATATAAAAATTTAAAACATGTGTCTGTGATCAGACATGCCGAAAAAAATTCATGATGTTTTTTAGCAAATGCAGTGCTCATGCATAAACTATAGAAGATACGCAAATTTCGATAACATTTTTGGAATCAGCGTAAAAAGTTACTCCTAGAAACAAATTTTCACTTCAGTAACTTTTACAGGTAAGGAGTTATTTAAGGAATTGAGAAAAAAGTTGGCGCATCTTGCAGAAAACTTAAAAATTTGCATAATTAATTTCTCGGTAATTAATTATCGTAGAACCTCCGAAATTGAGATTTGTTGATGTCCTAGCCTATAAATCCTCTATATAAAATTTGAGAACAGTCCGAGTTGGTGTGGTGAACTGCACTGTTTGATCTGACGTGGAATGATCCTCGAGCGATGGCAACGGCTGCCCTTTTTTCAGCGTTGGGAAAGGGTTGCGCCTCAAAGGGTTAAATGGCATTTTAGCAACGGCGGATACAAAGGGGAGGGAGGTTAGGTACGATTGCTTCGCCCCTGAGCGCATTAAACGCACAATTGAACCCAAGTTTAACCTGTTCGCTCTCAGCATGTAAAACGACGCTTCATCGTCGAGCTATGTTTCTTCCCAGAACGCTCCATTTGAGCCCACCGATCGCGCAAGCGCAAATGTGGGTCCCAGTGGAACGTCCAAAGAACTATTCTGAGAAGCAATATCTGTCAAAGAAGAGTTTTCTCCGCTGGTCTTTTTAAATGACGAGAGCGGTAAGTCCAAACGCGGGTTCAGTATTAAAAATGAAAAGGTCAAGAAGGAAAAAAGAATGAACCATCCACGAGCACCCATAAAAATTATAATAATAAATAGATAAATAAAAAATTAGGAAGGGGTGTGGCAAACTTAAAAAAAAAAAGAAAAGAAAAGAAAAGAAAAAAATCTAGAATGCCTTCAAGATAACTAGAGGGGGCAAATTTCATACTTGTAACAATTTCAATTCCAGTTTGCTTTGTGATGATACTTTGTTTACATCATAAAACAATATACTAAAACTGTAGGACAAGTGCCTACCTTGATCCCCCTTATGGGCGTCCATGGACCCATATCTTACATTGTGCTTAAACATACTTATTGTCCAATTTCTGGATCCTGTACGGCATCTTGTAGAATGAATACCTGTTTAAAATCCCCTATTCTTTAGCTTTTTTTCCTGAAAAAATAAATAAATAATAATAATTAATCAATAAATTCTTGTCATTATTAATGCTGATATCCTAATTTTTTTCCTAAATTCAAGTTTCTTTTCCTGAACCCTTTAACGCGCAGTGTTCCCGCTCTGGGAACACCAAACTCTGACGTTTTGACTGTTGCCAGTCACGAAGAATACATTGGATTTCTATAAAAATAGTTGCGGGTGACAGAGCTCCACGAGAATCCTTTACTTTTTAGCACGTCACTTCCCGTAAAAAAAATGTCACGATTATTTTTTCATCAATCTGCTGAAAAATGGAAGAATGCGAGAACAGCTGGATAGATTGCCCAATGCTGAAAAAAGGACAGCCGTTGTTCAAGCTGTGCGCGCACAGCCAGCTGTCGTCGAAAAAGGGTCTCTAGATCTGTGGCACGCGATGAACGTTTCGATCGTCCACCATCTTGTTGGTAGTTAAGTCGGGCGATGGCAACGGCTGCCCTTTTTTCAGCATTGGGAAAGGGTTGCGCCTCAAGTATTTCTGTAGAAATGAAATTTTTCTTCGTGACTGACAATAGTCAAAACGTCAATTTTAACGCAGCGCGTTAAAGGGTTTTAAAGCGTATTCAGGTTACATCTGGAGAAAACCTACCAAAACTCCAGGCCGTTACATCGACAGCCGCATAGTACGTCGAAACCCTTTAAATTTCGGGCACATTTAATAAACACTACAAAAATACTCATAATGAAGTCAAATTAAAATCTTTGTATTAAAAAAAAGGAACAATAAAAGAAATCTAATTGGTATTAATCATAAATGTTGTTAAGAACAGGTATTCCACATTCTAAGTTGAAAATACCCAGTTTTTGGGTATTTACCCAGGCCTTGGGTAAATACCAAAATAATATTTACCTACCCAGTGGGTATTTACCCACCCCACATCACTGTTCGTAACTGACAACAGTCAAACCGTCAGTTTTGTGTCCTCACGGCGAGTTAAGGGTTTTAAAGTGTATTCAGGTTACATCTGGAGAATCAACCAATACTCCAGGCCGTTACATCGACAGCCGCATAGTACGTCGAAACCCTTTAAATTTTCGGCACATTTTTCGAAATTTGTTTGAAAGCGCAATAAATAATACTTAAAAAACATGACCTCTCAACACTCCATTTCCAGTAACTCTCATATATTTTGCTGCAACAACGTGATGACTCAAAAATCGTGGTTTTTGAGTTAATACTATACCGACAATTTTAATGATGTGAACTTTTAACAATTAAAATGTCGTTTTTGAGCTTTTAAAATGGACGCGCCGGGCGCCTCTGAAGTCTGTTTTTTAGCGGCTGTTTCCTCAGTTCCACGGAATTTCGAATGCGTTTTTTCCGAAAAGCATTTTTTTCGAGTTATCACCGTGTTGCAGCAAACGAGTGATCTATACAAAGGTGGATTTTAAAGTAGCCTGGCTCATTTAGAAATTACAGAAGGGGAAAAGAAAGTTGAATTTCAATCAGGCGGTAATGTTGACAAATTGCACTCAAAAACTACATAACATGTTTTCATGGTGTGGATGATGATCATGCTAGTAGTTCGGAATGCTGGTAGGTTTTTTTAAGTATGCAAGGTTAAAACAAGTTCTAAATGTGACTTGATATAAGGTGTGCAAGACTGGCGGATAACATTTTTTTAGAGGGTATACTTAAAAAAAGAAAAACAGAATAGTCCTTTAGGGTAACATATTGCTTTATTATGCATTCTGTTAAGGTTGAATAAGCTGCTAAAAAAACAAAACAAAACAAAAACTAGGCACTCCCCCAAAACACTACCGTATGCACAACTGTAGAGAACCTATGTCAAGTTATATACATTATTTTTTCCAGACATACAACAAATGCAAAATTACTTTATAAATTCAGAGATAGGGTAATTTCCCACGTCACACAAGTTTTTTCAGTTTTATAGACCAAAATTTGCAATTTTCCTTGACTTTCCTGCAAAATTTTCTTAGTATTTACTGGACCGCTGGCAACACTGTATACACCAAAAAACCTCTCAACGTTCCAAACTAATAGCATGATCGTTACCCACACCCATGGGCGCCGGCAGAATATTTCCCTGGGGGGGCAAAGACTAGTTCAACATATGGTTACCATGTTGGAAAGAGCAAAAAAGCAAGGGAAAACACTGAATACAAAAATCCAGGGGGAGCCATTGCCCCCTCCCTTGCCCTATGCTGCCGGCGCCCATGCCCACACCCACATTTCCATGAAAACATGCAATAGTTTTTTTTTTTTTTTGTGCACAATTTAACTGTTAACATTAATGTCAAATTGAATGCCAACTTTTTTTGCCGGCACTGTACTATGACATGTGTGAAACTTTAAAAAAATCAGATGTGTCCAACACATGAATTCCTTGCACGTCTCTTAAAACAAAAATATTTTCGACGCACTTCCTCTAAACTTATTTGTTTGAAAGAGATAAAATATCAGTAATAGTAAGGTTTAGCGATTTCTCGCCAAATATTTCGATATCGCCAAGCGGAGTTCAAATTGAAAGATTTCCTTCTGACACTTTATTTGGCGATATTTCACAAAAAGCCGACAAGCTTGAGATATTTGCGAGATTTTGGGGATAGCCAAAGTATTCATTGACCACAGACTTTCAATGAATTGAATGCATCCATACACCTCAACGTATTTAAAGTCATTTGGTTCACCCTTTAAATAAAATGACAGTCGATTGCTGTCAAAAAAGACATTGAAAACAGTTAGATATTACAATATTCTAAATACAAAAGTTCAAAATTCTACGGGTTAATGTTTTAGAGTTATACAAAATACGAAATAATTTTTGGCGACAAATTTGGCGCTATTTCGGCGAAACTTGTCAATGTCGACGACATATGGCGAGATTTTAAGCATGGACCAAACAATGACAGATCATCGCCAAATTTGGCGATATTTCGCCAAAACGCACCAAGAACGATGACAAATGGCGATACTTTGGGCATGGACCAAATGACTGACTATCGCCAAATTTGGCGAAATTTCGGCAAAAATCGCCAAGGTCGACGACAGACGGCGAGATTTTGGGCATGGACCAAACAATGACTGTCTACAGTTGTATTATATTGAAGATGCATAGCCATTAAAGTACTGAAATTCTTTTCGGTGGTTCTGTAAATAAAATATCCAGTAGATTGGAACCAAAAATCGCGATGCACAACTAGATGTTACAGCAATCTTATATATGAAATTTCATAATAGTTTTTGAGATTTGAGAGTTAAATACGCACACACGTACACCAAAAGTCGCCAAGCTTGGCGACTTTTGGCGTAGTTCTTGAGGGAGGCACGTGACCGTGGTCGGACCATTACCTAACTTATGTGGTAGGACGGTAATGTGCTTGAAACGGATGAATGCCCCTAAAATTGCCATTGACCGTAATGTATTGGAAATCTTTTGAGTGTTCCTGTAGCAGAACTATAAATGGTGAGGACACTTTTTTAAATGGAGAAATTAATTTTGTAACTCTTAAAAGCATATATCACATCTCAGTCGTTTGAAATTGCCCAATACCACTAAAGTACGCTGTAATGAATTTCGGCCCATAGAGCGTAATGTATTTCGAATCTTTTGGGCGGTCCTGTACATAAACTATCCATTCGATTGCGACCAAAAGGGCAGGTGCACAACTAGATCATAGAACAATCCTAAATGTCAAATCTCAACATTCTACGACCAATAGTTTTTGAGATATGCGAGTTACATACATACGAATGTACAGACGGCATGGAAAAATTGGCCACAATAGACTCGCCGCTGGTCAAAATGAGTTGCAGACGCGTTTATATATCGTGCATGCTAGCTTACGATGAGATGCATCGAAAAAATTCCTAAAATTATATTTAGAGATAGTCAAAATCGTTTTTTTCGTCGAAATTTGGCCCCCAAAATTTTTCGGGTTCACATTACTTCCTTATACTATGTACAAGGAAGTAAAAAGGGTAGTGGCTGTGTCATGCGTTTTGTGAGAATACATGTTCTTAACGAGTAATATTTTCCTCGAGATTCATCGGGTTCAGGAAAGAAGCGATTACATCAACATCATCCAGTTGCATAAGCTCGGGCGCACCAGCTGCAAACTG
Organism: Cheiracanthium punctorium; assembly: GCA_038373885.1. Taxonomy (NCBI): domain Eukaryota; kingdom Metazoa; phylum Arthropoda; class Arachnida; order Araneae; family Cheiracanthiidae; genus Cheiracanthium; species Cheiracanthium punctorium. Next base: position 224,450 of record JAWZYV010015637.1, on the reverse strand, counting down.
GTGTCGTCGTTTATTTGGTGGGGTGCCTTCATTCTTTTACGTTTCCGGCACCGCTTCACTGTGTCACATGGTGTTTTACGGGTATCACTGGACTGCTCTTCAGAAGCAACCATAAATGTTTTCTAGATTTTGATTTGGCTTTTCGACGAGTATAGTCCGACATTGCATTATTTATTTTAATTTTTTTTACTTTATATATGTTCGTCATAACTATTTCACGTTAATGTTTTATACACGCAATTGGTAGATCATGACAAGAGTTTACGATTGAAATGCAAACGAACATTCTAGCTTCTCCGAGTCAAAATTTATGCTAATGTAATGCAGTGAAACGACCTCAAAATGGCACTGCTTCCTCCTCCACTGCAAAATGATGTGTCACAGTCCTCACTCAGAGAAATGAATTCTTGGATCCTTTAGCTTCGAGTGGTGTCTTTAAATTTTGGATGTAGATGATAGATATGTAGCTGGAGCATCAAACTGAATCCCTCCGATTTTGTTATTGTTATCATCAGTTTTCTGAATTGCCTCCCACTGTAGAGGCAAATTTAAAGACATATTCATATTAAAATAATAATAATAATAAATAAATTAACAGACTTCAAAGGGAGGTAGTTATCAATTCGTGGAAATCTCTTCTTTTTTTTTTTTATATGTTCAGCGATAATTTTTTCACATGAGCCGATTTCGATAAATCTTTATTTTATTCGAAATAGGGTACTTTATGCGTGGTTCTATTTTGATTTGGTCAAGTTCAGATGATATTTTCATTCAGAAAATTGGGAAAAAACCATGTTTTTAGACCACTGCTTAAAGGATTCCAGCAATGCGTTCTTAGTAATATGTTGAAGATTGGCCACTTATGTGGAAGCATCGTCAAGCTTGGTGCCAGAAAAATAAGTTCCTGAAACTCAATACAGCTTGGCAGTAGACTCTATATTAGCGAGAAATTGACAAATCCTACTATTTTACAATGAGGATAATTTTTTTTGTTCCCTTGAAGAAATTTTAAAATTTCCTTCTTGAAAGGAATTTTAATTTCCTTTAAAAAAATCATACTAGTGAATATAAATATTAAATATATTTTGTACATAAATATATTATACTAGTGGATGTCTCTGGCTAGAATTAGTGAGGAATATCTAACTTGCAAAGTTAACTCAATAACGGCAACCCTGTTTGTGTATGACACGAACACAGTTGCTCTTGTCACCCAAATATAGTAACTTTGGATTTTATTAGGTTTTTAAGCATACTTTTTCACTGTTTTTTAGTAATGGTGGTAAACGTTTTGTTTTGGAGTTGGTACAACCGGGAACTGTTACACTTCATTTATTTCTTTATTGTTACACTTCTTTTATTTATAAGGTAATGTGCATTTGTTTTTAAGCTATTCTTTTTACTTCCTTGTACAAAGTAAAAGGAAGTACAGTGATAGGGAAAAAAAAAAAAAAAAAAAAAAAAAAATTATCATCTCTAAATTTTAAATTAGTTTCAAGAATTCTTTAATTCCATCAGTAACAATTTCCCTCTCCTCTCTTGGGCTGCCATTGGTTTGTTAGAGCATTCTTGTCAGCAAATGTTTTATGCCACTAATTTTCGTCCCACATGTATTGTTCTAATGCTACTTATTGTTCTTCAATGTGCTGATTATCTTTCACAGAAAATAAGGGGGTGCTGCAACCAGAAGAAAATTTGGACATTTTTTAACTATAAGCACAATAATGAGAGCTCTATTGTTTTAAACAATTCTACTTGAGTACACACCTCTAAATAACTATACCTGGAATCCAGTGGCGGCCCGTGGTCAAAATTGTTAGTGCAGCCGGAAACATATGACACTCCCCCCCTTCCTCCGGACAGGAATGGAAAATCTTTGTTACTGAATGCAAAAGCTGGCGGATCAAGCCCTCACCCAGGATAAAAAAAAAAAAAAAACTAAAATTTACTTATTTTTTTATAAGTCAAATCAATCCTCGTTTCTTTTAAACTTGCGAATCAGTCAGTGATGTCCCCATAAAAAGGCATTGTCTTAATTCAGATATCATTAATTTTAAAAGCTCTTTAAAATTCCCCATGTTTAAAGAATTTTCTCGCTCGCCATGTCCTCTTAATCCGCCCGTCTTGCTTACTTAAAAACAATACTGCTTTGATGGGTATTTGCATGAAGCGTCTATTCAGGCTTACCTTTTTGATAAATTCAGCAATATAAAGTCGAGAGTTTTCCTTTAATGCGTCAGCAATTTAGCTCCCACTTCTTATCAACTCCTTAAATTTTAAAGAATTTTTTAAGTGCTCGATTGAGCTTTCATGTGTTTTACATGCTCGTGTGATGGTGGTTAATCCATCCTATCCAGTACCATTGCAAACGCTTTTTTTTTAAATCTTAACCATTAAACACGGCCAACAAAACATTTTTTTGTAAATAAAAACTGCCCCATAGCCACAAGAATAGTGCATATCATGATGAATGGAAGCTACAACCATGCTCAGACGAACCTGCCTTTTTCTTATGAATGGACAATTTTGGTGTCGGTCTATTTTCTTTTAGTGGTTGTCGTTTATCATCTTCTTTCCATGTGTTAAACGGAGTTTCAAGCAAGACGCAAACTGGGTAATAGCGGGGCTCCATGTTTCAAAATGGTTAAATCATAGATTCCAATAACACATGGACACAGTAACAAATAAAGCTAAAAACTTTCAACCTTCCCAGACAAAAAAAACAAAAAATCTGATGTGTCCAACACATGACTTCCTTGCACGTCTATTAAATCAAAAATGTTTTCTACGCACTTCCTCTAAACTTATTTGTTTGAAAGAGATAAAATATCAATAATAGTAAGGTTTAGCGATTTCTAGCCAAATATTTCGATATCGCCAAGCTGAGTTCAATTTCAAAGATTTCCTTCTGAGACTTTATTTGGCGATATTTCGCCAAAAGCCGACAAACTTGAGATAGTTTGCGAGATTTTGGTGATAGCCAAAGTAGTCATTGACCACAGACTTTCAATGAATTGAATGCATCCATACACCTTAATGTATTTAAAGTTATTTGGCTCACCCTGTAAATAAATTCCCAGTCGATTGCTGTCAAAAAAGATATTGAAAACAGTTAGATATTATAATATAGTTCTAAATACAAAAGTTCAAAATTCTACGGGTTAAAGTTTTAGAGTTATACAAAATACGAAATAATTTTTGGCGCAAAATAAGGCGATATTTCGGCGAAACTCGTCAATGTCGACGACATTTGGCGAGATTTTAAGAATGGACCAACAATGACAGATTATCGCCAAATTTGGCGATATTTCGCCAAAACTCGCCAAGAACGATGACAAATGGCGATACTTTGGGCATGGACCAAATGACTGACTATCGCCAAATTTGGCGACATTTCGGCAAAACTCGCCAAGGTCGACGACAGACGGAGAGATTTTGGGCATGTACCAAACAATGACTGTCTGCAATTGTATTATATTGAAGATGTCCATAGACATTAAAGTACTGAAATTCTTTTCGGTGGTCCTGTAAATAAACTCTCCAGTAGATTGGAACCAAAAATCGAGATGTACAACTAGATGTTACAACAATCTTATATATGAAATTTCATAATAGTTTTTGAGATTTGAGAGTTAAATATGCACACACGTACACCAAAAGTCGCCAAGCTTGGCGACTTTTGGCATAGTTCTTGAGGGAGGCACGTGACCGTGGTCGGACCATTACCTAACTTATGTGGTAGGACGGTATTGTGCTTGAAATGGATGAATGCCTCTAAAATTGCCATTGACCGCAATGTACTGGAAATCTTTTGAGTGTTCCTGTAGCAGAACTGTAAATGATAAAGACACTTTTTTTAATGGAGAAATTCATTTTCTAACTCTTTACAGCATATATCACTTCTCAGTCGTTTGAAATAGCCCAATACCTCTAAAAAACGCTTTGATGTATTTCGGCCCATAGAGCGTAATGTATTTCGAATCTTTTAGGCGGTTCTGTAGATAAACTATCCAGTCGAATGGAACCGAAAGGGGAGGTGCACAACTAGATGTTACAACAATCCTAAATATAAAGTTTCAACATTCTACACCTAATAGTTTTTGAGATAGGCGAGTTTAATGAATTTCGGCCCATTGAGCGTAATGTATTTCGAATCTTTTGGGCGGTCCTGTACATAAACTATACATTCGATTGCGACCAAAAGAGGAGGTGCACAACTAGATCATAGAACAATCCTAAATATCAAATCTCAACATTCTACGACCAATAGTTTTTGAGATATGCGAGTTACATACATACGTACGTACGTACGTCTGTATGGAAAAACTGACCACAATAGACTCGCCGCTGGTCAAAATGAGTTGCAGACGCGTTAATATGATCGTGCATGCTAGCCTACGATGAGACGCATCGAAAAAATTCTTAAAATTAAATTTAGAGGTAGTCAAAATCGGCTTTTTTGTCGAAATTTGGCCCCCAAAATTTTTCGGGATCACATTACTTCTTTATACTACGTACAAGGAAGTAAAAACTATTGTTTCCGTTAGAATGGGCTAGAACAGCAGTTCTCAACCTTTTAACGTCGTGCCCAACAAAGGCTGACTTACAGTGGCGCTCCCCTCGCCCTCATATTTCTCAGCATACATTGTTTTTTAATCTTTAATAATGAACATTTTAAGCTAAAATGGATATATTTTTGAGTAAAAATGAGAATAAATAAGATGATTTTTTAAAAACATGCATCACTACTTGTTCTATAGTTTTTCTCGCCCCCCCCCCCTGCAAACGTTCTGCGGGGTGCGCCCCCTCAGGTTGAGAAACGCTGGGCTAGAACATATATTCTGTGTTTTTATTCTCTCCCTCACTTCTCGTTCGAGCCAATCAGTTCGTTGAATTCACTAGTGCAACAAAAGTCAGAAAACCTTTTTCTAGCTGAGTCTTAGCTAAAACACCCTATGCTATCCTAAGCCGGAGAAAGTGCTTACGTAGTAGTAACCATGGCAACGGTGCTGCCAATTTCTTACTCAGCACTGAGGGCTGTACCAACGACTTTCGCAGTTGAATTGCGGGAAGATTAAAGTGTTTTTTTCTGAATAGGTGATCCGGCCGTTATTACAATACGTTTTTTTTTTTTTTTTTTTTGAGATTTTTTAAAAATTTACCATAGGAATTTCATAATTCTAATCTGAATTTAAGAAAATTGATAGAATAAATTATTTTAAAGTATGTGCTGATAATTTCAAGTGCAGCACGGCAGTACTTGCTGTATCCCACGAGCTGCCACTGCTGGAATCTCATCTCGATTGGTTGAAAGGAGCGGCAGTCTGAAATGCATGCGTTAAGGTTTTTTATGACCACCTTGCATACAGTTTGTTGAGTTCCACTTAGAAAACCAATTGAATTCATTAATGGGAACAAAGAAAACTGGTGTTAAAAGGCTAAAACTAAAATACAACGGGCATTCAAAAAGTAAGTTACACTTCTTCCTCCACGGATGGCAACATTGCAAAACAAGATCGAAGCTTCATCAGATGATAGTTCAGTTCCTTGGGCTTCCAACGGTAGCAATTACATTCGAATAGTGACAATCGTTGGTGCGTACTACGAGAAGGAAATGCTGCATGAACTAGAATCTTACTGCAAGGGGTGCCAGTTCGGGACTGTACGGTGGATGCTGCCAGACCTCCCATCCAAATCCTGTGTTGTGCATGCCTTGTGAGGTCTTGCATTGTCATGCAAGAGGACAATGCCTTTGCTTGAAGCATTTTCCCCACAAAAACGTAGTGTGCCGCGTACTTCAACGTTGGAGTAAGCTTCCAGTTTACGCGGCATTTCCTTCTCGTAGAACGCACCAACGATTGTCACTATCCGAATGAAATTGCTACCATTGGAAGCCCAACGAGCTAAACTATCATCTGATTAAGCTTCGGTCTTGTTTCACAATGTTGCCATCCATGGAGGAACAAGGTGTAACTTACTTTTTGAATGCCCCTAGTAGAAGTTTATAGACACATGCATATAAAATTAAACAGTGTGGAATGTTTTGGGTGGTAAAAAGGATCCACCCTTTTTCAACAACTTTCAAAATCAGTTCCAAAAGTCAGCAATAGCTTCTCCACAAGAAGGAAGGGGGGGGGAAGAAATGGGATGAAAATACTGCAATAGTTGTTCCAAAAACTAATTATGTTTTCCAAATATTTTCAGTACTAACAAGCACTTATTTACTAGCTGACTGCATAGTTTAATAGTTTTCTCCGACAGCAGCACCATTTGGATTGATTGATTCTTCAAATCAATCCTAGACAGTACGGTTAACTGCAAAAAAGGTTTAATGCGTCAATAGTGGTGAAATGCAATGCAAATGTGATTAACAGCCTTCTGACAGTTCAAGCATTAAGTACACTGTAGATGATTCTACTGTAAAAGGATCATTGCAAGCTGGTCAAAATGCTTATGTAATAATAAATGTAAGCACTTTTGGTCACAAAAAACCATTTATTTCTATCATTATCTGCCCCTAAGTCCCTCCTTTTTGTTTGACAAATTCACTTTTGTATTTGTTGAGGGGAATGCAGATTTCCAAGAGTTTTTACACATAGTACAGACTTCCATACTTGGAATTGAGTAAGCATTGTAAAGTTATAGACTCCCCATACCATAATTCATTTTTCTAACGGCCAGAACAGTACAAACTTTCACACACAGTAAACTCTCTGACAAGTGCAAATTTTAATAATTCACAGCATATTTTGAACGTAAACAATGCACTTTTAAAATAGGACATTCAAAATTTTTTGAAGTATTTTTTATTCCATTCCATCTAATTTGGGTATTAGTAATTTTCAGTACCATGCTTTAAATTAAACATTAGTACTAACAGGGTATCTACCAATGTCAGGAGGCAAAAATAGTATTATTAGTAGCCTCACCGACATAAAAAGTTGCCATTTTAGCAGCCACTCTCTTAATTTTAGTTGCCAGAATAGTAGCATTTTTGCATGATTTTGTAGTTAAGCATATATCATTCAGCTTCATTTAAGAAGGAATGAATAAAAAGATAAATTAAAAGTTATACGCGTTGTATAACAGAGCATGTAGTACATTTAAAAAGAAATCAGTTTATAACATTATTAAAAAACAATTAATTTCAAAATATATTAACATACTAGCTGCGTACCCGTTCTCCGCACGGTAGGGAACGAAACTTTTTCTTACATGTATAGTTCGAATTGATTCCAGTGATTTGGGATCTAAAAATAAGCAAAATGATTTGACTCTTGGCGTAAAGTTACTCATTAGTTATTTGTAAAGTTAGTATAAGTACTGACCTGAGACCATTGTTAATATTATGACGCAAAAAACTATGTCGGTGTCATTTGCAATTAGAAAAGAAAAGCGTGACGGTTCGCAGTGAAAATTCCTAATATTCAAAATGTCTCGTTTCTGCATCATACTCTTTTTTAGATTTAAGTTATGCCATTAATACCTTAGATACTACATGATGTGGAGAACCGTTTTATTTTATAATTAAATAGTTGTGTACCCGCTCTTCGCAAGGCAAGAAGAGAATATTTTCCTAAAAAATGTGATCATAACTCTTGTGAGAAAACAGAATCTAATGAAAAAAGAAAGTTCTGTTACAGTCTTTTTTGTTGAAACTACCGCGGGATATATTAACGCGACGTAGACTTACTTACTATTTTGTTAGCTGTGATGTAAGACGGTTGTTGAAGAATGAATAGAAGGCTTAGTTTCTCGAAATATTTACAGGGATGTTAACTCCAACACTCGATTTGGGAGCACCCCGGGAGCAGAAAAAATTTCATTTGGGAGCACCTCGGGAGCAGAAAAATTCCATTTGGGAGCAGAAAAATTCTATTTGGGAGCAGAAAAATTCCATTTGGGAGCAGAAAAATTCTATTTGGGAGCAGAAAAATTCCATTTGGGAGCACAAAAAAATAGTTTCAGAGAGGAAAACTAAGATTCGAGATCAGAATTAACATGATTTTGGAGCATAAAATTGGAGATTTAGGAACACAATAAATGCATACAAGAAAAGCAAAGTTTGCGAGCAAACACCATTTGCTAAAAGCAAAACACTATTTGAAAGCACTTTAGGAAAGCTCTGGAAAAAAAAGGGTGTATACAGGCTATGCTATCAGCAACTTGGTAAAAACAATACATATCAGGAGTCAGCAACCTTTCTGTGGTTAAGTCATTTTTTTTCCTACTCAAGAACCACGAGTATGATTTGTATGCGGCTTGCGAGCCACAGGTTGCCAATCCCTGTCCCCCTTTTTTTTTTTTTTTTTTTTAGAATCATTTAGGGAATCTTCCTCTCGAAAAAGAGAGCACAAATAAAATGAAAACTAAATTTTAAAACAAAAGCTTCTATCTCATTCTTTGGTTCTATTACAAATCACAAGTAGTACTAAATGGAGATTTTTGAAAACCTAAATATTATACCTCTTATACAACAACACGTAATTGGTAAGCAGTATCGAAAACAAAATAAATTTGATGGTTAGAATAATTAAATGTGTGTACTTTTAATAGCATATGCTTTTGTATCAGTAATTTAACCTCATCTAATATTTACATATTCATCTATAATGCTTGAACACAATATACAAAGCAAATGTAAACAAAAAATATTTAATGACTGTTGAGAGAAATTAAGAATTATGGGAAGTTAAAAATTAAGATTATAAGAAATTAATGAGATTACAAATTAAGTATCATAAGTTATCTAGTTTTATATTTATTCTTTTTTTTTTATTTTTATTAATTTCTTCTTGAGCTTTTTCATTTTCTTCTAATAATTTTAATGTTTTTGCAAGTCTATCCTTCCCTTCCGTTAATAGAATCTGTCCACTTTCTATAACAGCCAGTGGCGGCTCGTGACCTGCTTCAGTGGTGGGGCCCGAAAAAAATAGTGCCAGTTCAAATCGGGAAAATACATATACATAGAGCTGTGGCGGATCGTTACCCATTTCAGAGGAGGGGGCTTTTTTTTTTTTTTTTTTAAAGCTCGAAAAGGTAAAACATATGAATCGCTTTTGTAAACAGTGTGAATACATAAAAACTTTTCGAATAACAAGTTATGAAAGGCGTATTGATTTCTCCTTTAAGTTTTCATTTAAAGACAGCAGATTTATTTTGCACCAAAAAAACATTTTCCTCCATTTTTCTTTCTCAAAAAGGTACAATATCAATTAAAAAAAAAAAAAAAACAATGCATGTGAACATGTTGAAAAACGAATTGGTCCATAATGTTTCATCTCCAAATAGCAAATCGTGCCCCTTCATAAACAAAAAACGGTGCCCGTTGCGATGATTACCGTAATTTATGGAAGAAACGCCGCACCCACGAAAATGAGCTTAGCTAGAAAATCGTCAAAAACGCCGCAGCCGCGATCGTTGGTGTGTGTGTGTGGGGGGCGTGATCGTGGTCAGAAGTCAATGCCAGATAAAATTCAATGTTTTCTAAAATAATTTCTTAATTAACAAAAAATAAATAAATAAAAAATATGTTGCATTACTTATTAGACCTAATTTATTAAAAAAGCTATTAAGTTGATCGGATATATTTCGGTAGAAATTGGATAAACGGTAAAAAATCTCCTTTTTTCTCCCCCTTCCCATAGAATGTTTTAAAGTATTTGCCACTATTTTACAAAGCTTACGATTTCTATTTTCAAATAATCAGATATCAATGTTTATATTCACAAAGGTGAATTTATAGAAATAAAAAAATAACTTCTAAAAACCTTCTTTCATCCGCACAAAGTTCGGACAGACTACCAGGCGCCATTAAAATGAAAACAGCAATCGATGTGTGAGAAGAGGCTCCAGTTAAAAGTAAACATTTCCCCCCCCCCCCGCGGATGGCCAGCTGTTGATTACGTAATGAGCTTGCTTCAGCAAATTGTTGTTTTAAACTGAATGTTGTGTAACAACTCTTGATGATATTTATTTATTATTTTTTATATTTATAACATTGGGATTCATTTTAAAAGCATTCAGCATACCAATTAGTTGGCAGTGTTTATTCCATAGAGTGCACAGGGCGCAAAGCCGCACGGCGAAAAAGAAAAATCTGTCAGATTAACTTTTTTTATTTATTTTTTTTTGGGGGGGGGGGGAAGGGGGGAAGGGTTAAACTCGCACCGTGCGCAACATTGACTGATTTTGGCTGAAATTCAATATTTTAAGAACAATAGAGGTTCATGTGAAAAACGGGTGCATTTAATAGAGGGTAGTGCACTTTTGCGGTATTTTACAGAACTTTAACCCTTCAAAATATATATTCAAAACTTCATTAAAATTTAATTATAGTTCTAAAATGTAGATGTAAAAGATTTACTTCTATTTTTTTTTCTTTTTACTTAATTGAGGAGACATCGGTTGGATGTATGAAGCCATCCATTTCAGAGCACGGGACTTGGACCCATCTTAGGGTGCTCTGACTTTCTCCAAAACTGGATCAAACCTCTTTTCTATGGGGGTAGGTTCGCAATCTGATTCGCTACGCTGTGATCTGTGCACGCTAAAGAGAACGTGTCGGTGGTGGCGCCATCTTTTGAGAAAATTATCACGAAACGAATTTTTCGTTGAAGATCAGCTTAAAAAAATTAAAAATATTGTAAATGCCGCACTTACTATTTTTTAACTTTTAAACTCACAAACGCCGCGGCGTTTCTTCCATAAATTACGGTAGTTGTTTGCCTATCTGGCCGGCCCTGATTGAGGTGACTAACAAAGCCCGACTGGTCCGATCCGGGGCGGGTAGAATGGCTTCGGAATGCAGCTTTCGTACGCAGTTTGAATCTTGCTTTCTGCTAACTAGCTTTCCATACACGCTTTAAAAGATAAATGAGCGTGGCAAAAATTTAACAAAGAGTCAAAATGACGCATTCGGCGCAAAAATCGGCTAAAGGCGCAGTTCGGCGCAAGAATTTGTGTTTCGGCACAGAATTAACATCCCTGTATTTATTAATGCGGTATATTGTGCTTTGATCAATATTGCATTAGCATATCTACTTACTATTACTTATACTGTCTTTTACTGATACCAATACAATATATTTTCATTTTGCAACCGTTAATGCTTAATTTAAAGAAACGGTTTAGATATTTGCCACGAATGTAGTCTTTTACACTTTGGTGATTCTTTGCAATTTACGCATTAGCATAAACGATAATCATTTCACTTTTTGGTTGCCACTAAAACAGCTCTCCATATATTTGTATGCTTAATTATTGTCAGATAGGAGTATTTAGCACCAGAGCCCTAGTATCTCACGGGCAAATCGGGACTTTGCCCAGTGCCTCCGGCTCGAAATGACCCCCGATTTCAAATGTTGTTCTGAAATATTCTTTTTCATAAACATATTTTATGAAAAATAAAACAAATTTCATAGATGGAGGCCAAATTCATTAATGCCCGGGGTCCCTGTTTGCCACAATCAAGCTCTGTTTAGCACTGTAAAATATTTCTTGCGATTCGAAAACGTGTCCCGTTTAAAATCTTAATTGAAAATAATGCTGGATAATTCACTTGTGAAAAAACAGCATTCAATTATTTATCTGGCAATGTAAAGTAAAATATAGAATTATTTCATGCGTGGTGTATGTTTTGCTTGTGAGTCCGTTATTCTGATTGAGTTTCGAAAGAGGTTTTAAACTTATGACATCAAAATTGCGCACTTTTCACATGCGAAAACTCAGTTATTTTAAAGTAATTTTATTTATTTTTTTTTCAACTGGCAATTTTAATCATTGTTACTGTCTCCAAGACAACCAAACCGCGAGATATCATACCGAAAATTTTAAGCTGCTGCTACTGAAATGAAAATAATTCTTTACTTAAAAATTCGTAAAAAATCTCCTAATTTATATTTTCCTCTGGTTTTTCTTTTAAAAGAGGGCGAAATGTATGCTCCGTCATTTGACAAAATATAAAAAAGTTATGACGGATAGAATTCAAGATGCAGCAGTTTTAAAAATATTTTACGAAAGTCAGTGTCAAATTTAATTTTATTTGAAAAATTCCCAAAAATCTGCAAATTATGTTACACAGTCCGAACAAACAATTTTTAAAAGAAAATTTTCTCCTCAATCCGATGATGTAAATTTCGTTTTCTTGCGAGTGTAATTACCGGCATTATTACATATTAAGCGAGAAAAGTCGCTAAAAATCGGACAAAACATAAAATAAAACATTTTCTAATTCGAATTTCGAAAAAATCGCTCCGAGGCGTGTTAGGATCTGTCCTAGTGAAGCCGTATGCAAAATTCGGTAGGTCTGCGGCAAACCGTCTCTGCGCAATGCGATCGAGAGACGCGCGCAAAAAGATCGGTGGTCACAAACTTGCCTACCTACATACAATGCTTACTCTTGGATTTTATTATATACAAGACATAGTTTCACTAAATATTTATTAATGCGGTATATTGTGCTTTGATCAATATTGCCTTATCATATCTACTTACTATTACTTATACTGTCTTTTACTGATACCAATACAATATATTTTGCAACCGTTAATGCTTAATTTAAAGAAACGGTTTAGATATTTGCCACGAATGTAGTCTTTTACACTTTGGTGATTCTTTGCAATTTACGCATTTGCATAAACGATAATCATTACAGTTTATGGTTGCCACTAAATCAGCTCTCCATAAATTTTTACGCATAGTTCTTGTCAGATTGGTAGCACCAGGGCCCTATTATCGCATGGGCAAATCGGGACTTTGCCAGGGGCGAAATGGCCCCCCAATTTCAAAGGTTGTTCTTTTTTTACAAAAAAATTTATGAAAAATAAAACAAATTTCATACTTGGGGGGGGGGGGGGCAAAATTCATTAATGCCCGGGGGCCCCCTGTTGGTCATAATCAGGCCCTGTTTAATACCGCAATATATTTCCTGCTATTCGAAAACGTGATCCGTTTAAAATCTCAATCGAAAATAATGCTGGATAATTCACTGGTGAAAAAACAACATTCAATTATTTATCTGGCAACGTAAAGTAAAATATAGAATTATTTCACATGCGTGGTTTATGTTTTGCTTGTGAGTCCGTTATTCTGATTGAGTTTCGAAAGAGGTTTTAAACTTATGACATCAAAATCACGTACTTTTCCACATGTGAAAACTCAGTTATTTTAAAGTAATTTTATTTATTTTTTTCAACTGGCAATTTTAATAATTGTTACTGTCTCCAAGACAACCAAACCGCAAGACATCATACCGAAAATTGTAAGCTGCTGAGATTGAAATGAAAATTCTTCTTTACTTAAAAATTCGTAAAAAATCTCCTAATTTATATTTTCCTCTGGTTTTTCTTTTAAAAGAGGGCGAAATGTATGCTCCGTCATTTGACAAAATATAAAAAAGTTATGACGGATAGAATTCAAGATGCAGCAGTTTTAAAAATATTTTACGAAAGTCAGCGTCAAATTTAATTTTATTTGAAAAATTCCCAAAAATCTGCAAATTATGTTACACAGTCTGAACAAACAATTTTTAAAAGAAAATTTTCTCCTCTATCCGATGATGTAAATTTCGTTTTCTTGCAAGTGTAATTACCGGCATTATTACATATTAAGTGAGAAAAGTCGCTAAAAATCGGACAAAACATAAAATAAAACATTTTCTAATTCGAATTTCGAAAAAATCGCTCCGAGGCGTGTTAGGATCTGTCCTAGTGAAGCCGTATGCAAAATTCGGTAGGTCTGCGACCAACCGTCTCGGCGCAATGCGATCGAGAGACGCGCCCAAGAAGATCGGTGGTCACAAACTTACCTACATAGCTACATACAATGTTTACTCTTGGATTTTATTATATAAGATAATTTAAAATAATGGCAAATTTCAGGATAACTTGAATGCGGATTCAACTCTGCACTGCTGATGAGTGCTAAGTGCCATCTGAGTAAGTTCAAATAAGCAAAACAGAATTCAGTTTTTGCATCACAGTGATTGTTTGGATAGAGCACAGGAAATGGAAAGCAGAAAGCATGGGTGACCATTGAAATATTTTTAGGGTGGGGGCAAACTTCAAAATTGTTTTCTAGAGAGTGGCAAATTTCACACTTGAACTCTCATTTCGTTTTGTTATTGATATAAACAAAAGTGCACTACAAAGCAAGACAATATAATAAATCTCAAGTAGGGGTGTGTGTGTGTGTGTGCCCCACCTTGCCCCTTCTTATTTGTGCCCATTGCATCAAAAATTCTCTTGTTCCGAAATCTGCTGATTCCAGGAAGACAGAACGTGATTTGAATATTACACGATTAAAGAAACGGATTAGAATGTTTGATGTCTAACCAATTGCAACTTTGTAAAGAGTTTGAGCTTGTTTTGAGTTTTGGCAAATTTACATGAGTAGTACCTGTATAAAGGGTGGGGTGTGTCCTTGGTCGAAGGACTTTTTAAGGGGTTCTAACTCTATAATACATATTCACGTGAACTTCAAAAGATAAAGGGGAGTTGAGAAAAATCAAAATCTGATTTTCAAATTAGTCGCCTGGAGTAATGTACAAGTAGCCAAAAAGTTGAAAATAGTATGAAAATTACGATTTTTGTTCAAAAAAGTCACTCAAGTCACCTCATCTCTAAATTAGCAAAAGTCGCCTTTTTAGTTGTTGGTGGACACCTTGTACTAAGTGCCTCATATAAAACAGATTCTTATTCCATGGAACGTACCTGCCATGTAATAGGGGGATCAACTATATTAACACAATTTAGCAAAAATAAACTTATTAGAATTATAATGGCATTTATATCAAAATGCTTCATGAGCTGCGGCTAAATGTTTTGTAAACTAATGGAATTTACAGATGAACCAACTGCAATTTTACTATCAATTAAAATACCATAAAAAATTTCATCATTTCTAATTTGAATAAATTTTAATTATTAAAGTAACAACACATTTGTAGTTTCACATTTTACACAGTTATTTGTTCTGTTATACAAAAAAGTTTTACCGAAAGATTTAAAAAAAAACTACACCCGCCTAAACTCTCTCGAGCATACGACACTTAGCAGTCCAATGAATAAAAGAAATTGCCCCAATAGTAGGGAGAGTTTAAAAAAAGTCAGAAGGAAGGACATCTTGCATGGCAGGACAAGAAAAAAGGTGATCTCCAGTCATTGATGCAGAAGCACAAAAAACAATCTGGGGCACCAGCAAGACCAAATCCAAATAAGTGAGATTGCAAATAATCATGTTCTGTTTCAAATCTGAAGCAAGCCACACCAATAACTCTTAGTAAAGAGGCACAGATCTGTCCTGTAAATAAAGACCTTTCCCCCCCCTCCCCCCACACTTGCGACATCTCTATAAGGACAAGCTTTATAGATGTGCTCTTCAATAGCCCGTTTCACATTTCTAAGTGAAACCTATGCATCAGGCTGGTCATGACCACAGGCTCCTTTAGTGAGAGCATTAGCTTGTTCATTGCCAGGTTCATCACAGTACCTAGGAATCCATTGTAAGATGATATTCCTCCCAGTCTCTACTAGGGAACTAATCAGTAATTTGCACTCAAACTCACAGGATTTTAAGAATAACTGTAAAATTGTCTAATCTGGGCATTTCTTGCTTACAATATCTTGCTTTTTTTTGTTTAACCACATGCAATTACACTTTCCCAATGAAAAGATAATGTAAAGTACATCTAAGAGAAAAAAA
Organism: Cheiracanthium punctorium; assembly: GCA_038373885.1. NCBI lineage: Eukaryota > Metazoa > Arthropoda > Arachnida > Araneae > Cheiracanthiidae > Cheiracanthium > Cheiracanthium punctorium. Next base: position 208,748 of record JAWZYV010015637.1, on the reverse strand, counting down.
AAATACATTTTTATTTACAAAAGCTTTACAAAGGTCTCTAAAACACACAATACAGGGTTAATCTGTATCCATTTCCTCTTCTTCATCTGGAAGGGAAACACAAACATGTAAATTTTGTAATCAGAATATTATTTGCAAGTTTAAAATGAAATTTGCTGCATAGAATACATTTTGAATTAGCTGTTTAAATGAAATGAGTTGCCTCATGCAAAAATCTTGTTTGTTTGTATTTAATTAGCAATCAAGTGGTAAAAATGTAATGCTCAAACAATGAGAGCTCGAATGCTTAAACACCACAAATAAATACATACACACACTACATTTAAAACCAATAAACTGCACCAGTGGATACATTATCACTTTATTACTTAATTAAATGACATAACATCATTCTCAAGTTCTAATATTTCAAGAACCTCTTCTAATTTCAATTAAACATATTTTTTATAAAGCAAAAATCAGACATTCAAAAATGTTCTTAGACAATGGCCAAATAATTTACACTATTCCATCATTATCACGTTTTGCACAAAAGTAATTATTGTAACCTTTTTTATGATTATTAAATATATGGACTGTTGTAATAAAAAATCAGTGTAAACAAATTTAATTACATTTCTTGACCAAATACAAAGTATTTCAAAAGACTGTTATCCAGGGTTCACATTTACTCAGATTTTTGAGTAATTTACACAAATTTTGGTGACTGTGATGCAAAAAAATATGCACGTAATGGGTTTTGCATATGCAAAAACCCATTCTCAACATTTCTCAAGATAATGAGCCTTTGTGACCCACTTTTATCAGACTTCAGCACGATCCATGCTGTTAGCACAACTACACCTTAAGAAATATTCTAATGTTTGTGGAATAATATACATATATAATAAATACCCTTAAACAAATTGTGCTAAGGACTTATTTCTAATTCCTCCCCCCCCCCCCGTAAAAGGTCATAACTATTACAGATTTATCATTTTTATAGTGCATTTTTAGTAGGGGTGACCAATTGTTTGATATAAGAGCCATAAGTTATGGATTTCTGATATTCTAGAACTGCAGAAACGTAATTTTTTTTTTTTTTTTTAATAAAAGAGAGAAAAAATCACATTACTGGGGGAAATATCTCCATTTTTATTGTCTCATTAGTTTTTTTTTATATAAAAATTAACATAATAAAAATAGAATAGAACTAATATTAAATTCTTTTCTTCAGAGAATTTCAAAGCTCAATGATATTTGAAAAATACTTTAAGAAAATTGAAACAGGTTTCTGAATTAAAATATCTTAAAATCAAATTGTGCAATGGCAATTAATCTCAGTTTTTGGAGCTTTGTACTGTTTTGAGTTTTTGTATTTAACAAATAAGTTTTTCAGTGTTTGTGTTTCACATACTGCATTCAATAAAGAATATTTAATAAAGCATCAAATATTGGTCTATTTTAACTGATTAACATTAAAGAGCTTGTGCAAACTGCTGCAACATGTTAACTAAACTTTATGCAGTCAATGGTTAAAATCGATAGCATTTGGAAGCATCCATAAGCAAATCGAACTTTTAAAAATTTGTCTGACAAATTGTTTTGATAATAGCAAGGAGAAGAAAATTCCAAGAAAAGTCAAGATGCTGCTGAAATAAGTGGACTTCTTGATATGTGCAAGTAAAAGATAAAATTTGCTTTTATTACATACATGGCACGTGGATTCCTCCACTCTCCACACAAATTGAGTTTACATTACAAAAGATTTCATTGTTTTGTAAATTGAAATGCATTTACAGTAAAACTTCTCGGGAGCAACCATCCTCCATTGTGTGAAAAATTGGTTGTTAAGAAAGGTAATCGCTTAAGGAAGTATAAATATTTGATAGCCCCCCCCAAAAAAACAGCACTAAAAGATATTGCTTATCTTGTTATTTATGAAATTGCATACTAATACATAATTAATCATACAAGCATATATTTAATATTTGAATTTTAATAAAATGCCTAGAAATTTCAGATTGAATCATTCTTTTTCCTTAGAGATTACTTCTCTCTTTATTTTATTTTTTAAATCTGATAAAAGAGCATTTATTCTGATATTCTTCATGCATTCTGAAATTGCCATAATAAAATCTATTCGCTATTTGGGTTTTTCCACAACCAAAAGTAACCGCCAATTTTCTCTCCAATTTTTAAAAAAAATTATTTATTCAATCCAGGGCTCACTTTAGAGGAGGATAACCGGGGTGTAGCCCCTGGGCTGCCACAGTAGACATTTTTATGTTAAATTTCCTAATGAATACTGAATATTGTGTAAGATAATACTTTAAAAAATACAAATCTGGCAATAGAAAACCAGTTCTTTTGCCAGCAATTTTCACTTTGAACATTCCAAAGCACCTTTTGAATTCTTGCCAAAATGGTTAATGTATCTTTGATCCAATAAGTCATGTGTATACTTGAGAGAAACAATCACAAAATAAATCATCACACTATTATATACTCAAGAAATAAATTCATCCACATTGAAAAATGTGGGCCATACGCCACATGCGAGCCATATCGACAATACCATTAAGAGTGCAACCCCAGACTAAAAGTAGACAAGACTTTTTGTGCAAATAAAATCTACCCCCACAGGAATCGAACCCTGAACCACTAGGCTATGAGAGGTCAAGGGCAAACCTACTTGGCCACACTGGTCATCGAAAAAATTGTTAACTTGTTTGAGAAATAATTAGGGGCCACCTTTGTTGGCCCAGGGCCTCCACACCTTTAAATCTGGCACTGATTCAATCACATCAGTGCGTTGTTCCAACAGTAAACTCACTTGTTTCTTAGACATATCTCTTCTCTAAACTACAAGATTTGAAACTGAATCAATACAGTGTGCTGTAGAATCTCCCAGCATGCCATCCCCTCCCTCACCCCCAGAAATTCGCATAGAAATTTCTAACTCTATCGAAAGTCACACCAGATGTGATAACCAATGAGAGAGAGAATGTGTACTTGCACCTACTGTCTACCGCAAATCGACATGTTGATTTGCAATAGTGCAACTGGTTTCGAATTTGTTGGAAAAATGCATGAAAATTTTTGGACAGGGAACCGGGACTGGTCGCTTATAGAGGGCTATGTGTTCTCTTCTAGAGGACCTTTTAACATTAAGTAGATAGGGTCAAATAACGGTGCCTTAAAAAGTTGGTCATTGAAGGAGGGGGGTGGGGGGGGGGCACTTAATAGAGGTGGTTGGCCATAGAAGTTTCACTGTTTAAGAAAATGAAATTAAATTTGTTTTTATGCATTTTTATTACAAACTTAATTTTATTTCACAAATTTGCCTTCCTAGCAAAATTCAGGTTTCAAAACAAGTACTTGTAGAGGAGTGAATGATAGACACATTTTTATACTGAAGTTATTTCATGTCCAAACTAGACTCCTAGTGTGGTCCTCAAGAACCGAGTCACTTTGTGAATGGCAGTTCTCTTATAAAGGTCGAGTACTAAAGTTATGACTAAAAATTTTTTTCCCCAAAATTTTGAATCTCCTGTGGTTGTAAATGATGAACTTTTGGGATTAGATTACGAATCAATGATTATTGAAGATGGCTTTAAAAAAACCTCCTACACCAAACTATTTTTGTTTCAAGGCATGTCACGAGAATCATATGGTGCTCATGATAAAGTGTGACCGATGATTAACAGATGAATTTTCTGTAGTTTCAGATTTTGTAGATCAAGATTAGTATTATAATTGCATATTATTAGTCAAGTGAAGCAATTGAGAAAATATTCGGAATCGGGGATATGACTATGAATTCAACAAAAAGATGAGATACACAGTAGACACCGGTTTTAACGTACTCTCATGGGACCTTAAAAGTAGTATGTTATAGCCGAAGTACGTTATAAGCAGTATCGTCAGTAAGATTCAATACCACACACAAAAAGAAGTAAACTCATAATTGCATTGTAATATGTGTTTTAAACAGGTCTGATTTTTTAAAATTTAAATTAAACAGAGAAAATTCTTTATAACTTACAATGTTTATTGCGATAAATAATTTGTAATTTTCTTTTGTTTCAAATGGGCAGATGCTACTTTAAAAATACCGTTTTAGATATCCATAATAGACTTTTGTAGAGTCTCTGCATCATCACCGCGACATTCAAAAAATTGTGCTAATGTTTTTGCAGCATTGAATGCGTCGGGTATGCTTGGTATAGGCTCCTCTCCTTTTTCTTCACTATCATCAGAATCATTATAGATAGGGCTTTTCAGAAGGCATTTGCATTGATGAATGACAAAGAAAAAACATGTTCTTAGCCCTACCTTAGCAGGGGAAAAAGATAAAAGATCACTCCCTTCATTTATACACAATTCATCTTGCTAGAGAATCTGAAAACTGGCAACGAGTGTTTTTGAAGGTACTGAAATTTCCAAGAACAAGGAAATAAAATTCTTAAGAAAAGCAAAATTTTATTTTTGGCTTTGATATAAAAAGTACGTTATAGCCGAAGTACGTACTTTTGTTAAGTACGTTTTAACCGAAGTTAACCCGTTTTTAATCGGGACCTAGCTTCTAGGTACATTATAACCGATAGTACGTTATACCCCAGGTCTGTTATAACTGGTGCGCACTGTACATAAAATTGAAATACTTAGTCCTTTTAATGTTGCTACCTTTCTAAACAGCAAAAGATAAGAAAGACCGGATGAATCTGATAACTGGTGACCTTACCATTCTATAGAAAAAATGTAACTTCCCAGTTTAAAAAAAACAAACAAACAAAAAAAAAAAAAAAAAACAGTTATGTTTAAAGTAGATAAACTGACTGCAGAGAATGAAAACAGAAACGAAAGAGGAAACAGCATTCACTTGTACATGATACAGAAAATATATTTGGCACAACATAAACACATGGAAATTGGTTATGCTATGATAAAGAATTATACGAGGTACAATAAATACAAGATAAAATTAGATACAAGCAGTTTCTCAACAATCATCCATTTATTCCTCTAAGGCAGTATGAAAAAAAGTATGTTTCCCAATCAGAATCAACCAGTCTCTGCCATTGATACAGATGACATATCATCAGAAGATAGTCTTTTCCAAAACATCTGTATCCGAATCAGATGAAAGTGAAAATGGCAGTAGGAAACAAGTAGCCAGCTTTTCAAAATCCCAAGGAGCTAATTTGGTCACCAAACAATGTGCTTAAAAACTGCCTTTGCTGTAGATTATGCCAGTCTACCCGAAGATGGAATGAGTATTCCAACACCATTAGTCAGGTGAGTTTGTGATGAGAAGAAGCGAAGTGTAAAATAAAATGTATTCTGCAAAAAATGAAATATTTCTGCATTCACTTCCACAGTAAACAAATTGCAAATCATGAGTATCAAATAGTAATCTTGAACTTAAAGGAATTAAATTAGGTAGAGTAAAATGTGAAAATGGATCATCACAGAACATTTTTAAGGCAATGCAAAATTTGCTGAATGAATTTGATGCATGGAAGAACTTCAAAATGATTGATGTGATAATACAACAGCAGTTAAAAACTGGACAAGTCAATGGAATTGTTAAAATTTAAAAATTGCAACACTTACAAAGGGATTTGATCAGCCAGAGTACAGTGGCTTACCAGCATCATATTCTTGCTGGTAGCTACTGTACTCTGGCTGATATTATTAACTTTAATTTGTGGTCAAAGTGATAAAACAATTCAATGTCTTGCACAAGTCCTACAAGCCAGAAGGCGAAATGATTGCTGCCGCAAATGCATGTTGGCAAGATGATTTTTGATTTCTGTGTGAGTTATGTAGATAATTGTATTTCCTTAAAGAAACTGATGGGAACCCTCTAACGAAATGGAGAAGATTACTATCTTTCACAATGTCAGATGGAATTCACATGCTATATATGTCCTTATTTCATACTTCTTCATTCTTAAATAGAGAATATCACTGGAAATAGTGGGAGCTTTTATCTTTACAACATGGCTGGAATCTGGGTTTTCTCAACAAATTTAATGCAGAGATTCATCAGAAACTGACGGAGGGTATTTTGAAATTAAATTGCAGTGCAGCCATGAAACGCTTTGTAACTTGCCTGAATACTGACAGATCCGTTGTACATGTAATACATGAAAATATTTGTCCAAAATGTGGGGTGAAAGAGGTGGAAGAATTGCACCAAAAATGCAAAACATATAAATATTTGAATCTGAAATTTATTTCAACAAATAAGTTTTGACTGTGCTAAAATTACTTCAGTTACAACTTTCACTGTCATTGGTGCAGAACATTTTTTATGAATTGAAAAAAATAATTGTCATTTTCTAAATCTGTAATAAAAAGTTCATCAAAATCCATTTCAGGCGAAAAAAAAAAAAAAAAAAAAAAAAGTGTCATAACCCTATTGTGTACCCTTACTTTATGATAAAAAATAGTTAAGTTTATTTCTATCAGAGCTGTTCCATTTATGAGAAACTGGCTTGTAAACTATGCAATGGCCATTGATGTTATAGTATATTATAACACAAATTATGAAAAAAACATCCTAAAATTTTTAAGCTCTCAATATAATTTGTTTAGATTAAATTAGGTTTAAAAGTCACATTCTTTTTTTAACAAGAGCCTTAAAAACCTAAAGACGAAACTAAAGGAAAGAAAATAAACATGCACGAAGACACAAAATAACTAAATAAATAATGTAAAAGTACAATTTTAGTCTTTTTCACACACACAAATAGTGGCAGATCCACTATTTGAGTGTGCGAAACACTAGTGTGTGTGTGGGGAGGGGCTAAGGGACTTTAGCCTCAGAAAAGACATTGCTAAGGGTTACATTTTGCTTAATTGTATATTTTGTTTAACAACAAGTGCAATGTATGTGTGTTATAAAACAAAATTTTTACTAATTCTACATGTTCTTTAGGTCAAATAAGCTTCTTTTAAAAAATAAATTAGCCCCTTCCAAGAAAATTTACATTTCCTTAGCATAACATTTTGCTTTATTGTACATGTTGTTTACACCAATCAGGTTTTTCTAAAAACATTAGCCACTTCCCCCAAAAATTTCTTTATCCACCACTGCACAAAAAGGACTTACTTTTGATAATTTGCTGCAGCTGGTAAGCAGCACTAAGTAGTACTTTAAACTGCTTATGCCGCTTTTCTAACTTCATCTGTAATTCTTGTTTGGTTTTTTCAAGATTTTTAATGTCTTCACCGAGAGATTGCAGCTTGGAATGGGTTTCTTTACGATCAGGTTGTTCAGATATGATTCTGGCTAAAGCATCATACTCTATAAAAAAATATAAAATGTATGTTGAAATGTCTTAATGGTAATCCTTGTCCAAAACGTTTGGTGATGTTTATTCATTAACCAAAACTGTGAAAAACAATTTTAACAAGTAATAATATATCAAGTAAACAAGTAATAACATATCTCTTATAAGCCATTAGAGTCAATGATATCATAAATGACTTTACAATTTTGGTTTTGAAACTTAATATATGATTGGTTAGTTGGTAACCCACACAAGTGCTCCAATCAAATTAGATTTTCTATTGCAAAATCAGAGATGGCGTCCTGTAAAAGAGCAAAACCCACCTTACGTATACCAGAAAAGTCTACCCATTTATGCAAATGCAAGATACACAGAAAAATAAACTATAATGAAAAAAAATATATATGTATCAATAAAATCATATGTTTATGTAAAGAACAGCCAAAACTTTTTAATTTTACATAAAAAAAGTTTGAGTGCACTTAAAATACAATTTAGTGTCGAATAAAATTTATTTATAAAGAATTCTTATTTTTCTCAAGATCATTTCATGAACAACTGTAAAAACTGTTTCAAAAGATCAATCAAAACTATTATAAATTTACAAAATTTAGCTAACAAATGATTTTTTATAAATTTTTTCAGGCATGTATGTATCATTATGATGCTGATAAGGAAAAATATGTACACAAAATTTTATTAACATCAATAGAACAATCCAAGCCAAACCTTCCCATAGTTCTTTAGAACTGCTTTTTGATAAATCTAAAATATTATTTTTGCACAGTTAACTGTTTTGTTGAAAATACTATTCTTTAAGAAATCTGACTAAAAAGAAATGTTCATGAATTATTTTTCCACAGCAAATTTACTTGAATAAGACTTATTTACTTAATAAGAACATTTATAATTTATAAAAATTAATTTTTGAAGTTGGATTTTTAAAAGCATTTATACATTATTAAGAGATAACCTAAAATGCTTCTTCAGATTAGCAGCTAAAATTCTTATCTTTTCAAATATCAGTTGGATGGTTAATCCCAAGATGTTTATAAGTTTAATATGTTGATTAAGTGATTTTCATTGTTTTCTTTAACTAATTTCTTCTATTTTCATTTTCATGTATTAAAATAACAAGTGAAGCATCAAACTTTAAAGGCAGTTCATAATGTTTTGAATAAATATTTTTAAGTAATCTGATGTAGACACCATATGATTGTCTTGAAATTTTTGATACATTTCATTTAAACTTATTTCATTTGAAAATAAGATACAATAATTCATTAACATTAAGATTTGGTGATTTCTTGTCAAATATAAGATACATTGCTAAGTTGTGTTTAGTTTTAGAAACGCATCTGATGTCAGACTTGGTAATATTTCATCAAAACTCCCCAAGTTCGCACTATTTTAGGCATGGCAGAAACAAGAACTTTAATGTGTCTTTTAAGAGTATAAATAAACTACCCAGTCAAATGTGATCACAATGGGAGCTGCACAACTAAATGTTATGGCCTATCTTTTTTGAGCTATGCGAGATCATACATATGCACATACACACATTATGCTGAAACTACTGAAAATGAATTGAGGGTTGCTCAAAATAGATATTTCCACCAAAATGGTTTGCAATTAAAATATCTATTTTCTTTATTTAATACATGGAAGTATAAAGAAAAAAATAATTTTAGAAAACTTTTTCAAAATTAGACTGGATACTTAACTAGACTTACAATAATAACTACAAGCTTTGACAGAGGAATTAAAACTACTCTATCACAAAAGAAGTATAGCACATGTATTTATTTCTATGGACAAGCGAATAATCTTTCTTGATTCAATATTTTCTGTACTTATACTAAAGTAAAAAAAAAGAAATCCAAATATATTTTTTATTGATTAATTTTGATTATAGCTGCATGCTCATTCTTCCCAAGAGAGAAAATAAATTTTTAATTAGTTTCCAATTTAGTTCCAACCAACAATGCAGAATCAAAAATAAATGAATAAATAAATATTTGACTTGTGATGTATTTGCATTCAACTGCATTGTTACCAAGACAATACAAATCATTAATAGTATAAAAAAAATTTCACCTAACAACTCAAAACTTTTAAAATGACTTTTTTTTTAAATGTTTAAAACTTGTTTATAATCATTTATAACCTTTCTTTAAAAGAAAAGGAAATGTACATTCTATATTGTAGCAAAATTAATTTTTGCTACACGAAATGGTAAAATAGTTTAGAAATGTATAATTTTATGTTTAAAACTTTACTTTGTACCAAATTTGGCACATCCATCCATAACTATTTGTTTGCTAAGAAAAACAGACAACATATTTCTTTATATAGCGATATACAATGATTCTTTCGAATTTATATTATCTACATTAGTTGTGCATGTTGTGTGAAAAGGTTTCAAGATATGATCTAAAACAATGTAATTGAAGGTTCAATTACTATGAAGACCAGCTTTGCATCAATCAAAAAATTGATGTAGAGGGGGGGGGGGGGGGAAGAGAATGAGTTTGTGCCTATTTAATTCAAAAAGAAATTCCAGGGTTCATACAGCTTCTAGAAAAAAGAAATTAGTGAGTTTTTAATGCCCTTATAAAAAAAATCATAATTTTGAGTAGCATAATTACATTCAACATATAATTTATTATCTTGAGTCAATAGCTAGTTAAAAGAAAGAGCTAAGTATAACTATTAAGAATCAAGATAGAAGACTTAAGAATTTGTATGCAATTTGCCTTTCAATGAAAAAGTGACACTTTTGTATTTTAAATTTAGTTACAAACATTTTCTTATAAAAATCCCCAAAATTCATTGTGTGAAAATTGATGAATTAAACTTCTCTGTGAGCCCTGAATTCTTATGTTTTGAAAATCAGACAAAGTATACTCACGAAAAGGGACCAAATGTATACTCACGCTGCTTATTTTTGCGAATTCTTTTTGACTGCTGCAACTCAGCTTTTTTGTCTAGAATAGTTTGTTGAGCTACCTTGATTCTTGCTTCTGTAAAACAGAAACAGTATTAATATTATAAGCAGTAATAGCATAACACTTGCCAAGTACACAAAAAAGTTAAATGAAATGTCATGAGTAAATAAATAGAATGTATGCACGACATAAAGCCCATACTAACTAAACCTTTTTTTTTTTTTTTTTTTTAGTGGCGACGACGATGAGGGATATATCTCGACATTCAGGCCTCTGGCTATTCCCCTGACTCAAATGGTATTAGACATACATTAAACGTATCAAAAAGTAACATTTCAAATATATAGCTTCTGCAAGATATCCACAGAAAGTTTCTTCCTATTTTATTTTCAAAAAGAATAACCTTTGAACTTTTCTGTATTTGGGAGTTCATGCTGGAAGCACATACCAAAAATCTGGGAATAACATACTCATGGTAGTAAAAATTAAAATGTGAGAAAGTAAGTAAATAAATAAATCGTAACCCAGGACTATGAGCAAAAACTTTTTCCTAAGAATCTTAATGCTTTATTTTAGATGAAATACAGTTGCTAGCTTATATAATAACCAGACTAAATTAATAATTTTGAAGTTTGAATCAATTAAAACTTAAAAATTGTAACCTTATAATTACAAGTTAGGAAATTTGTTTCAGTAAATATTTGCTAAATGACAAGATGTGCAGATAAAAGTTGTCAACTGTTGTCACACACTGAATTGTTTTATTTTTCATAAATACACATATTTTTAATATCTGTGTGCTTTTTCATTTCTAGTTATATATAATTTTGCTGTATAAGATTAAGTTTATTTAAACATTTTGAGTGAACTTTTAAATATTTCATTTTTTAAAAATAATGATCATATTAGCTATCGATTAAAAATAAAAAATAAATGCATTCATTATTCAAAATTGTGAATGTTTTAAATAATATTTACCCAGAATAAAATAATGTTTATGTTTAATTATTAGCATTATATACACTGTATCGTTTGTTCTATTTTCAATTACAATATGACAAATAACTAATTATTGAATCATATTATATCAATCACCACATAGTTATATGTGTAATAATATTTCATTTATCCATGGCTTTGCCAGCATGATATCCAGTTTCACAGACCTAGATAAAATGTTAAACTGTCTGCAAACTCAAATAATTTCTTTAAAATTTTCTGGAGAAGAAAGAAAAAAAAAAAAAAAAAAAAAAGCCACACAACAAACAACCAGCTGTTTGCTTTTAGAGCAAACTGGAGGCATACAGCTGCTAAAAGCAAACCCCACTATTTTAAAGCAACAAAAGTTTAAAGCATTACAATATATTTTTATCCATTACTGCTGCTTTTAAATTAAAGTTTATATTGATATTGATTGATCATTTTGTAAAATCAAACATAATAAACAAGATTTGTTATTAAAGCAGCCTGCAAACTATGAAAATTTTCTGCGAAACTAGTTCACATGTTCGTCTATATTACCTGAGTATTTCACGGGAATAGTGTTATTTTCCTATGATAAGAGTACAGTTTTTTGTTCAGTTGAGATATCGTTTTTTTTTTTCCCTTCTCCCCAGAATAAAAAGCAGCCTATGAGTTAATTCAGGGTATAAGCTGTCTCTATTACAAATTTAATCTAAATCTGTCCATCTGTTTCAGTGTGAAAAAGAAACATACAAACTCACAAACTTTTGCATTTATAATAATAGAAGGATAAACAGTTTTTATTTCTTACATGTACTTTTTCCATGAAAATTGATCAACTGTTTCTGTTTTCACAAGGGAAAAAGCACCTTTTCTTTATTTGTGATAATTTAATGACAGAAAAAAAATCTAATAATCAAACTTACCTATTTCAGTATACAATTTGCCATAATGAGCTATTTCTGCTTCATTGATTATCTGTGCTTCTTGAGATTTTCTCATCAAAAATTCACAGTTGGCTAATGCTGTGAGGAGCCTCTCATAACTTATCAACCTAAAAATAAAGATAACTTAATAAATACATTTTAAGAGATTGGCAAAACACAGCAACTGCCCACCTCTTATCTAGCATTTGAGTTGAGTTTAAAACCTAGAATATTTGAGACTTATTTAATAAAAAAGCTAAGAAACGCTATCTTGCATGCACCAAGAATACGCACTCTATTTAAAAACATACTTTTGTATTTAACACACATAAAAGTAAAAGATAAATCTGTAAATTTTTGAGAAATCTAATTAATTTTTCTTCTCAATGTGCCAAAGAGCACATCAAACCAGCAATAACACAGGTGCTATACCTCTGAATATAAAAACTTCAGAACAATCATGTCGATTCCTTTTCATTTCTCAAAAAAAAAAAAAAAAAATAATAATAATGTTCGGATTAAATTGACTTATTTAATACATAGGTGGCTCATGCACCAAAAAAGTGGGGGGTCAAAAGAGATGCGAGTGTGTAGATGGGGGACGGGCTAAAGCTGACCTTTTTTTTTTTTCATTTGAAAAATTTGCTGTGTTATTGGATTTTAACATCATTACTGTTTAAATGAGCTACAGAGGCAAACTCTTGCTAGCTCATACTCCTTTTCTTCTCATTTTTGTACATTGGGTTTCCCTAGATCATTTTTTGATGAATTGGAACTTTGAAAAGTAGGAGAACAAGGTCCACTTTACTTTTGGAAGTGAGAGGGCAGTTGTGCCCCCCCCCCCCCCCACAAGCCAGCTATGATTTAACTAAAAAATATTCTTTGGCTTCTGATTGTAAGAAGGGTCATTCCAAGTCAAATCAAACAAAAAACTGGAAAAAGTTCACCACACCAACTTAGATTTTCCTCAAATTTTATATAGAGGATTTATAGGCTAAGACATCAACAAATCTCAATTTTGGAGGTTCTACGATCATTAATTACCGAGAAATTAATTATGCAAATTTTTAAGTTTTCTGCAAGATGCGCCAACTTTTTTCTCAATTCCTTAAATAATTCCTTACCTGTAAAAGTTACTGAAGTGAAAATTTGTTTCTAGGAGTAACTTTTTACGCTGATTCCAAAAATGTTATCGAAATTTGCGTATCTTCTATAGTTTATGCATGAGCACTGCATTTGCTAAAAAACATCATGAATTTTTTTCGTCATGTCTGATCACAGACACATGTTTTAAATTTTTATATGTTGTTAAGATGGAATAATCCTACATCCCAAAAAATTTTCATCTTGGCTTTCTGCTCAGGACCAGAGAAAAAAAATTGTATGTATGTACCTATATATGAGGATTTTCATATGCAGCATTTATACGTAAGATGTGAAAATTCAGAAGCGTTAGTCAATTTTCCTATGTCTTTTAAATTGATATCAGAAATTTAACTGCTACTCAAAGTATTTGCAAAAACTAGAAAATACGTAAAATTGCTTGCATCGGAAAACGTAAAACAAACAAACAACAAAAAATGCATGTTACACGCAGTGTTAAATTAAAAAGAATTCTAAAATTAAAATTTAGAATTATTTTTAATTTAATCCTGCTGTTTTTGGCAATCATCCATCAACCAATAAATCTTTTGAATTCTGTATGACATTCAAGTCAATAGAAGGAACAAAGTTTGTTGAAAGAATTGAATTCCTGTAAGTTACAGTACTTATTTACCTTTAACAGATTGCGAACAAAATTGTGCTTTGGCTAGTTTTGTGGATGGATACAGCAATTTAAAATAGGTTTTACTGTATACTGTATTAAATTTGTATTTCACAGCAAGTAGCATAGCGATGTCAGGCACATTGTCAAATTGCACATTTGGTGATATATTGCAGAATAAATGTCATGTAACCAGTTATTCACGGCAAACGGGATTTTTTAAATGGGATAGTTTTACAGAAGAGCAAAAAGAACTAATTGCACTGAGGTCTGACGTGCAAAGTGAGCAACTTAATAATAATACAACTATTTGTTTTCACCATGAAAAATTGTTGCTTTCATCATATGATCAACTTCAAAGGTACTGTTGTAATCCATTTCAGTCTCATAGTAGACGCATCAAGAAGAGTTTGAGATCTGTGTCATCGGAATTTGCAAAAGAACACAGCAATCTTAAACTAGGGCAAAAGTTATGTCCCCAGTGTCGAACTCGAATAACAGGAACTAAAGCATGCTACAATGAAACTATTTCAAAACCTGGGCATCTCGAGACTGAAAGTACACCTCAGGAACTTTCTGTACCAGAAGGCACTGGAAGTTTCAATGAAACTATTTCAAAACCTGGGAATCTTGAGACTGAAAGTGCACCTCAGGAACTTTTTATACCAGAAGGCACTGAAAGTTTGAATATAAGTATCTTAAATCTTGGATGCACGCCTGTCAAGTTGCACGGGATTAATAAAAAAAAACGTCAAAGTTATGGAAAAAGAAAATCAGCAGAGGCATGTTCACTATTGCAGAAGAAATTTGCAACAGAGCTAAATGTTCCTCTAGAGACTCTGGATCAATCAAACGAAAAGCAGTGTACTGACTGTAAAGATTTAGACTGCCTCATTGAACTTTTGAAAGAAAAGTGTAAAATCTCATCTGGACAAGAGGTTTTGAAATTATTAACTCTTGTACCGAGTAGTTGGAGCTGTCAGAAGACCGCTTATGAATTTGGTGTCTCAACTTACATGGCCAATAAGGCTAGAAAGCTTAAAAAGGATCATGGTATTTTGGCAGAACCTGAAAAAGTAAAAGGAAAATCTATTTCCAATGAGGTAGCTGAAAAAGTAAGAAAGTTTTACGAAGATGATGAATTTTCCAGAATGTGTCCTGGAAAGAAAGAATTTGTTTCGGTAAGAGATTCTGAAACTGGCACAAGAATTCACATGCAAAAGCGACTACTTTTTGTAAATTTAAAGGAACTGCATTTGGCTTTCCAAGAAAGGTATCCGCAACTAAAAATCGGTTTGTCAAAATTTTCTTCTTTACGACCACCTTGGTGTGTTACTGTCACTGCCCGCGGAGTTCATTCGGTATGTGTTTGTGAGACTCATCAAAACTTGAAGCTACTGTCTGCAGCATTACCGACGAAAATGGAGTACAGAAGCCTCCTCTCCTTTATAGTATGCTCTGTTGACTCAAGAAATTGTATGCTCCACAGATGTGAGAATTGTCCTGGGTCTGAAGCCTTGGAGCAGTTTATTCTGGATACATTTAATGAAAATGACGTGGAACCTGATGACAATATTGCCTATCAACAGTGGGTTCACAATGGACAATCTAAACTAGTTAATTTGACATCAACAGTTGAAGAATTTACGAAAGAGTTGTGTAAAGCAGCAGATCAAGCAACAATACATCATTTCACTACGAAATCCCAATCATTGTATTTAAGAAATCTTAAAGAAAATATTGCAGCTGAAACAGAAGCAGTCCTTTTACTCGACTTTTCGGAAAATTATTCTTTTGTTTGCCAAGATGCTATTCAAGGTTTCCACTGGGACACAACGCAAGCTACACTTCACCCTTTCGTACTTTATTTCAAAAATGAAATAGAGACAAGTTTGAAATGCTTAAGTATGTGTGTCATTAGTGATGAACGTGAACATATTACCTCTACAGTTCATTATTTTATAAAAGTAATTATGCAATATATCAAAGAAGTATTGCCAGGTTTAAAACTCATACATTATTTTAGTGACGGTTCAAGTGCGCAGTATAAAAACTATAAAAACTTTGTTAATTTATGTTTACATGAGAACGATTTTAATATCCGGGCTGAATGGAACTTCTTCGCCACCTCACATGGAAAAAGTCCATGTGATGGGATTGGGGGCACTGTAAAGAGGCTTGCAGCACGTGCAAGTTTGCAAGCCATACAGGATAACCACATTCTTACTCCTTTTGATTTATTTAATTGGGCAAATTCTAATATAAATGGTATAAAGTTTTTTTTTGTGTCCCATGCTGATGTTAAGCAACATGCCAAAAGCTTGGAAATTCGTTTTCGGACTGCGAAAACAGTGCCTGGAACTCGCAGTCATCACAGGTTTGTTCCAAGCAACAATTGTGAGTTGACCCTATATCGATTATCGACAGATGATGAAAATACTGGGTTCAGAGTTAGTCTCACTGTGAATAAGAAACGTGCAACGAGTATAAATACTGATGACTTGCAACCAGGAGTTTATGTAGCTGCAGTATACGACGACAACTGGTTCATTGGCTGCATAAGTGAAAAAGATTCTTTTGAAACAGACCTACTTATAACTTTTATGCAGAGACATACAAAGACTAATGTGCTATTCTGGCCTTCTAGAGAGGATAGTTGTTTTGTTCCTTTTGAGCATGTGTTGTGTGTGACACCAGCACCTTCATTGACAGGTAGCACTGGACGACATTATTCTCTTGACAGTGATACAATTAAAAAAATTACTGTCGCATTTAATATGTTCAAGTCAGCTATAAAATAGTTTTTTTCTGTTTGTAAAATAGCTTTTATTCTTCTTATTTTGTCGTATTTCCATTTCTGTTTAATAAGCTTAGTTCAACATATTATTTATCGTATACAATTTCTTAAGAAGAGAAACATGTCTGTACATCACTTATATAATTTTAAATTAAAATCAGATATGGGTGCAATACTCAGGTATATTCGCAACTAAAAATAATGTTTTGGATGTGTGTTGTGTGTATATATATATATATATATATATATTAGCTCTACCGGAAAGTTCTGTCCGTTTTTTACATATATGCCGAAGAAATAAATTTTAAACACGTATTTTTTGTTGTTGTTTGTTTTACGTTTTCCGATACAAGCACTTTGATATATTTTCTAGTTTTTGCAAATGCCTGGATTAGTAGTTAAACTTCTGATATCAATTTAAAAGACATAGGAAAATTGACTAACGCTTCTGAATTTTCTCATCTTACGCATAAATGCTGCATATGAAAATCCTCATATATAGGTACATACATACAATTTTTTTTCTCTGCTCCTGAGCAGAAAGCCAAGATGAAAATTTTTTGGGATGTAGGATTATTCCATCTTAACAACATATAAAAATTTAAAACATGTGTCTGTGATCAGACATGCCGAAAAAAATTCATGATGTTTTTTAGCAAATGCAGTGCTCATGCATAAACTATAGAAGATACGCAAATTTCGATAACATTTTTGGAATTAGCGTAAAAAGTTACTCCTAGAAACAAATTTTCACTTCAGTAACTTTTACAGGTAAGGAGCTATTTAAGGAATTGAGAAAAAAGTTGGCGCATCTTGCAGAAAACTTAAAAATTTGCATAATTAATTTCTCGGTAATTAATTATCGTAGAACCTTCAAAATTGAGATTTGTTGATGTCTTAGCCTATAAATCATCTATATAAAATTTGAGAAAAATCCGAGTTGGTGTGGTGACCTGGACTGTTCGATCTGACGTGGAATGACCCAGAAGTGAAAAGTGATGCTGGGTAGTCGTACTTTATTTTAAAACTATTCAAGTTTGACAGCTTATGAAAATTATAGAACTCCTTTGATAATAGCTAGATTTTCAAGACAATGTTGAAAACAGGCAATAAAATCAAAATGGATTCACACGCAAACTTTGCGAATTTTTGGATTGAATCAGAATAAGCAACCAGATACCACTGACCCATTTTTCACTCTGTTTAGCCTTTTATCTTCAATAAATAACTTAACTCTGGTTCACTCAAGAAGAATATAATTGTAAAATTGGTCATTCTTATTACTATTATTCTGTTACTAGAGCCTTAGTGTTAATATACAAAGATTAGTCAATTTTCGTATATTTTTTATACAGTGGTTGTCACTTCTTTCAGTCAGTGGTTTATCCAGTGAGCTGCTTATTTTGGTGAGAATATATATGGACAGAACAAAATGTCGAAATTGCACTGGTTTTCCACCAGTTACCTCGGTAGTGAGTGCTGCTTTATCTTGTTAGGTAATCTTTTGAGATTAAGTGAAATTTACACATAAGCTTTACGTACAGCTTTTAAGAAGAACAATGTACAATGAACACTTTATGTACAGCTTTTAAGAAGAACAATGTAAGTGATCACCTGTTTTGAACATTAAGTGAAATTGAATTTGTGCTACATGACACTATTCCCCTAAAACAGCCTTTAATTTTGGATTTCCCCACCCCAAGAAGTTGTAATTTTTTCTTTCTTTTTTTAATAAATGCGTACATATTTTTTTACGCATACATATTCACGTACATATTTTTTCACTTGTTTATTCCTACATAAATATGTGGATACGTTAGTCTATAGACAAATACAGCTCAAATTTTTAAATTTAATTTACTGAGTTTTTTTCTTAAATTTTCTCATTCTTATTTTGAACTCGCTGTTTATATTTCAGATTTCAATTATTCTGGTCAATCTCAATCTGTCCCAATGTGACCGGAATACGCGGAAAGCACTGTAATTACTTTAATCAGTACAACATGCTATAGTTAGCAACTTTTAGTTTATTTTCTATGTTTATATTATTTTACTTATATCCATAATTACTAAATAAATATAAAATAATATTTTAGTTTCACAACAACTAGTACCAACATTTCAGCTACAATAAAAAGGAGAAAAAAAAATTGTTGCCTCCTTTTAGAATTTTTAGCACTAGGGTGCTATTTCACTCAATCCGAGAATTTTGTCTATGAGATCTTGTAGGCAGATTTTGTAGATATGAACTGTCATGGTGAAGATCTTTTCAAATGTGTTTGCCAGGTAACGTGGAGGGGCATTAATAAAACGTTAAAAGTCGCATGAGGTTTTCAATTTTTGATAATTGATCGCTAAGTTTGGTGCCAAAACGCGACAATTTATTATAAATATATTACGAGTATAGTTAGAAAATGCCTGGCGAAGATTGTAAAACAGTTTTGGTAGGCAATTTTAATATAAATTTCAATTCCGAAGAAGTGTTATATGGGACAGAGAAGACAAATATGGTACGCTCATAGATTATGATACACTTTCAAATGGCATTCATAAAGGTGAAGTATAGTTTGACTATGCCTGGCGAATTGTTAAACAGTTTTGGTGGGCGATTTCAATTCTGAAGAAGTGTTTTATGGAACAAGGAAGGAAAACATGGTACACAAATCATAGATTAAGATACACTTTACAAACGGTATTTAAAATGGTAGAGAATAGTTAGATTATGTTTGGTAAAGGTTGTAAAACAGTTTTAGTAGGTGATTTTAAGATAGATTTTGGTACCTAAGATGCATTTTATTTAAAAAGAAAGGCGAACACGGCAAACTCATGGATTATGATGCCTATTCCAAACAGTATTTAATATGGTGAAGTATAAATGGACATACCTGCCAACATGCAATTTTTGAAAATCTTACAACACCACGGTGTCACGCAGTAACGCAATAAATATGCCTACTAAAGATAAAATGTAAGCAAATACAATTTTTAAAATTACTATTCAGATTTAGTACACTATTTTTAATACATATGCACATATAGGAAAGGAGGGGCATTTATTTGGTATCTTTAGAGTACAAATGTTCATAAGTAGCTGATTTGGCTGCTTTTAAAAAATACTTATCAAAGTCTTGCTCATAGCAATGGCCTTTGAGTTTACTTTTTGCAATTAAAATGTCTTCCAAAGTTTCATTAGACAAAAAACTTATGAAATAGTGTTCTATTTTTCTTAACACTGCTAAACAAACGTTCACAAGCAGCATTACTGTGTGGTACAGTCAATATGCTTAGCATAACATTCAATCATATTTAAATTTCCCACTAGCAGCTGTTAATTTTCTCAATCTCAATTTTTAGCCCATTTTTTGTCCATTCTTTCTTCTGATTGAACTTCCTCGGGCAAATTATCAATTTGCAAAATTGAGATTGAAGCTCATCCCTGACTTCATCTACTGGCTTGCAAACATCATTTCCACATACTTCATGTGAGCACATATTTGGAAATAAATTTAAAAAATAAACTATATCTGAAAATGATTTGGCCTCACCATGGCACAAGTGGTTCTGCCACTGAAAGTGGTAGATGGCTGAAGTGTGAAGGTCCCGGATTCGGGTCCCATCGCGCGGCTGTCGATCCGGAGTTTTGGTAGGTTTTCTCCAGATGTAACGTGAATACGCGTTAGAACCCCTTAGAAAGTCCTCCTGCAAAGGCACCCAACCCCCCGGCAGATCGCCCTAGTGTAGCGTTGCCATAATCACACACAACAACAACAACTGAAAATTATTTGTCTGCAAGATTATTTATGTTTGCTACTTAGCAAGATTATTCATGTTTGATACGCAATTTTGATGTCGGTCCTATACACTGAGCAAAAAGCAAAATTGCATCCCCTTTGCGATTTGACGATACACGGATATTCCTTTGTAAAAGAATCAAGGAAAACTTTATTATATTGTTTATGTTTAATTTTCGACATTTCAAATTAATATTTCACAACTTCAAACTACACTGGACAATTTCATCAACACGTGTTTGTGATTGAAAGTTGTTCTTGCGCTTATGGATGGGAGCCAAAGGGAGATATTTCTAAACAAATGCGCATCCACCTCCGTGCATGCGCAGCAGCAAACTTTGACAAAGCATGGACACTCGGCATATCGATTACGAACGCTCCCATCTCACTTCTCCTAACACGTCACAAGCAAGGCGGCGGGTGGGAGGAAAAAAAAAAAATCTGTGAGCCAATCATAGCTTTCGTAGCATCGGAGATCGGAGGGAATTCCTATTTTCCCTCTCGGGTTAACAGTAACACAGCGTATGAGCGTATCAGTGGAAGAACGCAGAAGAGGTAGGAGAGGGAGGGGAGTTAGCGTAAATATGGGAAATAAAACGATCTAGTGTTTTTACGTTCGACGTAACGTCAATTGGCGATTTAAATTTTAAAATACTCCACAAAACCACTAAATTTTGAAACATAGTAAATAAAATCACATTCGCCAAAACTTTGCCAAAAAATCGTACAATTTTGCCTTGCGGCCGTATAACCGTACAACTAAGCTAAAATCCGTACATTGTACGGCCAAACCGTACAAGTTGGCAGGTATGAATGGAGTATGGCAGGTGGAGATTGTAAAACAGTTTAGGCAGGCGATTTTAAGATAGATTCGATTCCAAAGATGAGTTTTATGGTACAAGAAAGAGTTCCTATTTTAACAAGAGTTCCTAATTTTTTCGTTGATTCCTATTTTAACACCCTCCTCTCGCCAACCTAAATATTCGCCGCACTATGGCGTGCTTTGCAGTCATAGGTCTCTAGAAGTTATGCACAATCTTCAACGCTCCCAAAAGAACTAGATGAAAACTAAAGTGAACAAATTAGCGATAAACACACCAGTTAAGGAATTTGAAAACACTTAATTATTAAATCTACATTAATTGCCATCCCAAAATAAATAAAAAAGTAATGGAATGCTGTACTTACATGTTGTTCCAAATCCCCATTTTAATTCTAAATTACGGTTGCCACATAAATACAAAAAATCTTCATGGTAACTACATATGTTTAATTATTGCCACTTTGGCAAGAGTCAGGGTGTTAAAGTAGGAATCAACCCAAGAAAGACAAACACGGTATACTCATGGATTATGATGCACATTCGAAACAATATTTCAAATGGTGAAGTATAGTTGGAATATATTTGTCGAAGATTGTGAAATAGTTTTAGTAGGCGATTTTAAGATAGATTTTGATTTCAAAGATGGGTTTTATGGAACAAGGAAGAAAAATGTAACATATGCATATAATAGATAATCATCTTTTATTGAAGTTGCCATTTAAATAATACTCCAGACAGTTTTATTATTAAAAATTTACAGAATGACTTAATTAATTCAGCTAAATATATCTCACTATGAGGTGGCAGATATTGAACACACTCATTGATAATGATACACTTTCCAACTTAATGGAATAAGGAAGAAAGAAAAATAGGAACAACACATTATGATAAGCTTTTTAATATGTAGCACTTTAGTGCATATTTAAAATCTGAAAGTGTGTCAGATTTTCTTACTTTTTTTTGGATACTCTACTAAAGGGGACGACATTCTTTTACCTTTCCATCTGAGCCTATACATCCTTTCCTCATTTTAATTTTTAGTGAGGACAATCAAAACTATTTGACTTGATTAAAATTTTCATGTTGTTATTCTGCTTTGAAAATGAACAGGAACCAAAAGTAGGCTAATACTCACTTACAATCCCTTTGTACATAGAAACTAATGTAACCCATATTCTCAGAAACAAATAAATGAATACTTGCGACATTTTGATAAATGACGTCTAGGACAAAAGATTTATTCTCTAAGAAATGTAAAAGGAAAATGCCAGGATAACAAGGAGTCCACAGTTTGGGAACAAAAAAACTCCCAGTAAATTTAACATTTTTCTATAAATCAAAAAAAAAAACAGCCTTTACTTTTCCTTAAGCATCTTGCACTTGAGAGTCGATCAAACTGATTTTGTCTCTACAATCAACAGCTAATTATATTTGTACCAAAAAATAATAAATTACTAGATATTTAAAAATGAAAGATTTAATTTATTGTTTTCAGGAATAATTAGATTAAGCTAACAAACTTATTTAGAATTCAAGGTTCAACTTCTTCAAAAATAAGAATGCTCTCATTTTTTACTTAGGGCTACACCACAGTGGAAAACTTAAAACCTCCCATATTAAGGTAAACCTGAAAGTATGTAAACTTAATGCAGCTTCAATATCTGCCACCTCATAGTGAGATATACTTAGCTGAATTAAGTCTTTCTGTAAATTTTTAATAATAAAACTGTCTGGAGTATTATTTAAATGGCAACTTCAATAAAAGATGATTATCTATTATATGCATATGCTACAGTAAAAGCTGAAAGGTTTTACCAATAAAGCCTAGCTTTCATCAAAGTGGCTTGATAAAAGACCAAAGTATGCTTTAATATAATTCCATTTTGGAGTTTTACCACGCCTTTGTGGTTAAACCTAGGAATTACCAACACGTTCTGGTAAAAGACTGAAATGAGGGATTACTTATGACAGGATTTTTCAATTGGAGACATATTGTATACAATGCGTTTCATAGCACAAGAAACCAGTTTACCTTTTGTGAAGAAAATTCTTTATCTAAGAAGTTGGCACAGTAGAAATAAGTGTATGCAAAGTACTAAAAAGCCACCCTTAATTGGGGGGACAAGGACTCGCAAAATGAAACTCTTCAAAGAAAAGCACTACGAAGATGTGTTTGTGCGAATCAGTTGATCTACTTTGTAATTCAGAATTCCATAACAGTCAATCTTTTTATAAGTAGTAAGAAGCATTCAAGAAGTAATATTAAAGAAAAACATACCACATTTTTATTTTTTAAATTTCATAATTTTTATTTTCTAAGCTATCAATTTAAATTTTTTTTACCTATTACCAAAATTATTGAAATGTCTTCAGTAGTTATCGTGATAACTGAGCATTAGTTCAGTTTTTCACATGGGATCTTACTTGTGAAATGGCATAAATATTCCATTTTTTAATTTTTATTTCTTGTAATTTTTTGAAAAATAATTGTAAGACAGTTCTATCGACATAATCTTAGTTCATACAGCATTTTTATCACTTTTAACTCTTATATTATCAATTAAAAATGTTAGTGAGTTCTAAACTTATGGAATCACACTGAGCAAACTTTCACAAGCCACTTTGGTAAAAGCTAAGTTTTACTGGTAACACTTAGGATTTACCAGACTTTGGGCTTTTTTTCACTCTAAGTGAATCATGAACAAATTTATGTCAAACTAACATGCTTTTATCATTTATTATGCAAGAAAATTATTACTTTTTTTTCTCCTCCATTTATTTCATCTACTAATGACAGCAAGACCAAAAAGTGTAGTGAAGAGATTTAAAAGAGAGAATAAAAACTTAATTTGAAAAAACTAGTACAAAGAATTTTTTTTTTGTTACTTGTACCTAATAATATAACAGTAGAGTGTTTATTTAATGTGAAAAATGTAAAAGATTTATTAAATTTGATTATATAGTGATATCCCCCCCCCCCCAATGTATTTGAAGGAGCTACATTTATTTTACACAGTAACTTACATTTCTTCCTCAGTTTCATCTTTGGCATCATTCCATTTAAAGAAATTTCTAAGAAGAATATTTATCCGTCGATCATCTCCCATACCTTCTCCATCCATTAAAAGCTTACGTCGAAACACTTCATCTGAAATAAACAACATTCAAATATTAATGAAAATAACTCACACTGACTTGTAAAGAATATGGGGGGGGGGGGGGATGATAGTTTCATTTGATAGAAGTTCAACCTCTATAATAGACCAGAGCTCTTTTGGAAATTAAAGAAATAAATGCTTCAAACTGACCTTTTTCCCTGGTACTTGTGGATTAGAGCAGCCATTGAGCTTGCTTTGTGATATCAGAATTACGCAAGATCACAGCTATACTTTAGTGCTGCAAATGTCTATGGAATTGCAAACATTTTAGTGAGACTTCACCACTACTATTTTGGCCATTATGTGGTAGCAGTAGGCTTGCCAACTTTTATACATGGATTTACAGGATTTCCGTGACTGAAATTCGGGACGGAGCTAAAAAACACTGGATTCAGCTTACTTACTACAAGAAGGTAATACACATAATTAAAACCAGATTGAACTTGGTCTAATCACAAAAGCTGGTATGTTTACATTTTCATTTGTTTATCTTTCTGTGGTACAATCCTCGGTGATGGATGGCACCAGTGAAGAATGCTGTCGATGCATGTATTCTATTCTGGTAACCATAAAGACACAGGTCTTTCATTTTAAGGACTCTTTATTGTCAGTTAGTGAGCTGTCTGTCAACTAGTTGACAGAATAGCTGTTTGATTGAAAGGAATGAAAAATGCACGGATTGAAAGATGTTATTAATTGATGTATGAAAAGGAGGTGTGTGCATTTGTTAGAAAAGACACGTTGCCAAAGCTTATGAAAAATAAACAGGCATGTCAGCATCAGATGAGGTATTTAGCAACCTTTTTGCAGAGTTGTGTTGTTGTTGCATGATGTCATTAGAAATTATGTGACTGGTCAAATAAATTAACTGGTAACCGAGTAAGTTTAAAGGAATTATGTGATTGGTTGAAAGAATTTATCTGTCAACCGAGAGATAACCTGCAATTCAATATGCATGTTTGTTGTGGAATGCTGTCTGAAGTTTAAAGTTTGAAGGGTTTTTTTTAGGAAGTAAAATTTCTAGTTATTTAAAATATTTATTAAATGTACCGTATTTACCAGCGTATAAGTCAAGAAATTTTAGACGAAAAAGGCTTTAAAGTGGGGGGGGGGGGGGGGGTCAACATATATGAGGGTTCTTATTTTTTAAATTTTTATCAGAAGTCAATGTTTTGGAAGACAATTGTTCTCTTCCCACATTCCCCAAAACAATGATGTCGTTTACTGCTGATATCCATGAGGAAGGAATTGTTTTTTATTACCAGTGCTGGGGTGGGGGTTTGGAGGCTGAGTGACAAGTTGGGTCCAGTTGATGAATGTATGCCTACCCCCCCTCCGATATTGAATCAGTTTAACTTTGTATATTACTATCAGCAGTGTCATGCTATTATTATTCATTATTATCAGTTTAATTCTGTACACTACTTTTGTATATTATTATTTTTATTATTGTATTTTTAGTACTTATAGGAGCTCTTTTTTCCTGACGATTTTGAATAAATGTATTAAAAACAAAGTTTCTTTATTATTTTATGTTTAGCACTTTCGTTTTTTTTCCCAGATGATTTTGAATTAATGTTATATATAATGTATGCATTTAAAAAAAAATTCAAATTTCTTGATCGGGAAAGTGCGGGGTAGACTTATACGTGGGGTCGACGTATACAAGGGTAAATACAGTAGATAAGTTGTGTAGAACTCAGGACAGTGTTGACTCAGGCAGCAGTATAAATTACATATTAAATTTTACTACAGCAGGAATGGGATATAAATGTATTGATGAGGAAAATTTTACTCACACCTTATTTGGAGGTATACCGACTACAGAAATACACAAACGATATTGGATTTATCTAAGTGACTTCTCTGAACTATCAATGTAAATTTGAAGTATTAAATCAAGAAAAGATTTGGAAATTGCAAAAATACCAAAAGGGGAATTTGTACATGAAATTAAGAAATACAAGATTTTTCTTTTGAATTTTAATGATGAGGTAAATTTATTATATGAATTTTCCCCGGATGAAATCCATGGGCTTATAGGAGCTCATAAAGTAGGTAAACTGTATGTCAGACATACAACAATTAAAATCGGGATTGATTTTAATGGAAACACATGTCGGCTTGACCTTAATGGGTAAAACAGATATAATTTTTATAGTGGGAGAAAGGAGATTCAGCTAAGCCTAGAGATCGATGAGTAATTTTTGGGCTGACTTGTTCTCCTTATCTTATGGGAGCAACTCTTCGATTATATCTGAAGTGTTCATCCCAGTTTTGCAAAACAATGACTCAGTTGGGAGTCAGTTTATGTAGATAATTGTGTTACCAGCTTGAATGATCCAGAAGAGCTTGAGAGTTTTATTGAAGAGACAAAATTAATTCTCAGCACTGCTAAATTTGAATATGGAGGGTGGGAGCACAATTATAACAGTCAATATTCTGAAGGCATTTTGCCTGGGAATAAAAAGAATATTTTTGTTTTGTTGGGACTAAAATAGAAATTAAAAAGTGATCTTTTAGCTGTTGATTTGCAAGATATTGTTGAAGATTCTACAGCGGTGACAAAAAGGAAAATTTTTTTGGCGGTTGATAAGTTTTTTGATCCTCTCGCTTGTACCTGCCCAGTTACGTTGGGACCAAAAACCCTCTTGCAAGAGTGTTGGCAGTTGAAAGTATCTTGGGATGTGGAACTTCCATTTTCCATTGCTAAAATATTTGAGTGGTGGAGAAAAGAAATATCTAAGAAAGAAAATGGATTGAGATGCCATTTCTCAATTGAGTGGATCTCAAAAGATCAATTGAAATTCAATGCCCCATCTGCCTCATGGTGGGCAGGGAACATTTGATAGGAATAGTGAAGGGAGTTCTATGGAAAGCACTAAATTTGTTGAAGAGATGAACACTATTCGCGATACAGAAAGTGTAATGAATCCTCAACCTTTAACCTATATTTTAGATGAAGTAAATGATTTAACTTCACTTACTCCGTTTTGTTCTTACATGATCTTAGAAAAACAGGAATTCCTGATCTTGGTAATTTAGACGCAACATCGCTGAATAAGAGATATGCGTACGGACAAAGAGTCAAGGAGGATTTGAGAAAACAGTTTCGTGCAGACTATTTAGGACATTTGCATCAGTCCTCAAAATTTCATAAAAAACAGAAACCTCTTGAAAGTGGTGATATTGTCCTAGTTGCTAGTGAAAATGTAAAAAGACTTTCATGGCCTTTGGCAAAAGTGATAGAACTGTATCCTGCAAAAGATGGTCACATTCGACTAGTAAAGGTCAAGATGAAAAGGGGAAAATTTCTCCTACCGGTGCTCAAATTGATTCCTCTTGAGGTGACTCAAAAAAGTGACCTCGGTATGCTTTCACTAGAACCCTGTGAGAAGTGAAGAGTGTATTGCTACATCAGATCCAGTGGTCCAGAGAACAAACAGACACATTTTGCTAGAGACTGTTCCAGGAAAACGATCTAAATATGGACAGTTAATTAAGCCTAAAGTTTCTCAAAAGTTTGAAACTCAAAGGTGGGAGTGTGTTCCCAAAGCGACCTTGCCACCTTTCCACAATTACGGAACTAAAATGAAGCACGAGAGAAATGATTTTAAACTCGTAATGATGCGTTGTTTTGGGGGTACTTAGAATTATCCCGATGGTCCACCAAGACAGCGATTTTTCGCTAAGATAAAGTCTGGATACATGAAATTATTGATGGTTCAGGATATGACTGCAACAGTTTGCCAGCACGTTTTCAGAAAAAATAGTTTGGCAGGAATGACTGCCGGGATAATATGTAAGTACCATTATTGGCAACACAAAAAATAGAAAAGGTGCTGTTCTTTTCTTCCATTCCTGTTTTTTGAGTGATATGATGTGCTTATTTGTGTATTGTGGCTGCTAAATAAATGTTTTTAAAGCCAGCTTTAGTGTGTATTTTTTCTTGCCCAAGCACTGATGAATAATCAAGAAAATAAGACCCTGACAAACTTTTTATTTTACCTTGCCATAACTGAACTTAATAATATCATTATATAGGGACTGAATGCCCTAGAAACGGAACATCCAGGCTCTCGCGGGACAGTTGGAAACTCTAGGTGGCAGCTGCTATGATTCTCAAGTATCCTTTTTCCTTAAATTCTTAAATTAATAATGCAATGCATTTTCTTTCATGCCCTAATATGATACACAGTCTGATCTGATTTAGCAGTGATCGTAACACTGTTAAATCTCACAGAATGATTGCTACAAACAATAAGAGACATGATTGGTTTAATTAAATTACCTATAAACAAACATTATTGGTTGAAAATTCTTGGGGTTACAGAGGCAAATTTGACAAAGCCCAACATGGACCAAAATGGCTTTAGATCAGATAGAACAAAAAGAACATTTTGGTGTCATATATATTTGGAACTATTTACAACTATAATAACACTAGTCATTCGAAACCATACTAATATTAATGTATTCTTATAAAATTTTATAGAAATTCCAACAGAATCCTACAGAATTAAGGCCTGCTTTTTCTAGATTTTTGTACAGGTAATAAGTAAATTTTGCAATTTTAGGATGAAATTACAGAGAATGCTGAGTCCAAATTGGCAGAAAAGTAGAGGCGCTGAGTCTTCTCAATATTTTAGATGTGGAGTCTTGAAAAAAAATTAAGAAAACAAGTATTTATCATACCATCGCCAATTTGAATAGGAGGTTGCGCAGCACTAGACATTTTTAAAAAGTACACAGAGTAACCAAAATGATATAATAATCAATACTACTAATTCGTGCTTTGCAAATAAATAAAATACAAATCTAAATCTTAAACAATGCAGGAAAAATAGTACTTCAAACTCCAACTCAAATTAAACAATGGAGTAAACAAAGTGCGGTGCGGTGTCAACAAGCGTTAGTGAATAACCGTGATTCACTATTAATGATGTTTTAATCCTAACTTTTCTTAATCACTAATATTAATCTAATTAGTTAAGATATTTTATATTGTATTTTTGGAAACAAGCTTTACTATTTCTAAAAATAGAAGGTATGAAAATCACAGCCAGTGATCTAAGACTTATTTAAAACCAGACGACAGAGGATGTTGGATTTCCTCCATGGTCATGGGCGTAACTGTGTAAATATAAATAATAACACGTGGTTTTGTTTTAAATTAAAAATATTTTCGTCCAAGCGCTAAAATGAACTAATGAACATTCTAAGCCCATTTGTCTAACAAACAAATTAACAAGTTCTTGCAAGTGTTGTGCATTTTTTTGGTGGAATTTTTTTTTTTGACCATGGAAGACGTTTCGTGCGAAAAGTATTACATGGACATTCAGTTGTAAGGAACTTCAAAATATTAATTTAGACTTTTTTTAGTGATTAATTTAGACTTTTTTTTAGTGAAAATAAAGCTGTGCTTTTTGTATTTATAAAAATGTTACTAGAGTAATAAAGGAATTTGTGAAAGCTACTAGTGCTCTCTTTTGCTTACATTTTATATATTTCTCATACTTTGCTAGCTTGTAACATTTTGATTGATTGTCAGTTATCGAAACGTTTCTCTACTAATATATTATAATTTCAATAGTAGGATTATTATATTGCTTAATCTTAAGCATTTCCAGAATAGGATCAATTTATTTATTGTGCCCTTCTCACTGTTTTTCTTTCTCAAGTCTATTGAAAATTTTGAAATGATATTTGTATGTTTTATGCATAAAACATTGAAAGCATGCAATATAAATACAGACTTGCTTATTTAATTAGTAAGGTTATCAAGTTAATCGTATCAAAATGAGCAATGCTTGCATTATGACAAAAACTTAGTTTTATGCAGCCACATTGTTTTTCCAAGATTATTGTAAAGTAGATTAAAATATTAACAGGCTTTTCATTACGGTAAAAAAAAAGGGGGGGGGTACTAATTTCTCACCCTTTCACCAAAACTCAATGAGATTTTTAAAAAAGTGGGTGAAATTTTTCATAGATCTGGGTTGGGTATATACCCAGTTGGTAAAGTATTTATAAATGGGCATTTATTCCTCGGACTCTAGACAATTTCTTATCAACTGCCATGGGCAGGGCCGTACCCAGAAAATAATTTCTGAGGGGGTCCGACATTTCAGGGGGGGGGGGGTCTGACATATTGAATATCATCATTTTATATATAAATACTCTCGCACACATATAAATATATATATAATGTGATAATTTCGGGGGGGGGGGGTCCGGACCCATAGGACCACCCCCTTGGGTACGGCCTTGGCCATGGGTAAACTCCCAAAGTCCGGATATTTATGATCTTATCTATATAGTTATTTTTATTGCATGTAACCAGACATCCAAGTCTAAGTGAGTACATGCAATAACAGTAATCTAATAAAGAACAAGCATGTGTCCCCAGGACACCCCCCCCTTTTTTCCCCGCCCTAGACTTTAGGAATCCACTTTTACACTCTGTGTTAAACTGTTTTCATTATTATTTTCTTTTTTCTAAGAAACCGATTTGTAGGGTGCATGAATTTCTTGCAGTAATAATTTTTTAATGCGAGAAAAAAAAAAAAAAAAAGTTAAAATTTTGCACTCTAGTGAAAACACTGATTAATAATAATAAGGTACTTGTGAGTTGTAGCAGCTACTGAAATTCAGTTGCTGAGCAAATACAATAGATTCATAACAGGGTGGTGGTGAAATTTTGTGAAAACATTTGCATTCCTAAAGTTTAGCTGCAATTTTGTTGTAATCCTAATACTGCCAAGCTGACTTAGGAAACACTATAACCCACAAGTACCAAAAATAATGTTTTAATTTTAATTGAAAATTGAAAGAGATAAAAGATCTACTCAAACTATAATATGTAACACTTTCATCCAGGGTGCGAATTGACGGGGGGGATGCCGGGGATCGTCCCCGGCTGAAGAATGTAATGTCCCTGGCTGGAGAAATATTAATGGATCCCTGCCAGGGATACTATTTATCCCCTGCTGAAGAAATGTTATTTTAAATCTCTATTCCTACAAGTTCAACAGTACCTAACGATTCTAAGTACTGAGAATAGAAATTCTTCTTTTGCTTACTAGACAAAGAAGCAAGTTACAAACATCCCTTTGAAGTAGGTATACGAATGCCTGATACCATTTCTCATTTTGCCACGGGTCAGGTTTCAGAGAAAGATTGCGAATTGTACGAACAAGCACTGCTCTGCCGCGAGCCGAATTGGAGGGTAGACGTAGCATCGACATAGGCAGGAATATATGTGCATAGAAAATCAGGGATCGATTTTTGTTTGAATTTAAGTCACTTCTCAGACATTGTTCTCATGTTGGCGACTGCATTTGTCATGTAATACCTAATATATTTAGTGAGTGGAGCATTTACACCTTCTCTCAATTTTTTTTTTTTTTTTTTTCAAATGTCCCCTCCTGAAGAATGCTTTCTTTCAAATGTCCCCCACTGGTGAAAATGTTCAATTCGCACCCTGCTTTCATCCAAATCATAAGCACTGGATAGAGGGCTAAATTGATAGCTGACTGTTAATACGGTGAGCATTTTATTAGCACACTGAACTTTTTAATATTAGTTTAGTACTAAAGCATTTAAAAGCCCAACATAAGCTGTCCACTACAAATACAAGAACCCACTTTCCTAACAGTATTCATATGGGCTCAAGTTTAATAGTAATAATTACAAGATGAGATAGCAGTAACAAGGCTCTAATTCACTATTATGTTAGGGTTTAAGCTCTTGAGAAATTTTTGATCTATTCAACATACATCTTGTATACAGATTTTACAAAATGATTCATTGTTTTGGATGAAATAAACTTATGTTATTAGGTAAAAGATGTTAAATATGAAACACACCAAGTGTTTACAGTCAAGCACTTTCAGCTGCTTCTCCTGCAGCCCTCTTCAGGACTGACGAAAGTCACTTCCTC
Source organism: Cheiracanthium punctorium (assembly GCA_038373885.1). Classification (NCBI taxonomy): domain Eukaryota; kingdom Metazoa; phylum Arthropoda; class Arachnida; order Araneae; family Cheiracanthiidae; genus Cheiracanthium; species Cheiracanthium punctorium. The sequence continues at coordinate 176,349 of JAWZYV010015637.1, read as the reverse complement.
TGCAGGACGCCACTCCAGTATTAATGACATTAAATATAATAGACATAGTACTGCCCTATCCGGTTTAGCTTTAGCTTTAAAAGAAAATTTGGAAATAGATTTTAGTAATGTTGACAAAATAGCCAATTATAGCAATCATAGTTACAGTCTAAAACGTGAAGCAATAAAGATCTTAACACAAGAGGGCACCGTCAACGACATGACTCACGCACAAATCAAAACATTAAAACAAAATACACCGTCCATATTTAACCTAAAAAACAGCTGCGAATTCAGTAACAAGCAATTTAAAATGAGCAAACAGTGGACCGTTTTTAACTAAAAAAACTACAGTGGATTAAGCAACCTAGTTGTACACCTAATGTAAACTGGGCAGACACTGGCCCATTTTCAACTCAAAAAAACATTGGTGGATTAAACAACCTAGTGGTACACCTCATATAAAGTCAGTATAGCACTTATGAAAACATAACAACATCAAATATCAATTTAAAATTCACATTAAAAACCTTAAACATTGCAAAGATTCGTTAAAAAAAAGCACTTACCTTTATTTTTTTAATTAACTGCTCAGAAATGTCCCTAAAACCCACCGGCTTATAACATAAAACCAGCATGCTTTCTTTTATTTATTTTTATATTGACACTACATTTCTAACAAACACACACACCAGCTGATAACGTAAAATCAACATGCTTTCTTTTATTTAGCTTTACATTCACACCATATTTCTAACAAACACACACTTTCTTTTCATATAATAACATAACATATTTCATTCCCTTCCATCCATAACATGAAACAATTTCAAATTCCGAAACTGATGATACACGTTTTTTTATGGTTGCCAGTCAGAAATACCACTGGCAGGTTACTTCACTCCCACTGAGCATCGCCCACAATGGTGCCAAAACCAACACCAAATCAAACATGTAAACAAACATCAAAATGTAAACAGCACCGCATATGGAATATAGTCTAATGGATTTTAACATCTTTTACCTAATGATTAAGAATATTTCCGTGTGTGTATTTTAACGTAATAAACTTATGTTTTTTAAACTGCCTCCCACCTTAATTAGAATAATGATATGGCAATAAAATATATCTTTTTCATAATTTTCTAAGATGGCATGTTTTGAGATATTTAAGGTCAGAAGTTAAAGTGAATAACCTTGAAACTTATGATGCTGCGAGAAGGTCATGTTAAATATTAATAAAGAGCTCTATTCCTTAGTTTGTCAACTGTATTTGGATTTTCATTCTGCTAGAGTTAGGGGGAAAGTTGTAGCCATTTGTAAATATGAAGTTGTCTTTTTTTTTATATGTCCATATCTTTAGATAATTTTAAAAATAAAAATCTGAAAATTAGTAAAATTACTTTGTCATATATGTCCCTCATAGTAAATTTCATCATATTCCGAATGGTAAGATTAAGACAGTGACCGATCTGACATGAAACTGCTCATTTAAGAAAATGAATACAGACCCTCAAAAGAACTTACGTCAATACATTTTCTTCTGTCAAAAGTAATAATCCCCAAGAAAGTTTTTTTTCAATTGAAATAAACGAGTTCTACTATTATAATATATTAACACCTATATACATCATGAAAATAATTTGTTATATGATACTGTTATAAGTATTAATTTTTTGTGTGCATTGCTTAATTTTTAGAGATTTTGGAGAAGAATATGGAAATCAAGGAATTGATATGGATATAAAAAAATTCAAGTATGCTGTTTCACTGGCTTTAAAAGCATTACATGGAGATGTAAGTCAAGTATATTTATTCTTTATTGGATACACTGTGGAACAGAAATATTTTTTGTCCATTGTGAGTTTCTTTCAAAGCAGCTCCTCTGTAAGTGTAGAAACATTTCCATTCTGGGTGAGGTAATAACATGAAATGGAGTATAATATATATACAGTCAAACCCCATTATAATGAACTTCAAAGGACAAAAAATTTTGTTAGCTATATGCAGTGTAGTTCGCTATATCCAAACTGTTAAGAAATACAATAGTAAAATGGCAGGACCAAAATTTTCATTCATTATATCCACGAGTGCCTTATATACCAGGTTTGCTATGATGGGGTTCAACTGTACATATATATAAAACATTAGTTTATAATATCTTTCAAACTGCAGAGAACACTTAATAATTCAATGATATAGTTTTGATAATTTACAGAGTTGAATTCATCATGGTAGACAGTAAACTTTTTCAAGGGACCAGGTGTTCAAAACTTCTTATACAGGAAAATAAAGTTAAAGGATATATATATATATATATATATCCTTGCTATAAAGGATTAAAAAGAAATGTTCTTGAATGAGAGCTGCTGAAAACCACATGACATGCTGAATGTTAACTATAAATTCAGGGATCATCGATACAACAAAATTATGGTCCATTTTGTGGCCCCTTTGGAAAAATACAATGGATTAAAACGGCTCTTTCACAAAAATTCAGTTAAATAAAACAGCCCTTCATTGGCATTTTAATGGTTTGTAAATTATTTTAACAAAAACAGAAACCTTTACAAAAATTGGCATTGAAATTCACAGAAATAAAGTTTCTGGAAAAAAAAAAAAATACTAGATTGACCCCTGAAATGTAAAGATAGGATACATTTTACAAAGTGAAGTAACTGGAATTGAGATATTCCAGGGTTTCTACAGATTTCACAGCTTTTGCTTCCCTGACATCTATCACGTTCTTCCCCGACTTTATCTAGTGTGCTTTCCCGAATTTTGAGTTTCTATTTTTAACATTACATCCTAGTTAATATATTTTTTTATATTTTGACCCTTTTTTTTAGAAATAATAATAAAATAAAATTAATATATACAAGAATCTCATTTGACATCACTGGATTCTAATAAAAACCATGTTTGATAATAATTTAGGATAAAATTAAGCATATTTCAACAGCACAAGATATGCTCATAAAGAACGCATTTTAAAATTATTTAAAAGGTTGAATGAGAAAATGAAAATAAAACAATTTCTATACTTAGGTTCAAACAGCAAATATTTTCTTGATTTTACTGCAAAATTCAATTTTTCTTGCATTTCCCTGACCTTTCTACAATTTCTGCTAATTTCCCTGACTTTTTTCCCAAATCCCTGACCAAAACTCATTTCCCTGACTTTCCCGCTCTGTAGAAAACCTGTATTCCCATATGTGCAGGGATTTTAAATGAAACAGAAAGAAGTTGTGTCTTGTTAGTTTTAATGTGTTAAAATGTTTTGCTTTTCAAAATTATATTTTGGGAAGATAATTCATTTTGTACACAGATTAAACAACCAAATAAACTGAAAATACCAGTTTAGTAGATGGAACTTTGTTGTATTTATTTTGTTTTTTTCTGCAGATATGTCTTAAAAGGAAAATACATATATACATGGAAAAGTCACACTAACTCGGTTATTTTGAGATTGACTTGTCATGTAGTTTTGGAATTCGTTACTGTTTTTGTGTGGCTTACAGTGAAAAATTAATTTTTTATTCTCATGAAAAAAAGTACCTGAAAAATCTATTAGATAATAATGTAATTTTCTTTCTTTTTTTTCAAAATTATGAACATTTTTGTCCTGCTCTTTCCTGTAAATTTTTGCTCCACATTCAGCAAAATCTATGAATTCATCCCCCAATTCTTCAAGTGAAGGTTGGCATACAGTTATTGAGTCTTCTATTAAGCAATGGAAAGCAACACAGTGAGACACTTCGGTTCGATAGATAGGCCTCTACTGTTCAAAACTACTAAAAGATGGATAATCTATAGTTTATCTTTTGTTTGCTGACACCCTAAGTTGTGAAAATGCTCTGCATCTTCAGCAAGGAATCAGTACAAACCTTTAGGAGAAAAAAAAAGATTCACAGCTATAGAAATTCCTTATTTTCCATAGAGAATGAAAGTTTCCATGAAAGGGGGGCAGGAGAAAGAACTATAAGATTTGTACCATGGCCACCCAGCCTTTAGTCATGTTTCCTTTTTTAAACACATGTTGGTTTTAAAAGGTTAAGATTAATATTCTTCATTATATTAATATTTTTGGTTTAAAGAAAATCTATTATATTTAAAATTGACGGTTGTTACGTATTAAAATATAGCTACAGGCAAAATGAGAATTATTTATTAAAAAATTATTTATATTATTCTGTTGATACATGGTAAAAAAAGCATGATTTAAAATGACACTCTCTCAAGAGATATTAAGGTTGTTTCTTCTCCAGCCGCCAAATGATCTTCAATCCATACAGATGTAGGCAAAATGAATAATCACTATTCTGATGCTATTTACTTAAGAACTGTAGATGATTTCTTGGCTTATAAAGAAAACATCTTTGTACTGCTTATACTTTACTGTGTTTTACTGGAAATGATTATGTTTTATTTTTCTTTGTAAATTCAGTTTAATATTCTTTGGCTAAATATTTTCAATGTACATTTATAGGCAGTTTTTATTTTTTTCGATAGATGGGTCATGTTATACCAGTTGACATATTAAAATACCATGAAGACAACAGAAGAGCATATATCAGAGTTCCGTCAAAGTTTGTATTATTTTATTTGCTTAATTTTGAGAATGCATGTGCTACTACAGTTTGGGGTGAAATATATATATATATATACAGTAAACCTTCGCTATATCGAACATTCAGATTTATTGCACTTTTTTATGTCTCCCAATTTTTTTCTATACCCTTTTGCTTTACTTGAGAAGCGCACAGTACATTTGAAAAATAAATCTACTGTCACATAAGTTAGGTACAATTAATCAAGTTTTGCCTCGATGCTGAAAAGCAGAATATGAGAAAAAAATCAAATCAAATGACTCTGGATCATTTTTTCAGCAGGAAATGAAATGAGTATTTGTACATAAAATAAAAACTTATGCTCTTAAACTATAAAAAATAGAAGTTTATCATTCTTTACAGTACATATACTATTAATTTTATTATATTTTAAAAGCATATGTTCATGAAAACTAAAGTTTTATCATATCACCCCTCTCCGCTTGTTATATCGCACATTTTTCTTATCTCGCGGCAAGTGTGATATAACGAGGGGTTACTGTACTAGGTGTCGAGTAATTAACCCTTTGAGGCGCAACCCTTTCCCAATGCTGGAAAAAGAACAGCTGTTGCCATTGCTCGACTTAACTACCAGCAAGATGGCGGACGATCAAAACGTTCATCGCGTGCCACAGATCTAGAGACCCTTTTCTTGACGACAGCTGGCTGTGCCCTTTTTTCAGCATTGGGCAATCTGTCCAGCTGTTCTCGCGTTCTTCCATTTTTCAGCAGATGTCGATGCTGTTAAAAATAATAGTGACTTTTTTTACGGGAAATGACGTGCTGAAAAAGTAAAGGATTCTCGTGGAGCTATGTCACCCGCAACTACTTTTTTTTATAGAAATCCAATCTATTCTTCGTAACTGGCAACAGTCAAAACGTCAGATTTTGGCGTTCCCGGAGCGGACACACTGTGCATATGTGAATTGCTTAGTAAGAGTTTGAGAAGTGATAAAAGAAAAATAATTACTTCAATTTAATGCATAAGCGTTTTGAAGTGCTTCCCATTACTTGCAACCCATTCCCATTATTTGCAACAATATGGCGAACCGTATAAGATCCAAGTTGCCCCAAACTGAGTGAATAGTTTGTAGTGTGATTTGCAGAATTTCAGCAGAAATGGCCGAAATTTCACCAGAAAAAGAAAATCCTCTTTGTTCAATGGTCAAATTCGGCATTTGAGTACTGCAAACTTTTACTGAAAACTGCTTGCAAGTTTGTGCCTGTCTAGTGTTGTGTCAACAAAATATTATGCCTGTATCATGTCCCAACAAAAAGTTATTGCAGTTTCAAATTTTCGGTTAATTACTGAGCACCCTACACACACACACACATTATTAGAAAATTCAAACTTTTTTTTAAAGTAAAGTTGTCAGGAAGTTTTAATATGCATAAAATAGTTCTATTTTAAGGATTTCCTGACTTACAAATATCCATCTCCTCCATCCTCTATAAAAATAAGCAGAAAGATTTTGATTTAAAAAAATGTGCAGCTTAACAAGTGTTTAAGATACTGTAAAGACAGTTTTCAGACATTCAGTTGACTAATACAAAATCAGTTGTTAGTCATTATGTGAATTAATACAATGAAACTAATTCACTAATTTACTTCAGGGGTGTAAAAATAATAAATTGCATCTGCAGATAGAGAAATAATTTAACTTAAATATTTACGTTTCGTACAATGTAAGCACAAATGTGAAATGTTAGCTAACATAGTTTTTTGTATATTAAGCATATCAATATGTATTTATCAATAGAAAAGCCAGATGAAATCTTGGGCCCCGATTTGAATACAAATGCTGAAAATTTTAAAAGCACGAGAACTTAATGCATTAAAATTACAATGAATACATTTTATATATGATGCAAAGGTACTAGCTGTTTTAGCTGCCAAATATAGTACTGTAAAGATTTTTTCCCCCCTTCTAGAGATCTTGTTAAAGTTTGGAGCTCTTTGACACTTTTTTCAAGATATGATGGATTAGATTGCATGTTTAGAGTATATAAGGTATGTTTAATCCAATTAGAAAGTTTTAATTTTATTATGGATTATTTCCTGTTGCCCATTTTTTCTTAAAAATTAATATTTCAATAATTTGAGTGTATTTTACTAAAAACTGATTTTATTTTTCTAATTTTTTTTCTGATAAGGCATGCATATCATTTTAGAAAAAATTAAGAATTATTAAAAAAAAAGTTTCAGTATTGTTCAGTTTTCATTCATTTACATTAGTTATTGGTAAACTTATTGTGTATCATAGACAAATATTCTAATGTAGTTACAATAAACTTATCTGTTTATTCCCCCCTCTTCTGTCAATAAAAGACTCCTATAGAAAATTTAGTGTTTGCTATAGCAGAATACTTGAAAAAATATATAAACCAGTATGAAACTTTTGAAAAAAGTTGCTGAACCATGAAGTTTAAACATTCCAATTTTACTAAGTCATTAGTTCATAAAATTCAACATTAAGTAATTAATATGCAGTAAGTAAAAAGGTCCTTGAGATAAATTTTGGCCTTTTTTTTTTCTTAAATTTTACAGCAGAAACATTAGAATTCAGTTGTATCCATTAATCCTTTGCACTCCAAATTATATTTCAGTTTTGTTACCAGCAGTTTCTAATGCTTTTATAAGTGTCTTGCCTATTCAGATAATGTAGACGCACGCCAGGCGCGGATACATTCAAAGGTCTTGCAGATAGTTTTCCGGTAATTGCAAGGTTTTCTTTTCTTTTTTTAAAAGATGGATAGTTACCTAAAAGAAGTACCTTTTTTAAGTCACTGTACCACAAGCGCGTCGCACAGATGTATGTGTGTATGCATACATACACGTGTTCATATACGCAATATGTATTCAGTTATCACGAGCTATTATGAGTTTGCAGATAGTTTTGGATTATGTGCGCAGATAGTTTTTTCTTTTATCTGACTATGGTGTCTTGTTTGAAATTTACTTTGAATTGTAAAAAAAAAAATCATTTCCTTAAGGCATTCCTCCCTTTGGCAGATGGCTTTAGTGTGCTTTGCCTTAACAATGTGAATGCGACATCTATTCGTTTGGATTTTTTAAAATGTCAATTGCGACTCAACAAAAGAACTCCCAAGATAAAATCTTATGTCAAGTCACACTCAACTCTTTGCACTCCTATATGTTAACATTTCATGTTTTTCATTTCACCATGTTCCTTGCTTATTAATGGAAAATAGACCAGGTGTGTTAATAGAAAATAATTACCTTTTATGTTCACAGTATACCTAAACAGCAAAACATGTGTTCTGCTACATATTTGTAGTGTTGACTCTTCTCTCTAAGCTAAAACAACTATTTTGGGTTTTCTGGGATTTGTTTGATACTTTATCAGTTTTTTGATGTTTGGTTGAAGAAGTACTTTCTTGCTACTAATAAATCTGGGAATAGGTCACAAATTGTATTTGAAAGTAAGACCCTTCTTTTGGTAACATCTTAACTTTTAAACCTTAGTTATTTTAATTATTTCAAAGGCATATTATCAGTTAAGAGGAAGTTTTTAAGTTAACAAAATTTTTCTATTTGTTGTGATAAAATTGTACACATTAAAAAAATAAAAATAAAATAACCATCAACCAGAATTATGTAATTTTTTACATTGCTGATCAACTATTTATCAACTTATACTTGTGTTACTTTTCAGGTTACACCTCTTTTATGTTGTTTGAATTTAAACAGTCATCTGTATGAACACCAAGAAACAGAAGATTGTCCAGCTGTAAATACTCACACTCATTAGTAATGTACATTTAAAAAAAAATGTGAATAACTTGTAAATAAACTTTGTTAAATGTTTTATCTGTCGATTTAAAGAAGATACATGCCAGTTTTCAAAAAATTTTAATGCATTAAAATGAAACAGTGTAAAACAAAGATAAATAGAATCTGTAGAAGAGTAAAACCCATTTGATTCTAGCAATTCTTTGGCAGAAATTAAAATACCCAGCTGCCAATTTGATTAAAAAATTAAAAAGAGTTCAAAGTTCATCACAGATTTTTTTTTAGCCAAGAGCAGAGGAACAGATGACAGCCACACCTCTTTCGTAAAAGTTGTGTTCCTTTTGCTGACCAGCTACAGCTAAATTGACGGTGAAGAGGAGTTCACTGCGAGTGGTATTTAAATAAACAGGAAGAGTAACCTATGTATACAGAAAAAGGTCATATTTTAGTGATTAAATAAATTTTTCAATTAAATTCATAGAAGTTTTATGTGCAAGAACAACTGTTTGTACAAGGTTCATGGCTTCCCAGTATTCTTAAATTTGATTAGCAGTAGCTTAAAAATAGAAAGTTTATACATTAACTACTAATTAAGTAAACCATTCATCATTATTTTACAACTATACACATATCCTCCTACAGTCCTAGAGGAATAAGAGCTTAGGTTAAAAAAAAAAAAAAATTAAACAGCAGAATTTTTTTAACATGTTCAATTTAAAAATGAAAAGAAAAAGTTTCAATCATCTCATTCAAAAATATCAATGCATGTACATATTTATATACAGTAGAACCTTGATTATCCAAAAAATTGCCAAACCTACTTCAATTCAGGTTAAGGCTGTTCTACCTGAAAACGGAGGATTTCGGTTGGCTTTCGCTCAGGATAGGAAATAAACTTATAATTGCATAACTATGAAGTTTTCCAGAATGCTTTCTCTAAAACTGGAATAGGAACTGACATTGAGATAAAATTTGAAAAGTTATTTAATTTTTTGAAAAATTTTATCAAACTTGGCACTTTTTTAGAGAAAAAGCAATTTTCTTGACTTTTGCTCCGAAAAAAATTTACGATGTTATAATTATGAGAATTTTACGAATGTTTCCTCGGAAACTAGATTGAGAACTGACATTGAGATAAATTTTGAAAAACTATTTTTAATTTTTTTTTTTCAAATTGTGAAACGTGGCATTTTTTCAGAGGAAAATGCTTTTGATGGACTTGGCATTTTGCCTAAACTAAAGATCAGAAATAAACTTACGATGCCAGAACTATGAAAAAGTTTAAACTGTTTTCTCAGAAACCAAACTGTGAATTGAAACAAATTTCAAATTTGAAAAATTACTTAAGTTTTTGAAAAAAAAAAATAAACATGGCATTTTTTCAGGGAAGTTGGCTTTTTGGTTAGCTTTCACTCCAGATAAGAAATAAACTTACAGTGCTAGAATTATGAAAATTTTCAGAATATTTCATTGGAAACTATACTGTGGATGACTGCAAATTTAAAACCTGAATAATCAGTTTTATAAGAAGAAAGAAGAAAAAGCATTGTTTTTAAACTTTTTTAAATCTACAATTCAAAATTGGCAGTCTGAAAAATTTTTCTATCAAACATAACTTTGAAATATAAATTTGGATCACTTCATAATTTAAGAATGTTTTGGGGCCAAAAATCTATTACATTTTGTTTTTACAAATTTTATAATTTTGAAACTCATAATGGTTTATGTAACCTAACATACATGACTTCTGATCAAGATTTAAAATAAAATTATAGCAGAAGAGCTACTGAAAAATCTTAATGTTTTATGAACATTAAGTTTATAAGAGCAATTTAATTTAAAAAATAAGTAAAGATGTTATTTCAGACTGAAATTCAAAGAATTTCAGCAGTTTTATTGTGTTTCAATCGAATTTCATTTGAAAAACTCTCTTACTAATTATAATATTTTACATCAATAAAAGTTCATTTTATTGTTTCAATTTTAGATTTTTAATTATATTTATAAAAATTTTCAGAGAAATACTAAAAAATAAATCTACTAATTGTTTCCATTACATGAATAAAGATGGCACGACATGTATCCTTAACCGCCACATTACCCATTTTTCAAGGTTTTCCACTAGTCCCTGCTTTGACTTACGTTCTTCAGATTAAACAGCCTTAAGACTGAGCATACCTCAGATAACTGAAATCTCTAATAAAGCAGACAATCATTTATCGCAATATTTTGACGGGTAAATATTTTTAAATAATTACACACAAGAACAATAATATGTTTTGACTGATTTGAGCTTTAATCAATTTTGATTAGTTTTGTATGATGTCTTTACCTTTGTATCTCATATAACGTCAAAAATGATTAACTATAGAATGTTAAAATTTTGCAATAGGACTGCTGTAACATCCAGTTGTGCAACTTCCTTTTTGACTATAATTGACTGGGTAGTTTACAGTCAGCCAAAGGATTTTAAACACATTAAGGTCCATGGACATCTTCAATACATAAAAACTGTCAAGCTCAGTAATATCGCTTATTATTTGGCAAGAAATTGGCAAACTTCAATAATATTAGAGTATGGTAGCTCAGTTTCTAAAGAAATAACTTTGAATAAAGTGCATCAACAATTTATATATTTTAATAGACATACAAGCAAGTCATGGGGTGTTCTCATAAATTTTTTGGATTACGCAATTCACAAGAACTGAGGCTGCTATGTCTTTAAAATCAAATAATTAATAGAAATTCTAATTCCTCTAGTTTTGAAATGTTAGTTTTTGTTTCCTCATTTTAAGTAAGGCATGAGAAGAAGGATGGGGTGGGTTATGTTTATATTAAATGATTTTTTAACTACAATTTTTAAGAATGGTGTATAAAAGTCTTACCTCAGCAGCTAGTTTCTTAGCTTCAGTTTTCCTAAAATAAAAATATAAATAAATAAATAAGAAGTACTGAATTTACTCTTGACAGTAATCTATAAAGAAATATAAATTTCCTTTTAAAGACTTAATGACCAGCTACCTTTTGAACAATACATAGCCAAAACAAATATATTTATTTAATATTCTATTGTTTAAATTTTTTTTTTTTACATGTTTACTCGAATTTATTGTAGATTTTTATCGTACTTACATATACAGGGTGGTTGTAAACTATGTCAAAAATGTAAAGGCAGGCAGTCGGGACAAGGACAGCTCAAAATCTCATAGCAATGTGGGGTCGGAAATGTCTTTATGTACCTGTTAATAATCGCTGTAGAAGAAGTGTTGAAGTAACAGTGAACTTTCTGACCATTGTTTGTCAAAAAGCAACACATTTTTTACAGAAAGCACTCAACTATATCTGATAGTTTACAAGTTCTATTTCATTTCATTGATGAAAGTGTCAGAGAAAAGTTCAGTTTTATGAAACTTGATTAAGAATTCAGACAAATAGTTCTTATGTGATTGTTAACAGGTACATAAAGACAACATTTCTGACTTTACATTCCTATGTGATTCTGAACTGTCTTAGATCCTTCTACCTACCTTTACATTTCTGACATATAGTTTAGGACCACCCTGTATATTATTTCATGATAATGCTAAATGAGAGAGAGAGAGATAGAAAAATCTTTACTTACTTAATCCAGCGAAGAGTAGTTAAAGGAAGTTCTGTAGATATTGTAAGGGTAAGATATAATTGACTGTTACGGCATTCAGCTCCTTGTAATTTTAAACCTAAAAATTTTCACAGAAACAGTTAATTTTAAAACCGTAAGTATAACTGCTTAATCTACATTATACAGTCAAATTAACAAATGTTAACTGTAATAAAATATTCAGCAAATAATTTAGATTGTTTAGTCTTATAACCATCAAAATGAAAATGCATTTGCATATTTTTAAACTTTGTTTCAACTGAATAAAAATAAAACATTCTTAACCCGCGCTTTTCAAATTTGTCATGATGGCTCAAAACATGTTAAAAAGCAAAAACAGAGTACAGAGAAAAGATTGGCACAGGCTAGGCTGATATTTGGCCTTTTTTTCCTTCAGGACTTGTTTATAAATTTGTATGCATTAATAATAATTGTTTATTAAGATTAACATAATAATAGCACTAATATACTTGATTACATATACTTCTCCCCAAAATGGCTAAAAATGTATTTATATTTACACTGCAATAAAAAAAAAACAGTGACCATTGATGCTATCAAACTTCACACATAAAAGCCAATAATTTGGTTTAGAAATGAATGCGCTAGTATCTAATCCAGCATTTTCAAGCTTGAATCTTAGTTAATGTATGAATTATTTTAATGCTTTGAAGTTTTACCCTTCTATGCAATATCACAAGCATGAAGAAAACATTAAAATGTTATCATACTAGAAGATTCAAAATCTGCATTGTTTGACCAATGTCAACCAATGAAACCAGGGGCGTAGCCACGGGGGGGGGGGGGTCATAACCCCCCTCATGAGGAATTTTTTGCCATACAAAATGTATATTCTTCGCTACATTATCACACCCACGTATACATATATATGAGTTGTAGTAGTCGTAACCCCCCCCCCCCATGAAAAATTTCTGGCTACGCCCCTGAATGAAACTCATCCTGCTATCTGCAAGTTCAGAAAACTGCAGTAAAAACCATAGAGTAAAACAAAATTTGCAATTTCTGTTTGAAAAAAGTCATTTTTTAGAATCTGTGAACTTTGAAAAACATGAATGACTTCCAGTGATATGATTGAGACTGTATCAGGGTTTCTACAGATTTCAAAGCTTTTGCTTGCCTGACTTTCCATGATTTCTACCATCTTTTTCTCTTACTTTTCATTTTCGCATGCTTTTGTGGACTTCATATTCCATTTATTTCTAGTGTTTATTTAAAAAAAAATTAAAATTAACAACACTACAAAAAGTTTGCCTTATCATAATTTAAAGATTAAGCATATTTCAATTAGACAAGATATGTTCATATTTGTCAGGATGTCAGGTCAACGGTCATACGTTCATATTAAAATTAATTCTAAGTTTAGAAAAGAAAATGATTTCTACAACTTAAAGTATTTTGATATCATATAAAGAAATACACTTTTACGGCAACATTTTAAAAAACATGCAATAAAAAATAATTTCATGAAACAAAAATGGACTTTCATTTAAACTGTAGTAGAAATTCTCACAAAAACTAAGTTTTGAAATAAATTGAGTGATATAAAAGTCTATAAAGTTTAGATTTCAATAATTATTTTGTTTAAAAATATATGGTAAATCACAGATATTCTGTTTATTTTCTTCAGTGATTTTCTAACTAAGCAGCAATAATCAAACAGAAATCACACCTTTCCTTAAAATATAACATTTTAAAATCTTCGCTTAAATTTAGTACTAAAACTGGTAAAATAATAAACTTGATGAAATAATTTTAAAGAGGTAGTTCTCTCCAAGCAACTCAAAAAATCTAGGTATATTACATTTAAGATTTTTGCAGTTCTTGCATTTTAATGTTATTTCAGTATTCAAGGATTCTCCTTTAAGTTTTAATTGCTTCTTTTTTGAGTCCAGCTCTTTCATTTCAATTTTTTTTTAGGTCCAAACAGTGCAAAATATTGAATTTCACCATAAAATCCGATTTTTCTTACATTTCCTCGATTTTCCCTGACTTTCCAGGTCTGTAGAAACCCGTGTTAATAGGGACAATGAGTATTGTTACAGTCAGGATTAATTTCTAGCAAAAAAAAAAAAGTGCCTGAGCACTAATATTCCTTGCAGTTCATGTTCATACACAGTGGCATACTGTAACCCCCCCCTGCAGTATGGGGGTTGGTAGTACATTCTATTAAAATAATGAGAATTCAAAGATTTTCCCGAGTAATAGTATTGGACATACAGTCGAACCTCCATATATCGAACCTCCCTATATCAAAATTTTCTATATATCGAACCCTTAGCAAATCTCATTGTTCATTACATAGAAAATGTGTTTCTATATATCGAAATTTTTTTCACGCTATATTGGGAATTTTATTCCACTTTAGAACCGATTGGCTTATGAAAAATAAAGGTCATGGGAAAAGAAAGGTCATTGAATATCACTATGAACCCTAGGATAGAAATCAGCTGGGGTTGAGGGGTGGACAAAAGTTTATTGTTCGTTTCTGGAATTTCTAAATTCTGCCAACTCGTTTTCGAATTTCATTTGCAATGTGTTTTGTTTATGTTGAGACTACCTTAGCAACACGACACGTTAAAGCGCAACAGTTCAAAAGCTAGTTTCCTAGCTATCTCTTCTACTTCAGTGAGATGATTGTTCCTCACTCCTAAATCTGCTTAGTTTCAGTGAAAATTTTTAGTGCTTCTTAAATTCGTTGAATTTTTACATTTTCTCTCGATTACAATGTTAAAAAGAAAACCACCTTTTAATTATTAACTTTTATTTAGTGTGATTCGCATATAAATTAGAAATTGAGTTTCGTATACTAAAATTAGCTATATTTTAATGTTTTAGGAATGATTATGATAAAACTAAGATCGCTTCTATATATCGAATTTTTTTTGTCAATTTGCTACTTGGATATATGGAGGTTCAACTGTATTTTCATTATTTCACAGAACAGAGAAATAGTCTGAAATTAGCTAACCCAATGAAACCTCGAAATGAACAAACCTAAACAATACACAATAGAAGACCCAAAATCTGTTGGTCTCAGGACTCAGATCGGTTCGAGGTGACACAAATCCCTATTGGTCTATTCGTTAAAATCAGTGTGTAAAAAGGGGGAAGTTTTCAAGTTAATGTACTGGTGGGCTCCGGAGCACAATATTCATGAGCTCTGCTGGGTTTTGCCCAATATGTAAAAATTCACTCTGAAGAAAGAAGCACAGGAGCTGAGCTCCTATGCAAATTAAGTCTTGATTACAGTCACAAGATACCAACTCTGTCGATGACAACTCTGAGGATGTTCAAAAAACTCAAAATAATATTTGATGAAGGTCGGGTACTGGCAGAGAAATATCTCAGATTTTTTTAAGTAGCAAAGCTGTGCTACAGCACAGGAATACAATATGACCCCCCCCCCACACACAAATTAGAGCATTTCAAAGTCTTAAATTAGTATTCAACAAATATTTAAAGAGTTTAAATAATTTGTCAACAATCTCACAAGTCTGCATATGTATTATTCCCCTGTAATTTTGTATGTTATAATATAAGTAATATGATTTGTTTCCCCTGTTTTTACTGTATTTATTTAAAATGTGGGTGGGGAAACAATATTTTTATAATCATGATCTAAAAACAGCAAGGTCTGAAATCAAGCTATGCAGATTTTGGGCTTTCTACTGTTTTCTAAAACGAAAGTTCAATTCATGAGTTTGAACTGGGCCATAAATTTTGTATATTGGTAATGAGCAACCTCTGGCCCTCGGGCTGGATGTGGCCCATCCCGGCCCATGAAACATAAAACCCCCATAAAAACCATTCAAAATCCCATGTCTCTACTATGCAGCCTGTGAGTTTGCTTACATCCTAAAGTTTGTCTCATAACTTTTTAAAGGTTGCCCAAGCCTGCCTTAAATCATGAAATGCGAATCATTTTCTTTCGTAACTTCTATACGTCCCCTAAAATGCGATTATCCAAAGTAAATTTTTTGCTATGAGAGCCACTGAAACGTGGTTTAATCAACATGTAATTAGTGCATCACCTCATAAGCATATGGGGCTCATTTTACTAAAATGGAACAACTGTAACTTTTTGAAAATTTACGAGTTTTTTTTTAAAATTAATTTTTGTTTTTTAAATGTAGTGCTTTTTTCTTGCCTTATTTTGAACAAATTTGCTTTGTCCACTTATCTCTAATAGAAAGTGAGTTACCATCTTTTAGGGGAATCCTATAAATGTATTCTGATGATAAAGGTTGGGCAAAATGTGAACTTATACATCTTTGGTCAAAAAAATATGTATAAAAATTAAGCAAATTATTAAAACAAATGACATTTACCAGTAACTCCAAAGCTGCATTCATCAAGATCACCAGGTTTTTCATCTTTATCTAAAATTGTAACCTAAAACAGAATAAATTTTTGTAATTTAAATGTTTTCAAAGGCAAACAACACATTTAATTATACACGAAACTTATTTAAAATTGAAAAGAAACTTTAAAAAAAGAAAAAAAAAAAGGAAAAGAATTTTACCTCCATTGTGAGTTCTTCTAAAGACCAACCATTTGCTTGAGCAACATACTGACGAGTTGCTGTGATATATGCTTCAGGGTTAAATAGACCTCCAAGCCACACATGTAAATTCTTTGAAGTTACCAGAAAAATAAATTATATTAGTTTACTGATATTGAACATTCAACTAAAAACATAATGAACTTAATATAATAATTGAAGGTCAACTGAAAACATAATAAACTTAGTATAATAATTCAAGGTAAGAAGGCTTATAGTCAAATCGTTAAGTTTTGAAAAACCAAAACACACTTTACTGAGCATACAATTAAAATAAAATTGGAAACACAGAATATAAACATAATTCCATATTTTCTTAAATTAAAGTTATGAAACGCTTATATTATTTGACTTTCAGGTCTTAAAAGGCACAAATTAATGCATTTTCTAACAAAAAAGGTATTTTTTAAACAAACAAACAATAATAAAAAAGGTATAGCTTTTTAAGTGTCTGCTGTATCATAAGTAATTTTTTTTCAGTTATTATGCAGAAATATAAAATAAAATAGACTTACCTTCAGAGCTGCAGTACCCCCAGAAACAGAAGCGGTAGAGACTTTTTGAAGCTGTTTGATTCTGTCTGAAAAATCTGTAATCCACTGAATAACAGTGCAGCCAGAGGGAACAGTATAACAACGCCAATGAGATGGAAGAATACCTAATAAACATACATAAAAAGTTGATTTCTAACAATTTCATTTGCACCATAAGAAATCCTGCAAAATATGTTTTAAAAACATTACCTTTTGCTAAATCACTTATCATAGAACGATGGAAATTGGTTTGCTTTTTCTCTCCTTTGCATATTAAAATAGCATCTTCTAAATCTCTACGAACTATCTGCAATAATTTCACAGCCGCATTCACCTGCAGAAATTTTACAGATTTATTCATGTATATTATGAAATAACTCATCTGTGTAATTTATATACATGTACAGTTTGATTATATCTATATAATAATTTATTTTTGTATGCATGAAATTACGTTTTAAACAAGATATAATTAGTAAAGCAAAAAAAGTTTATCGCAGATAGCTTGAGAGATGCCAAATATTGTGCAATATTTATACTTGAAGTGGTTCATTTAAGAACAAGTTACACTAAGAGTAGGTAACTCATTAAACAAGGTTTCCAATTCAGCAAGAAAATGAGAGATTCTAACAAAATCTATAAAAAATCTGAAGTAAAAATTTATTGTGTGTACCAATTTCTCTCTTTCCAGTTCATTTACAATGTTATTTTCCCCCTTCAAATTGGATACTGCAAAATCTAATACCCCAAAGTCTAATTTCTCAATGTTGTTTGCAGAATTCTATAATGAATTATAAACACTTAAGAATATATAAACACACAAAATATAGCTTTTGAAAATGTAAACAAAGATGGTGTGGCTACAATAAAGCTTTAAATAATGGTAAACAGAACACCTACAAATACTCCTTGCTAGAACCTAGACTTTCTTATGTTAAAAGTGTTTTCCGTTCTCTGTTTGATAAAAAAAAAAAAAAAAAAATGAGAAAATGCACACATGATAGAAGTAAGAATCCAAATTAGAGTATCAACCATTGTTTATGGGAATGCTTACCCAAAATGTTTTAGTTTTGATTAATACTTGAAAATTAGGTATTTTAAATGCTGTTATCTGTTTTCACTATGGTGCTTACAACCACACAAAAGTTATAAAATATTAGGGAATTGAACCAAGCCAAAAGATTAAATATTACTTGAGAAAAATTGATGAGGCCTGAGTTCGAGAAACATCACTCAGTTTCCAAAAACTTTCTAAATCAGACAGATTTAAAAACAAAAACCATACGATGCAGAAATGATAAATCCAAATGATTATGGCCCTGGAATGTTTTAAAACAATATATTTTAAACATTGTGAGTATGCTATTAGGTTTTTGCCTTTTTCTCAAAATGTAATTTAAAAAAAAAAAAAATGCTTTGATACCCTTTTCTAAAAGTCTGCTTCAGGTAAACAGTTGAAACTTTCCAAAATTGTTTAAGTAACTTGTTTCTTTAAAAATACCTATCATTATAAATGAGTGAAAAAAAAAAAAATGTAAATGATTTTGTTTCTTTAATTTTTAGGATTTTAAAGTTTTTTTTGTAAGATATTTTTAATACTTTATAGCCAAAATGAAAATTGCTTTTTATTATTCTCAGATAGTCTGTTTTTTGAGACATACAAAATTTTAAGGTGATAGTTTTTTAGAAAAAAGTACCAAACAGGCAAACTGCCCAAAAATATTGTAGATATGTAAAAAGTTAATTAGTTCTTAAAAACTAATTTATACATCAAATTCATTTTTTTAAAATTTACATATGGGCTATAATGTGTGCATATAAAGTGGGGAGAAAAAAATTTCAATTCCCTATCAAAATTTCAATTCCCCTATCTCTATTTTTAAATAAAATATATTAAGTCCTTTACAAAAACTGCCTCTTTTTACTTCTCGAGATGTTTTATGCGTCTTTAATCTATTCACTTTTGTAATTAAAAAGATACAGAGGAGAAGACTCTCCATTCAAGATTTGAAAAGAACAAGTCAAACAAACAAAAAAAAAAGGTGACCTATCTTTGATAATATGCTTCATAATACTTATTGTTCCTCCCTGAAACTTTTTTTGGATATGTCAGAGTTTCTCAATCTTTAAGAAACCCAGGAATTCAATTTAAAAATGTCTAATTTCACTTGAAAATTCTAAGTAATTACACATAACAAGGGACATACCTCTCTTTCAAAATATCTATACATTGGATCTTTAATATTTTCCACAGTCCTCTTCAGAGATGGCAAACTTTGAGGAACCAAACGCAGCCAAGTGGCTGCAGAGTTATGTAGAGTAATCATCCAAGCAGGACGGCTATCTGCTTTGTGCTTAGATTCAGATTCTTCGGCAGAGTACACAACTTCATCATCATCTTCCAGCAGTTGCATTTTGAGTAGCTTTGCAATCATAGAAGTACCTTAAAAAAATTGTGGTGAAAATTTAATTTGTGAAAGTTGTTTGTCCATCTTTTCAAGATGCTGTGAATTGGATTGAAATATTTAAGAATTTATGCTTTCTTGCTACAATTTCAGGACCTTGACTCTTTGCACAATCATTAATTACAACTCTATGTCAGTCATCATGTCAAAAAACCATAGACAGTTTTTTCTGTTAACACGGATAAAACGATTAATGGTAAAAAAAAAAAGAAAGAAAAAAAGGGGGCATTAAGAGAAAAATTAAGGTAAATACATATGAATAGCTTACTGCAGTGTTTCCCAACCTTTTTAGCTGGCGGACCCCTTTTTCAGGTAAAAATCCACGGCGGACCCCTGTCAGTCGGCGCGCACGCGACCCCGCTCCCCCGGAGTTTTCAGAAAGTCAAGCACCGACACTAAACTACCTGTGGGTCAACACTTGGGAACCTCAGACGCTGTTCAAGCGTGGCCACGCCCCCCCCAGAAAGAGCCGGCGGACCCCTAAGGGATCTGCGGACCACACGTTGGGAAGCCCTGGCTTACTGGATTTGTTTTTCTATCGCTTATTTGTTTGTTTTATTTATAAATTTATGTAAATTAACACATTAAACATTAAATTCTAAACAAACTAGTTCTAGTTTAGAAGTGAAAATCGATTATACAACATTATCATGTAGACAACATTTTCCCAGTCTCTTTGTCATCGTAAAAAAACAATGCTCCATTATATGTAAGAAACGGGGGGAAAAAAAAAGAAAAAAGAGAGAAAATTAAAGTTTCTATTTTATATATATATGTGTTCACTAATTAAAATCTTTCAAGGAAAAGATACAGGTTTAACAGACTCATTTAACAATTTTTGCTGAGATACAGGAATTTTTAATAGTAAGTAATACAAAGAAAATACTTTTAGGCCTTTTACTTGCACTTATTAATGCCTTAAAAAGATTTAAAAAAATAATATTTGCAGTTAGTAAGGGCAAAAAACTGAATCCTTTCTCCTATAATATTACAATACATTGCTAGTTTTATTTTTTCTTAGTTCTCTGTCATTAAGGCATGTTCAATCTTCTAAATATTATTTCTGCATTAAATAATTAAAATAGATTTTATGCATATAAATAAATCAATAAACAAGGATGGTATATGAGTACTTTTAAGCTTACAATCACATACAGTGAAAACAAAATTGTAAATTACCTCGAGTTAACAACAACATTTTTTCAGCATTATTAGGCAAACCAAGCCAAGATGGTGCCTGGCGATCAGATAGATTTTCTACCCAATGGAGGAACTGATCTCGCCTGGGAAAAAAAAAAAAAAAAAAAAAATTCAGTAATTTATATCGAATGATAAATATAAAATGTACTATCAAATGAAAAAGTAAATTTAATTAATTTTAATTATGTTACTATCGCTAGATAAATTCAAATTACTAGTGCATAAAAAAATTCTCATAAAACACATTTAACAAAAATGTGTAATAACAAAATGTACTATAAACAATTTATTTACTTTTGTGTATATAGTTAAAAGTACTTTTCCTTTATAGAAGTTACATCTATTATTAGAATTTAAAGGGAAGGTGTTCAAAAACAGTTTAATAAAAATATTTCTTACTTAAAAATTAATTACTAAATCAGGACAATAATTTAAAGGCATTACAAGAATGGAAATAATTAATTAACAATTTCAAAACTATTTAGCCACTAAGTGTATAAGATATTTTATTTACAAACCTTATCCCTTCAGGCATAGTAATGACTTTGGCATCTACACCATCTACTCCAGTAACAAGAGGGAAATCAGGCTCAAAACTTTGTGCAGTGAACAACTTGGTTAAGAACGAGTTCAATAATCGCTAAAATAAAGAGGCATTTAACGATACACATTAGTAAGTAACAGTAAGCATTAGTAGAACAGACTATGAAAATTGAGAAAACTCTTACCTGATCAAATTCATTATCAATTTTACCACCATATATACATTGACTCAATAAAGTACAAATGGCATCCCAAGGCACTTTTTCAGGAGGTAAATTAGTTCTTCCCTAAAATTAATAAAAAAATTTCTGAATACCAAGAAAGATAAATACATTGATTGAAAACAATGAATATAAACAATCTATAAACCAGCATTATTAATAAGTAGTTAATTGAACAACTTCAATTTTTACACACACAAAACAAGAAGTATGTGTGTATATGTGTGGTGGTGGACGGTTATTAATAAACTGAAAACTTTCTTCGCTTGACCATACTTCAAAAATCAGCAAATGTTACAAGCTTTTATTTTTATAACTTTTATTTTTTTATATTTTTTTCAGGAGAGTTTATTTCACGAATGATAATACATACACAAAGCATAATACTTACATTCTATCACATACAAAGTTTTAAATTGTCTTTAGTAAAAATTAAAAGGATTGAGTTAAAACATTTATAACAATTTATGCATTTATTTTTGTTTATACCTTTAATGATTAAAATTAGAAATTTTACTAAACATTACTTTTAATAATATTCACTGTATCAAATGTTTTGAATAAAGACAGCAAAATTGGAATACCATTGCCACAGTTTCAATCCATGTATCAAGTGTATCACAAGCTACTCTCAGATCAGATTCATTAAATTCGTAGCGTTTAGACCAGCCAAGGGGAGCATACCGCAAACGTTCTTGAACCACAGCATGGAACCAAGCAAGAAGGAAGTAGAGTCGGGCTCGTTCACCAGGTGCCTATAAAAGTTATATTTTTTGATTAAGATACTAAAAGCTACTTAATCCTTTTCATTTTTTTAAAACACGATATTGTCTGACACTATTTACTTTCATATAACAAACAAATACTAATAGGAAACCTAAATTTTTAAATACAAAACATTTATTAATAGAAATAACTAACTGCGATTTTGCAGTGTTGAAGTAAATTTAAATGTAGGAGATGAAAAGTGCCCCTAAATAGCTTTTAGAATGATAGAGATGTAATTTACCTTTTTAGAGACCTGATCTATGCTCATGTAACAAGATATATATTCTTTGTTTTATTGGGTTAAAAAATTTACTCCATGAATTTGTGTGAATAAGAAACATTAAAAGTATTACAAAGCACACTGTAACTTTGTCTTTTTTGTACTTATTATAAATGCATTGCAGTGAAAACTGTAATGAAGTTGAAGGATTTTACATCACTACCACTGGGAGGGTTAAAGTAAGCATTAGATGAAATAAAATTTTAGATCTCATTTAAGACAAACAACAGTTATTTAAAATAAATGATTGAAACTTTATTATGTTGGTTTATGAGTTGATGGCAGTAAGAAAAATCTAAGCAACCTCATTAAAGCAGAAATAGATAAAAATAGAAACATTTTTGTAAGTAATTAAGTAAACATGTTTTTAGCTTAATTTAGTTAAAGAAAACTTATATTTCTTAATTTAAGTTTTATGTTAAAAGATAATGAATTCAAATCATGAACAGTAGCAAAATTTCACAAGAAATACATGCATACTTTTTATTTTGTAAAACATTAAATTGAAAAAGCTCCAAAACAAAATCCATAAAATGAACCTGTAAACTTTGTACAAATTTATTTATAACAAAGTTTATATAAGAGATGTTCTTAAGAGTCCCTACCTTGAGTTAAAAACTACTATGCTAAAAATCATCTTAAGAAGCTTGAAAATAACACACAATTGCAATATGTCCATAAGAATAAAAAAAAAAAAAATTAGTTTACAGATTACAACATTACACAAAAGCTTTTGTATACCCCCTTTTTTTATCATAAAAAAAGACTAACTTTCATCATTCTTTGTGCAGGAACAGCACTGAATGTTCGCAGTAAGTTGGCCTTGATTCCTGGTGGTGGTTCAAATACAAATATACGTCCAGCTCTAAGCAGGTTGACAGGCACTTTGGGATGAATTTCTAAGGTAAGGAACAATCTAAATGATGCATGAGGTTTCAAAGTGTGCAATTTCTTTTCCAACTGCACTAACCATTGAGGAGCAAGATGGACATTCTTTAACATCACCCACCTTTAAATAAACAAATTCTTAGAATGAATTAACTTTAATGGTGTTAATAAAACAAGAATACTACTAATACTGAATGAATCTTTCCCTGAACAAAATATTTCTTGGGAAATTATGAAAATTATTAGGAAAAGTAAAAAAATTTAATTTAAACTTAAAAATACATCATCTACAAATAAGTATTTGGATACCCATGCAAATGAGGATATCTGCAGTCCTGATCTACTCCATGCCTTCTGTACTTAAATATTGTATAGGAAACAGCATTTGCATTAGTTGCATGCAAGATGCCACAAACTTCAGAGCTGTCTGACTCCGAGAAAGGTGTAATTGTTCATATATTATAGAAATGGATGATCCTTAAGGGACATATCTAGTGAGTTAAGCATTCCAAAATCATAAGTGGCTTTTATGATTAAGAAATGGAAGGTGAGTGGTGATTGTCGGAATGTACTTCAAAATGGCTGACCTACAAAACTAAGAGATAGAGACCGATGAGTGCTGTCCAAAGAAATTTGGAAAAATTACAACAAACTGATGGCCCACATACCCCAAGAGTTCCAAAAAGCATCCAGGACTATTGTTTCAATTAATACCATCCACAAGGAAGCACATTTACTTGGTGTCCAGGGTCATGCTGCTGCCCATAAGCCTTTGTTTACAAAATCCAACCACGCTGCTCAGTTGAGGTGGTGCAAGGCACATCGAAATTGAACCATAGATGAGTGGAAACAGGCTCTCTGGAGTGATTAATTGAGGTTCAACCTCTACCAGTCAAATAGCAGAGTCTGAGTTTGGCATATGCCTGGAGAATACTGCAGGCACAGTGCATTCTGGCAAAAGGAAAGTGCGATGGAGGTTGAATTATGGTCTGGAGATGTTTCTGGTGATACGGACTGGAACCCTTGATCCCAATTCATGGTAAGCTCAATGCTGACTTCTACTCCAATATTCTAGACAACAATGTGCTTCCTACACGGTGGCAATTTTACAGGTTGGATCATCATTACTCCCAGGACGACAACACCATTTGTCATGTTACGAGATCCACTATGGATCTGTTTGATGACAATGGGGTGAACGAACTGGATTGGCCTAATCCAGACTTGAATCCTATAGAAAATCTCTGGGATAAGTTGGATCACCAAATTAAGGGGTGCAGCAACCGTCCAAAATCGGCAAAAGAACTTATATGTCTTCTCCAAGCGAAGTGGCAGAAAATACCACTGTCTATCATCCAAACGCTTGTGGAAAGCATGCCCTGGAGGGTTAAGGCTGCAACTTCCTCAGATGGAGGCTCTAACAACTATTGAATAGGAATGAATTGTGTTTATCTTTTTTTATCACAGGTGTCCAATTACTTTACTGGTAGATAGTGTATAATACTTCAAACAAGAAGCCAGTGCATTATTTCAAAGAGCTAATTTCAACGGTAAATTTTTACATTTGATTTTTTAATAAAAAAAAAAATCAGTGAATTTAATCACAGAACATACTTTGTCTTTTTTCTAGAAACTTATCAAACTTTCTTTTGAAATTTCCACCGGACATTTTACAAAATTTACTAAAATGACAGTTATAAGAACGGTCAGGAAGAATAAAAATTTTTTACTAAATTTAGGCAGTACTTCAGAGGTTTCACCATAGTTGAAAATTATATTTTTCTTTTTAAGAAAACCAAAATTCAAAAAAGTTTGAGTCTAAACTGTATGTGGGACTAAAGAGGATAATCTAGCACTTTAAATTATATATATAAAAGCTTACTTGTCTTCTTTAATACTATAAGAGATACACATTAATTTGAGCAATTTCGCATAGTGCATTTCATAATTCTCTGTATTAGAAAATAAAATTCATAAAATTTTTACCTTCCAGTTTTGGATGCAGAATTGATAGCTTTTTCAGCCTGGCTAAAACCTTCTGCAGAACCCATGGCAATGGATGTAATACTCTTACCCAATTCAGCTGCCAAATCATCCACTCTACCACTGGCATCATAACCTGGGACTGAACACATTAGAACAGGAGTGTTTGATTTAATCTGTAAAAAAAGACATTAAATGAAACACAGCAATATGACAACAAATAGCATTTTAAAGAACCGATGTTCATACCAATGAGAATAATGCTGAAATCTGATTCAATGTAATTATGTAATTAGAAACACAGACAACATTCAACAGCTTTTATTTGGAAGAATATTTAAAAAAAAAAAAAAAAAAAAAAAAATACATTCTCTATTGTTTTGAACACATTCTTTTAGTCAGAATTTTATATGCATGCTCAACTTATACTAAATTTAATATCAAGTATTCCATATTAAAAACAAATCATGAGGCAAAGCTTTCTTTAACTGTTTTTATACACATTTTGTATTTAACACCATTTTTTAATTATTTAAAGATAAGTAAATAACACCTTGCTTTGAATGCCAAAATTTTATTATTCTTTTAAATTAACTAACTGAAAATTAATATTATTTTAATTGAATTTATAAGTTAAAGTAAGACCGTAAAATGATATGAATAAGGCAGCAAACACATTAAAGCTCAGCTTTATAAAACAGTTTCATAATTCAAACACAACTGTTTTCTTTTTCTTTTTTTATTTAATGATGGAAAAATAAAATAAAAAAAAGAATTTCATAAAAACACGATTTTTTTTTCAAAAGTGTATTATCACAGATAGGGTGAAGAGAATTTAGGGAACATGAACTTGAACATAAATGATGTTCACATTTTCAACTTATTAAAAAAAAAAAAAAAAAATCTGGAAAAGAGCATTCATATCTAAAAACACCACAATTGCATAATCATTACAGATTTTGAAGTGTTACAGGAGGTCAAAATTCATGCATAACCATAACTGTATGTGAGACTGGCTTTTAAAATATGAAAATAGAACACATTTTGTGAAAGTTATTAAAAACAATTTTTATAAACAAAAAAGCTTAAAATTGAGGATGGGGTTTAAGAATTTTATGTCATTTAAACAAGCAAATGAACATAATTTTTTAACAAATTTTTGGCAGTAACATATTTAAAAACACTTACTTCATTTTCAACAACAGTACCCAAATCAAGTTCTACTTCAGCTTCAGCTAAGAAGCTATTTCCTAAAACAGAGGATACAACTTGCAAGGCTTTAGCAATCACTCTGTCAGGTCTGAATGCTTGAGTCACCAAGAGTTCATGCATTGCTGTTCCAATTGGTGTCAAGGGTTTCTCATCACTCCATAAAACGGGGACCTCTTGCTCAGGATTCGAACTTTCAATCCAAGTACTAAAATTCTATAAGAAACATTGAATAGTTGAAAAAGCCATTTTATAAATTAAAATGGACCATTAAAGATATTTAATGTATTCAGAGTTAAAGGGGCAAGTATGCAATGTTAATAAAATTACACATAGTTACAGTATTGCAGACTAAATATATGTATACCTCTACATTATCAAGATTTTTCTGCAAGTTTTTGAAAGCTGGAAGTTTTGAAAGGGCAGTGGCTCCTTCAAGTTGGTCAGGATTTAATCCTGGAGCATGAATGGTAGGTTGTCCCGGTAAGATTCCTTCTCTGCCTCGTAGGAAGTGATTAAACTCATGTTCAAAATTAGGTTCACTGAAATAAAGTTAGCACACATTCAGTAAAATCTAGTTTCAGAACAGTTTCAGTAAAAACATAATACATAATGTAAAATAAAATTTTCCTACCTGGACAGTCCTTTGAGGTATATTTTGCATAAAAGCAGAGCAAATATCAGACGATCTTCATGAAGAACACCACGGGTTACTCTATTGTATACAGTCTGAAAAGATATATATATAAATCAAAACTATAATACTGCATAAAACGCATCAACCTCAACGAAAACACAATTCAGAGTTTGTGAGAGTGCTCTCAGTACTAAAATATACACAAAGTAGTATAACCGCCCAAATAGTTGCTATTCTAAATAAATAAATAAATATTGTCAAAAATAAAAAAAATAAGGATTTGTTTATCAGTGATGCTTTCTCAGATGAAAATTTATTCAGAGAGCCTAACTTCTTAAGAACTCAATAAAAAAAGCTAGAGGAACAAAATAAATTAGCTACCATATTACGAGACACAGCATCAGTTAAACAAATACACTATAAAAAGAAACAGTAGAAAAACTTAAGTATTTAAGTTATAAAGCTGCCCGATTGTTTTAAAAATTAGCATTTTCAGAATTAAGAGTTTTTTTGATATTTAAATTCACATTATATTAAAAGTACATTCTGATTAAGTTTAATAAGGTAGAAAGTTATTCAACAAAATGAAAATCATTAGGTTTGAAAATTAAATAAAAATACATTTTAACATTAAAAACTTTGTTATTCAATACTTACTTGGAAAAGATCTGAAGTGATATGTGAAAGTCGAGTATGATTATCAAGCAATCCAGTTAAGTGAGGATTATTTGTAAGAACATCATTATACATGTCCAAGAAAAATTGAAGAGCATATTGATAAAGGAAATGAACCTGAAATTAAATTACACATTTAATTAATTTTATGGCATACAATTTATAAAACTAAACTCAAGCATGTAAAATTCAGTTGAAAAACCTTTCAAACAAATATTGTTCTGTAGTTAAACAGAGTGAAAGCATATACCATAAATCTGAGTAAAAATAATTCCAGAAATAAAAAATACCTTTCTAACAAAAGATTAAATTGATGAATTAAATATTACTTGCTTGAAATATTCAACTTAACTGTAGTACAAAATAATCAAAATTCTGAACTTATGTTAAAGAAAATAATTTTTATGAAAATTAGTAAAAGTTAAAAACACTTGTGAACATCCCATATTATTTTGAAAATTAATTAATATTTAAATTTAGTGCATATTAGTTAAAGAAATTTGCGCTTCAGTTAGTTTAATGAAATTTATAAACCAGGTTGCAATTTAAAAAGCTAATTTCATAATCTCAGACAAAAAATATCAAATTTAAAAATTTTAATGCGATTAGGGTAAATTACCACCTGATAATTTTAGGTGCTAAATCAATAAACAATAAATTGGCAAGCAATTATATAGCTAAGGAGCAATAAAGCAATTAAAAGCTATGGAAGAATTTAAAATTTGGGACTAGGCAAAAAATTTATGTCTGTATTAGTTTTAAAACTAATACAGACATAAGAATATTTCATATTCTTTTCTTGCAGACAATCTGTAAAATAAAACGTCTGACTGAAATTAGAAAATTAATTTTGTTAATTATTGCATCATTTGAAAAACCTTACATGAGATAGTATACTAACAAGAAAAAAAAATGAAAACTTATTTTAAAAGGAACTCACTTGATGTAAACCTTCTAAAGTGAAATAAATACTACTGCAGGCTTGAGAAAGAGGCATATACTGCTGAGACACCATTTCCACTTCACTCATGACTTTATCTGTTTCCTCTACTTTATGCATGATCTCCGAGGCTTCATTCTTCAATTTTTCTAATGTGCTTATAACGCTGGAAGAATATTATGATTCATTTTGAAATTTATCTTTTACTTTACAAACTGGCTAGCATCTTAAATAGCAACAAAGAGATAGAAAACTGAATCACTTAAAGTAAACATACATAATACATGTATCTGCCACCATGTATCAGATTTTAGCACACTAATTGAAAAAAATAATGACATGGACTGAGAGATAAGATTAATGTATACTAGAGAGTGAAACCTGTGTGATATTACTTATAAGGATGAACTGCTATAATGATATTTTGTTTAATCCCAATAGAATTGACTTTTATTCAATGCACTTTAAATATGTCTACAGCAATAATTACTTTTTACTCATACACGGTCTATCAAAACAGACAATTTCAGCCTAAGAGGGGAAAAAAAGATAACTGGTAGTATCAGACATATTCAAATGTCCTTTACTCCAGAAAATAAGCAAACAAAATTGAAAAATTTTTACAATTGTTTTTTATGTATATTGTTAAAATGTAAACTAAAAGTTTTCTCTTTTGAATTGAAAAAGAAAATAAAATTCATTCGGTATATAACCAAAAGAAACTAATGCATATATCTATTGTGTTTCAGCTGTACAATATAAATTCATTGTCTAACTTCTTCAAAATTGGTGTACAAGGATGTCCACTGACGACACACTAAGAACAGTATTTTATTTTGATAAACACAAAATAACTTCAATGTTCAAATAATGTACAAAATCTCAACCTACTTACAAATATATATATTTTAAGTCCCTACATTACTATATATGCAGATTTTACAGTATTTCACTAAAACACACATTTTAGAAATTTGTTTTGTTTTAAAAGCCCTTTATTGCATAAAGAAAATTTATAAGGTCATATAAATACCTGTCATCATCTAGAATTCTTCCTTTAGCATCATTAAGAGCTTGTAATAAAGATTTTTCTAACTGGCGCAGTCTTACATGGAATTCTCCTATCAAAGTCAAATTGAGTAATAAATGGAACTGAAAGCTATCCACATAATACTTAG
This sequence comes from Cheiracanthium punctorium, assembly GCA_038373885.1. Taxonomy (NCBI): domain Eukaryota; kingdom Metazoa; phylum Arthropoda; class Arachnida; order Araneae; family Cheiracanthiidae; genus Cheiracanthium; species Cheiracanthium punctorium. The sequence goes on along the minus strand of JAWZYV010015637.1, from coordinate 146,264 downwards.
AATAGGTAGTAATAATTATATATATATTTAACATGCTATATAACAGAATATACTCAGAAGAATACTTAAATATAAATTAAATAATGCCAGTACCATAAAATTACTTTAAAAATATTGATGGTGATTTCTTGATAAAAAGCAGGTTAATAGAAATGAAGAGGCAACAAAATATTCTGAGGCAAGAAAATTTCTCACTCCTCAGTTCAATGGAATCAACCTCAAACCCTTAATTGCAAGGTGAGCAGGAACTTATGCTAATGATTAGATGTGTTGTGTTAAGGCAAACCTGCACAAGGATTATCTGCCTGGGGGAATTGGGCAGAGGACTTTTTAGGGGGCTCTAATGTGTACTCACATTACATCTGAAGAAAACCAACCAAAACTAGAGACCGCTAGATCGTCAGCCGTACAGTAGGCTACTACTCTAGACTTTCAAACTTCAGCCATCTACCATGTTACGTGTCTCATCTACTTGGCCATGGTGAGGCTACTAATGAGCAGAATCTCTTAACTTTTAAGAATCCTGATATATGTACAAAGACCCTGAAATAATGGAAATTTGGACACTAAGGTAATTAGACATATTATTCTTATGTATCTTCAAGGGCTAAATAAATACAGAACTGGAACAATTTTTATGAACTTGAATATTCTGGTAGTATTAAACATTAGATTAAATTTGGCATCAAGATTTTAAGATACTTAGCAATTCTATTTTAAATTTGAAAATAAATATTGTTAGCCCCAAATGATGATTTAGCTCAGGAAATACAAAGAGGATTCTATATGTTTCAGAAATTAGCATAATATGCTTCATACTATGACTTGACTGACTGACTGATAGAATGTGTTTACAGGAGCACCTGCATAAAATGCTTATCTCCAGTGTGAGGTAATATGTGTTGTATTGGATATCTGTATTGATTCTCCCAAGATGGCCGGGCGAGGAAATCAGCCATGTCAGCGTCTAAGCTGTAACAGTGTGTGAGACCGTAGGAAGGAACAAAAGATTAGGAAGAGAGGTGAGTTGGCTTCAGAGGGGGAGCTGAGTCAGCACCTAAGCGCTGGCAGTGTGTAGTACCGTAGAAGGGAACAATGGATTGAGAAGAGAGGTGAGAGCTAGGAGAGGCCAGCTGATCGCTGACAGTGATGGATAGGGGCCGCAGCCCTCATGACATTGATGGATCGAGAAAAGGAGAGGAGAGAGAAACTGGCGTAGATGCCGACCTGGCCTCCCCCCGCGAAAGGCGCGGACTTCACAGGCCAGGTTGCTCGGAGCGACCAGAGGGGTGACAAAAGAGGGGGGAGAACAATGGAGTGGCATAACTATGAGGCAGCCAGGGACGCAAGAGGGGCCCGGGGACATTTCTGGTGGGTGGGGTCCGAGGGATCATAGTCGGGGAATTCCGCTATGATCTCATTCGGAAGGTGATTTAGTTTGGAGTAAAATTTGGTTGAGAGGTTAAGTAAATGCTTGCGCATAGTGGGAACTCAGAGGTCCCTTCTGATTATGTCGTTACGAATGAAGGGGTGACCATTCCTGATTTTTCTTAGAATGTAGTTTTGTTTGCTTTCTAGTTTTTGTATGTTTGACTTGGCCGAGCAGGCCCACACCGGTGCGGCGTAGGTGGCTGCCGGTCAAACGTATGTTTTGTAAAGCAGAGTCTTGTTGTAGCTGCTGATTTTTGAGTTAAAAATTAACGGTTTAATTGTTGCGAACGCAGCCTTGAGTTTGTGTGTGGCAGTGGTTGTATGTTTGTTCCAGGAGAGAGTCCTGTCGAAGGTGACTCCGAGGTAGACCTCACTGGGGCTCCATTCATACTATGACTTCTAAACAAGTATATGAACTTAAGAAAGAAATAATAAATTTTGCCAAATTTTATAGTGTTTCTCCAGTTTTAATTGGAGAATTTTGTATCGTGCCTCGATTGTCCAAGACCTGACATTGCAACGAAATTTTTCATTTAAAACTCTGAAGATACAGAAACAAAGATTTGGACATAGCAGTTGTAGCTTTGATACACAAAGATATTACATAATCCTTACAAATTACTTCTGTGAAAAATTTCTCATAAAATATTTTCATTAGCATCGTTAATGTATTTATGAATATCAGAATATGATACTTTCATTTGTTATAATCCTAGGTTTTAAAAAATGTCATGTCACAATATAGCATTTATAAAACAAATCAACAAAAGAATGAATCTTTACCTTGCAATTTTAACAAATCTGATCTCTTTTCATCAATATCCGGTCTTTCAGCTTTTAATACCTTAAAAAATTCACAAGTTGCATTAATGATAAGAAATAGTTGTAATGCACTTAATCTACATACATACAAAATATATATTTTAATTAATGTTTATATATTTTCAGACAATAGGAGCAAAAATTTCATACATATGGCAATATTGTTCTGTATTGCATAAATAGTTCATGACGTATTATTTAAAAACAAAACCTTAATTCAGCATCTACTTCTGTAACACATATCTAGATATGTTTTGTTGATTAAAATATAGCTAGATAAAGAATTTTTAATGATCTCCACCATATAAACAGAATACAGATCTATTTTTAAATGCAAACTGACTTATTAAAACTAGTTATATTATTTACAGTTAGACGTGGGGAAGAAAACTAATTTGTAATAGTTGTTTATTTTAATGCAATTATAGGCGATCTGCAATCTATCTATAAAGCAAAAATATAAAAAACTAGTTACTTGATTGAGACATTGGCTTTGTAAGCTGCTTCGTGTTACTGTAAAGTTGACAAAGGTTACACGAGAACAGATATCAGGAGGAAAGTCAACCTAAATAAATAAAAAAAACAAAGAAATTGTGTAAACTTTAAAAGCAAATATAAAATACAAATCTTAAACTAAACTCAGCCAATTTCAAAAGCACAACTCGAATAAGTTTGTAAAAGATGCGTACATACAGTTTCATGAGTAGATTTTAAATTTTCTTATTAACTCAAGATTCTACTATTATAGACAAATTATTATATTATTACAGAATCAAAATTATAGATAATTATTATATCAATAGAATCAAAAGTACAAACAATTATTATATCATATAGACAAATTACTGAAATATACATAGTTAAAAAAATTTTGTTTTATAAAAAATTGTATTATAAATACAAATTCCTCACTATTTTTTTTTTTTTTTGTACAAAGAGTTATAAAGAAAATACATTATGCCCAAGGGTACATATATTAACTTTCAGTATTTACTCTAGATGCATAAAACAAGTTACTTTAACAGAGTATTTAACCTGCATTAAAACTAAATGTCATTTTATGATAAAAATATGATGAAAATAAAATAGCTTCCACACTCAGAAGCATACTATCAAGTTTAATAAATTTCTACAACAGTTAAATTTAATATTATTGTGCATGAGATTTTGCACAATAATAGTGAAAATTTAATTATAAAGCTACATGTCAGTAAAAATAACATTAATAACACCATAAGGTATTTTAAAGAATCCATAATTTTCACATTTTCAAGTTTTTGATATGATAGTTCAGTATGTATATTATACAGGATTTAAGAAAACAATTTCAAAGTTCAAATATTGCTGCATAAATACATACACAATTAAATGACACACATGCTGTTTGTCTAGTTAAAAAAAAGTTTTTATTTAAACAAATAAAATTTCAACCTTTTATAAAAGTAAATTTATATTGTTGATGAAGGCTCAATGGTTAGCAGATTTCAAAGAAAAAAAAAAGATTTTTAAAAAACAATTATCAGGCTGTATCTCCAGTAGATTTGGCTGTGAACTGATCGTCATTCATTCATTCAGTCAGGACATCTCCCTTTATAGAGATTTGAAAATTTATGAAATTTAAGAAACACATTTGGACTTTTTGTTTTTTTTAATTTGGCGTAATTTCCATGCCATTTCATGTTTCTCAAATGCATGCGATTTTGCATTGTAGTAGCATTTCTACTATTTCAAAAGCATAAATCATTTTATGCGGGTGAAACTCGCCAAGCATGACAACCTAAAAATGGTTTTAAATTAATAATTTAAAAAGAAATTAAAAATTATGATTATCAGGTGCACATTATCAAACTCATGGGCTTATGTGTTCAAATTTTTAGAGGCTCTGCATGCTGTAGATTTGTCTGAAGATTGCACACAGACAGATTTGCAAACATTCATTTTTATTATCATAGATAATTTGGCATAAACCTGATGAAATTCCTATGCCATTTCATGTTTTTCAACTGCATGTGATTTTGTTTTACAGTAGCATTTCTGATTTGTTTCAAAAGTGTATATTATTTTATGCAAGCAAAACTTGCCAAGCATGGCAACCTAAAAACGGTTTTTAATTAATAATTTAAAAGTAAATAAAATTATAAAATTTGATTCTCAGGTGCACACTATGGAACGGGCTTATGTGTTCAAATTTTCAGAGCTCTGCATGCTACAGATTTGGCTGAAGATCACACACATACAGATTTACAAACATTCTTTTTTATTATTATAAAAACAATAACAAAATTAACTGGTGCTCTTCAGAAACAGTACACCCGTACTGAATTTTAATGGCTTCTGCAACTGCTCTACCGTATTCTTTTTATTTGTTTTAAAATTAGATGGAGGTAAATTTGAAATATTTTCAGAAACAGCACATCGATACTGAATTATAACGTGCTTGTGCAATAGCTCTTGCTCTATCCTTTTCTTGCTTCATACCTTTTATTTCATTGTTCCTGTTTTTGTTTACCATTTTTTTTTTTTTGAGTAAAATGCTGTACTGGCCAGCATTTCTGTCGACCTAAGTTACTAATATTTGCATGTATATACACACACACTTAATTCTGTAACATTATCATCATGAAAGTTAAAATCTTTTATGAAAACATTAAAAATTCTGGTTTAATCCTACATAACCCTCGAATGACCCATTGTTGACGTTATCTGTTTATAATCCTTATCATCAGAAATCGTAATACCATAAGAACTAGTGTGAAGACAGGCTTTATTCTGGTTATTTATTGGTCGGCGAGAGTATGCACATGCTCAGACATATCAAAAAGCATCTGAAAGAATCTACTTCTAGCTACGTATACGTTTTAAGATATAGATTTTCCCCTAGATGTCAGAAAAACTTGACAGGTTATGTACCTGGTAAAAGAAGTCTAGAGGAAATTCCAGATTAAGTAAAACAAGAAAAAACATACTGTTGGATCTCTAGTAGACAGGAAAATACAGAATGATGGAGACAAATCAATATCTTGATCTCCAAGTGTAATCAAAACACGGCCTCCTGTTTTTCGAACTTCTCTGTTCAGGACTGGATTTAAGATGGGATCATAGCTTTCAACATCCTAGAATACATTTTATTTTTTAAAGATTAGATCAATAAATTAAAATTTATTTAGGTTAAGATTATCTTAAGAAACAATAACATACCTGCACAAGAAGAGGATTTCCAAAACGTAGTGCACTTTCCAAATTCTTACGGAAAGAGTCATCCAAGAAACTACAAAAATAAAATAAAAAATTTGAAGCAAATACACCTTAAAATGTCCTTTTTCATAACTTAGGTATTACCATCCTAACTACTATTATAAATGCGAAAGTGCGTTTGTTTGTTTGTTTATGATGCTTTCATACTTAAACCGATGAATCGATTATGATGAATTTTGGTTTAGATATAGATGGGACCCTGGAGAAGGCTATTGGCTACTTAGAATTTTAGATTTTTAATTACTTTAATTACTGAATTTTAGATTTTAACGGTATTTAATTATAATTAAATACCGTTTTACGTTGTCTTGGTGAGTTTTGCCCGTATCAAATCAAATGATTAATGTTTTGAGTTAACAAGAACGCTATTACTTTAATGAAGAAGCATATGCATCAGAAAAACATTAAATACCATGGAAATTATGCCAGTTTTATGCCAAATTTATCTATCTATAATAATAAAAATGAATGTTCTCCAGACAAATCTACAGAAAGGAGAGCTTTGAAAATTTGAGTTTATAAGCCCTAGACTTCGGTAAAGTGCACCCTAGGCTCAGAATTTTGAAATTTTAATTACTTTTCTAATTATTAATTAAAAACCATTTTATTGCCCACACAAAATGATTTATGCTTTTGAAATAAAGCAGAAATTCTATCCACAGATTCACTTGCATTTGAAAAACATGAAATGGTATGGATATTATGTTGATTTTATGCCAAATTAAAAAGCATTAGAAAGAAAGGTCCAAATGTGTCCTATCAATGATATAAATCTGTACGTTTGCGTGTTTAGATGCTTTTGACTGAATCACACAAAACTGGTAAAACGGATTTGGAAAAATTTGTAATGAAGATAGCTTATGCCCTGGATTAACATACAGGCAACCTATCATGCATACAGTATAAATAATTCTTTTACAAAAACACTCAAGTGTCCCAAAAATGACCGATGATTTGAAAAGTCAATTAACGAAAAGCGGAAGGCAATAGAAATATACGGTTTCTGCATCTTGCTTAGGCAACCTGGGAATTTATCTCACCAATTTTCAAAATTAGTTACAAAGCGAGTCAATAGGTGATGCTGCTATTCTGTGCTTTCAGACTGGTATTAGTTTTACATCCTAGTGTATGCTTCGAAAATGGTTTATTTGCTGGAACGGCATATTTTTATTGTGCTGGAGTTTCATCACCTGGGCCACAGTTTTGTTGCAATGAGGTGCAGTTTTCAAAGAAAATTTAACGACAGAAATGGTCCAGCAAAAAACAGTACAATACTAGCATTGTTAGAAAATTTTTAACATAATGGGAATGTCAATGACGACCGTGCTGGAAATGTTGACTGCCCAAGCACAGCAGTTTCAGAGGTGAATGCTGCAGTTGCTCAGAAGATTATCCAACAGCGACTCCAACAAATTAAGTATTGTTTCAAAGCACTTTTATAGTTGTAAAATTAATCATCTACTACATGTAGTAAAAAAAAAAAAAAAATCAAAGTGTACATTAACCCCTTACAAATGTTTGCTTAAAATGTCAATGATAATTGACTTTTCTCAATGAATTCATACAATTTATTACAGAAAAAAAAAGAAGTATGTTTTTAAAAAAGGGAAATAAATGAGTTACTAAAAATGTACCTAGTTTTAGTGATTTTCTTCTCCTTGTACTCATTCAAAATAAATTCTGTAGCCTGACCAGAAGGATCTATGATCAAAGGATATCGGTTGAACCTCTTTAGCATAATTGCATTTTCAGTGCATAAATCGTCAGATGGTAAAGCATTGGCATGCCATCTTAACCGCTCATCAGCCGTGGATAAGTACTATAATGGAATAAGAAAGAGAAAATAAGTAAAATATTTTTAATGCATAATTTTTTTATTTTCTATATAATAAAAATACGATTGTTAGAATTAATGAATGAGTAAGGTTAAGAATGAAAGGAAGCTAATAGTGTTTTTCAATTAATCATGAACCAATACTAAGGTGCCGATTTTAGCAACCCAAGTTAACCCTTTCTGAATGGATGCCACATTTTGGAGTAGTACAGATTTGGAGACGTTTTGGCAAGTATGTAAACCATCACTGCAAAATTATCCTGGATGACAGATTTTCAGAGTTAAGCTTATTTAAATGGAGGTCTTTAAAATTATACTGCATTCCACATTGATAATTTTTGCATGATGATGCCACACATGCACATTTGTTGCATATACATGGCGGACATCCGAAAAGGGTTAATTTGATTTTATATTTGCAAGAGAACATATATAAAATAATATTTTAGTTTTTTGCACAACTGACACCAACATTTCGGGTCGGCAATGAGCAGTGCCTTGTCAACAAAATTTCACTGTATACATAAATTTTCAATTTATTCAAAATTTTGAATAATTTTTCACATGTTGAACAATTATTTATTAATAATTACTGTTGGATATAAAAGCTAGAATGCAGTTCAACTAACATCATGAAATAGGATATTTTAGAGATTTTTGAACTTTTAACTAATATTTCACACTTCAGAAAACTCATTAAGGTAAAGAAAAAAATCAGACAGTTTTCTCTTAAATCGATTTCAAGAACACAAAATTAAAAGCATACTAATGGCTTGCTGTCAGTACTAGACTGTAACTATGTGTGTGCACATGGAATGTTGGCTCTTAAAACTTACGTTTCATGGCTGCATAGTATTCAATAAAATAATGTGTGCTTCTTAATAAAGCCTTTAAATAATGCTAATTGTTTAACCAAATGCTGCAATTACAGCTCAGCCAATAGCTACATTACTTTAATCTTTTCCTTCACACAGGTAACTCAGTGACAAATAATGATGTATCACAGATAAACTTTTGTGCTTTAACTCATTATAATTTAAATCTACATAAAAAAGTAGGAAAGGGCAAGAAACAGCTTTATTTACAATTTTGGGGAGCGAAAACCAGACATTTCCAGTTTAAGTACAGATGTAGATTCAAATTATACAAATTTACTGCAATACTTCAAGACAGTAAATAAAATCTGATTAACTGGGAGATTACAAACTTTATTTAATCAGTTTTCTTTTTCACTTAAAATATGGTTATATGAATACTAACTAAAAACATTCAATTAGTGTTCATATTTAAAATATTTATTGCTATTAATTAATTACACAAAATTTTGCTAATTTGGAACAAAAGGTTTGAGAAAGAGGACATTCCAATCAAAAGAAAAATATTGCATTAAATCAAAGACTATATCATGCTATAACATAAAAAAAAAATGTTTCTGGAAGTTTTGACGAAAATATACATATGCAGATGGGGGAGGGGAAAGCTGTAAGTTAATTGATTTTAAAGATAATTAAAGAACATGCTAATGAGTAAAAATGTAACTAAAATTGGATCAAAAATATTTTTTCTATGCTATATATAACTTTCAAAACACAATATGCAAAGTTAACAAGCACCTTCAGCATGAGAAAATCACATCTTCAATTTTGAGCTAAACTGCAAAACATTGATCAAATGGCAATTAATCAATGACGCTTTATTTTTATTATTTTTAAGGCTTTTTGCATTCCTGATTCCACATATAAATCTGCCAAGAACTTAACCCGCAATCATTATATATTATATTTTGAACTAAGAAACACTTAGCAGGGATGAATTTCAAAATATTGATGTGAAATAAAAGAAATATGAATGAAGATAATTAAGATGAAGCTAACATTATTTAACACCTGTAAAAGTTTGTTACCTCAGTTCTTGCAAGATCTGCTCTAAACATAATGCCAGCTTGTTGAAGATGGGTACACCAATAATTGAACAGATTATTTCTATATTGCTGGTCATAATAACCTAGAGAGACAGTAAAATTAATAACTACATACAAATTTATAAATGAGTAATGAATTACATAATTTTTACTAATGAATTTATAAATGATTTAAGAGAGGTATAATATTAGTATGCTAAAAGAAAATCCTGTTGTTACAGATAAGCTCAATCTGAATAAATAATTGACAAAAGTTTATGATGAATGTTATTTAAATAAATGCCCAAATCTTCAACAGCAAATAAAGTCGGTGCTTAAGCTTAACTAGCAGTATATGAGTTTATAGGAGCAGTTCTTTTTCTCTATTGCTAAAATGCTTTGATATAAAAGGGGGGAGGGGACTTTCATATTTTGAATATGCATTAAAGTGCTACATATTTAAAAGCATATTATAATTCATGCATTGGCCCTGCTTGTCTTTAACAATGACCCTTTAAACAGCAGTATTTGGCAATTTTTCAACAAACATATAAGACGAAAAGCTGGGTTCAGTTTTAGAGACTTACTTTTTGACACCAGACTTGTGGTTTTCGAGAAAACTACCAAAATTTCCAAACTGCTAGGTTGATGGGCATTACCTGGATTTGAAACAGGCATCTCCCATCTCCTAATTCATAGTGCCACTGGTCTGGCTCACCAATTTTTGAGTACACAAAAATATGTCTCTGAAATTAATAGCACTCAGGTTTAAAAAGCTTACCAGCATATGCAAGAAAGGCAGATGATAACAGCACATCACCAGCAATAGTAGCCATCTGGTTTTTGAAAGTTTCACTGGTAGCCTCCCAACGTTTTCTCTCAGAGCTTAAACTTTTCAATAGAGCAATACTTCTGTCAACCTAAAATGAAAAATGTAGATTTTAGCTGGAAAAAAAAACAAACAGAGAAATAATAGTGTTTTGAAGAACATTCTTTTTTAAAAAGCACAAATATTACTCAACAAATGATAAGAACAAAGGATATTTGACACTGATTTATAAATTTCTTTCTTTCTTTTTCTAGCTATGGAAATAAAATCCTAATGTCATATAGTACTATAAAATGAGCATTTTAATTAAATAAGAGACTCTGCTTTTGTGTACATAAAGCTCTTCATTACCAATGCCCTTTTTGAATATTTTCAGAAAATCTGTTCATTTTAAATAAATAATTTCGGATTAAAAAGTATGTGTATTTTGAGTGTATGCTTTTTATTATTTTACCCAAGAGTTTGAAATAACTACAAACATGAATGCATACCTTTGCTTGAACTGATGCCAAATCAGCTTTGATAGCCTGAGCTTGGCTCACAAGATTAGCATATTCTTCTTTGTATGAAGCAATACTTTTCTCCAAATGATTGATAAGGCTTTCCATTTCTTCAGCCCGGCGTTTGTTTTCTGAAGCTTCCGTCTCTAAGCTTTGTAACTCGTCTCTAAGAGGCTCGACTCTTTTAAGCATATCTGCATAGTTTATCTTTAAAAAAAAAAGTTCATTAAAAAATACAAAATTAACAGCCAAAATAAGTACACATTAAAGGTGGTATGTTCTGTGCATACATAAAACCTGCAATCATACATAATTCAACAAGTAAGCAGTTAACATTAAATGATTAGTGTTACACAATGTATAAGATAACAAGTAAATATAATTTAAGTACCGAAAGTAATATTTTTTTTTTTTTAAAGAGTGTATATATATACACATTTAAGTTTAGGGACTTTGTGAGTTTCAGATTTCTTAACTGCGAGTTCTGTGAATGATTTTATGGGTTTTAATTACTTTAAATTAAAGAGGTGAAAAATATATAGGAAAAATTGTGGGGGCTTGGGGCTCTCAAAAGAGTTCAAACCCCATTCCTGATGGTAGTTCACTTTTTGACAAAGGCATGTAATTATGATCTTTAAAACGCAAGATCAATTAATCATTATATATATTTATTATACATCAAAAATATCAGGTTGTAACGAAAGTTTTCCACCATATCCGCCTGAAAAACTAACTTCTAACTCCTTAGATAACTGATTTTGAACTTTCGGTACCAAACCTGAACAGTGTCACATGATACAACAATAGTACTTAAAGCTGTACTCCATAATTTGTTGATATTATGTAGCTGACTTTTTGCAACACAAATGGAAGTAAATGATGGTTCTAATCCTCTAGAGTGATAGTTCCATTTGGGACACCTTATACTTAATGATAACTATATTTTTTACAGATTTCACAACACAGTGTTATAAAGTAAGCCTCTTTCTTTTAAATGCCAAAAATCGTTTGACAAAATATGAGAAAATACGCCAACGCGAACTGTGTGCTGGCGATGTTTGCGGTGGCGGGAAACTTTCGTTACAACCTAATAATTTTAATTTGCACAGTATTAAAAGAAATTTAATTTTCAATAAATATTTTGTGTTTGTTAAGCATTTGCTATATTTATAATTTTTTTTAATGGGCATCTTGTCATGAGCTAGTAATACTAATGTTCTTTTATTGATAGAAACTATTTATTCATTTAATTGTTGTATTTTGCATACAGATATTCAAGGTTTGTAGTTCTTCAGTATGATTTCATATATATATAAAGAAAGGAAAATTTATTATGCATAGAATGATATGAAAAATAATATATGATAAAACCCATAACCATGTATAAGATCAGGGATGTAGCCAGAAGAGTAGAAGGATATGAAATAAGTCAAGAATAAAATTAATGGAGTTTCTGCACAATATAAAGTGTATGGTAATTAACAGGTTTTTCCTTTTTTTTTTTGGGGGGGGGGGTAGGGGAAATGGGGCGGAGAATAGAGAGATAAACCCAATGAAATAATTGAAAATTTGTAAAATAACATGCATAAAAGAAACTTATGATCAACTGCTAAAAAAAGGACAAAATATTTTTATCCGAAACATGTGTCCAGAAAGATAAGTTTCTTTTACGTGTGTGTTATTTTACAGAGTTTTAATTATTTCATCTTTTTAACACCAGTTTCTTTTGAGTGTTTTTTGTTAGTTAATCCGGATACTTCCCTCCCCACCAGCTACGCTCTTGCATTAGATTATGATTCAACAAATTAGGCATAAAATAAACGTGTAATTTCATCACAGAGCATTTAGGTTTAGTGTTTCATTTTGAAAGAAAATTAAAAATCCTTTCTTGTATGCTACACTTATACCTGGGAGAGCAGGAGAGAAAGCTGATACAGATATTTAAAAAATATATTTTTTAAAAAGTATCAAACTTACTTGAGCAATAGCCCACTTCACCATAGGGCCACAAGCAACACTAGCTCTATTTACTTTTTCGAAATTAAATTCAGGGTTGTTGACATATTTATTTTTCATTTTTGTTCGAATTTCATCCCTAAAAAATAAAATATAATCACACAAACATTAAACGAAACGAAATATGAAAATAAGGGAAGCATTAGAAAATGGAGAAAACTATTAAGACTACTATTGACTATGCTATAAATTTGTAACAAAAATTTGAATGCACTTTATAAATATTTGGTTCAAATTTTTTGCACATTCCAACTAAATATTTTCTAGGGGAGTCTACAGGCTTGAAACTAACATCTAGTTATATGGAAAGATTTTATTTTAAAATGTAAGCTAAATCTGAATTTCTAGACCAGAAAAAAATTTATATAATTGATAAGCATAAATTTATATTTTTACAATAATGTCATGTTAAACAGTATTACATATTAACTGAGTACAAAAATTAACTCATGCTAAAAGAATATTAATTTTCTACAATAAATGTAATGCTGTTTTTAATGCCCCAACATATAAAATAGAATTACGATTAATTTTAGAAAGCCTTTTAAAGCAAAACAGATACAGATCATAATATTTAAGTAAAATAATTGTGTTCATTATCAAAATGACATTTCAGCATGAAAAATGAAGGGATAAGAGGCTTATTAATGAGTGAAACTAAACTGTGATTACATTTTAGCTTTTTTGGAGTTAAAAGCTGTTTATGTTTTTAAAAAATATTTCTTTGCTTATAAAACTAGTACTTTAATTACATATTTTTTAGAAAAAATAAAGAAAACTAAAATAAGTTTGACAATGCTATTTAACATCCTTTATATTCACACACAGAGAAAATATGGTTGTATCTTTTACATAAGGTATAGGTATGGAGCAAAATTAAGTACATACATAAAAAAGCAACTTTATTTGGCAAAATTGATGCATGTTTAATGCTAGTATTTCAAGTTTTGCTGGATATAATGAAAGTAATCATTACAATAACTATAAAATAGAATTTTTATTAAAAGAAAATATTTCTAGAAGTACAATAAGCCATTGATTATTCAGCTATATCATTTCACCACAGTTTACTTATTTTAAGGTTTTTCTTAAGTCCAATGAATTCTTTATACACTTGTATCAATGCATACAAAAAACCCTTTATCAATATTTATTTTCAGGGATTGAACTTTAAAAAATCCAGATGAAAATGCACAAAGCTTGCATTTATTTTTGTGTCCTTAAAAATATCTTCTAAAAATGAAAATTTCTACTTTTTAAGCTAGATTTTTAAGTTACTCTTTTATGCACTGATCATTAATATCAAAATAAGTTTTGAGGCATGTCTCATATAGTCAATTTAATTTTAAGCTTTTACAAAACAGAAGAATTAAAGGTGATTAGTATATGTAATTAAGTGGAGACTATTAGGATTTTAGAAACTTACATCAGGAAAGTTTTATACAGAAGCTAATCACCACAGCATATTTTGAAAAATGTTTTAACAGAATGATTAACTACAGGTATGACATAATTCAATTTTAAATAGATCAAATAAAAGCTGACAAATATAAAATTAAGGTGAGGACCTATGCCATACCTTATGAAGCACTGAAAATTCACTAAGATTTAATGACACATAGAATCACATCCATCATCAAAACAATATACAGCAACTAAATACAGCTAAATACAAACAAAAAACAACACTAGGCACAAGGTGAACAAGCTGCTTACCACAATAGGTAAAATAAAGCAACAATGACAACACTGTGCAGTAAGAATGGCATAAAATGAAATAATTTTACCATGCAGAAATAAAAAGATGTGTGGGAGTACAAGCTATATGCTTAGAGAAAACCTTACGATAAACACTCAGATGAGAAGTTTACAATAGTAGGGATGAAGTTTTCACGAATGATAACTGAGCGAATCGCCTTCCAGTCAGGGGCAGGTTCCCCAAGGAGAAGGCAAATGGCTTCCAGGGCCATTTTCACGGGCAAAGGAGGATTGCTCATTGAACGTACTTCAACCAAGTGTTGACGTTTGATGCCTTTCACAGCTGGTTAATGAAGAAGCACAATCATTATTAACACCAAAATGATTTATACTGCAGCCTTTTACAAATACATTAAGAAAGCCAGAAGATTATGTAATATTTTTTACAACACTTTGCAGAATATAGTCTGAAGAACAGTTATTAATATTAAATAGAGAAATATCTTTAAATAACAAAAAAGATGAACAACTGGTTTAAAATACTATAGTATACCTTAGTAAAACACTCATAATTGTAACAGATAAATATATGGTATAAAATATCCCAGCAGAAACTTGCAACACTGAATAAAATAAGCAACCCTATGTGTGATAGAAAGACCTTTAGATTTTGACTTGTGATAAGAACAGAAAAGCTTTTTACATACATTCATGCTGTAATATATCTTTTATTGTGAAAATATCGTTTGGTAAAAATAAATATACTTTTCCAGACTAAGTATATGGCATTATAAAAAAGGAAGATATAATACAATGTGAACTATTTTTCACAAAATACTGAGTATAAGGACAGTTGAAATCGTAGACAGTTTCATGATTTCGAACAACTTCATTCATTATATTATAATTATTTGCTTATCTTAAGTCAAAATCTTACGTTATTTCATCAGTTGCAAAGTTCACAATTGTGTTGATAAAGTTTTCTCGAATGATGACAGATCTTATAGCTTTCCAGTCTGTTGTGGGTTCCCCAAGTAATAAGCAGATAGATTCTAAAGCTAATTTAACTGGAGCTGGAGGGTTAGCCATAGATCGGACTTCAACTAAATGCTGCTTCTTTATGGATTTCACAGCTGATTACAAAGCAAAAATTAAAAATTGTTAATAAAACAAAATAAAACTAATATTTAGAAAGACATCTACGGGTTTTACTCATAAATTTTATATAATAAAGTAACTATAAATGTAAAACAGAAAGAAAAAAACAAAATATAATGAGTAATAAAAATTAATCATGTTTCAAAAGCTCTACACAGGAAAATCAGCAGTTTTAGATTATTTCATCATATTCAGGAATAAAACTGGCCTAATCTCAAAAACTTGAAAATTTTTTGAAATAAATATGCAAAATTTGCCTGGAACAATATAAATTGCCTTCACCAAATGATAATGCTTGTAATGGGCTTAATAGTGTACAATAGAAAATCTTAGTATACATTTCTACTGTTTTGACAAAATATAAGAAACATTCTGAAGGTCATTCAAGTATTTTTTCAACATTCAGAAGGTCATTCAAATATTTTTTTTTTTTTTAAACCCTGAAGTTTCGAAATTTCCCCAGAAAAGTTTCACCCCTGCCCATAACAGGTATTTGAACATTTATTAATAATTCATTTCTTAAGAAATTGGCATTGATAATAATGTCACTAACACACCAATCTTTGTTCATCTTGAGGCATGACGGTAAAATCTAACAGTATATCTTCAGTATTACTAGCTTAACACAGGTTTGGATCTATTTTTTTAGAAGCAAGGGTATCATTAGTTTCTTCTAAAATGATCATGAAGTAACTAATTATTCGATGTTTTTAAAACAAAATTTGTAATCAGTTTAGTACACTGTGATGAGCTTTAATTTCAAATAGTGTAATTTTTGATATGCATATTATCAATGCCATTACAGTTCAACCTAAAAACATCACAAAGCATCTACAATTATTAGAAATTTAAAAATGATAAGTCAACAAGGTTGTTTCAACTGGCAATAACTCAACATTAATATTTTAATGTACAAAACAATTATTATATGAGAGATTGAATGTTATGTTTTATAATACTATTTACTTTATCTATATTACTCCTATCTTCTCAATCAACACCTTTTCAAGTAATAAAACACTAATATTCTTATATAAACCTAAATTCCAACAGAATTTCATCAAACTATATCACAATTTCAAATTGATATTCTTTTCTGAGTTTTATAATATGCTGTTGGAAAGCTTCAACTTTAATTTCCACCTCTAAGGAGAGTTTTTGCACAAGCTTTGAGCGAATTCAGGCTGCTTCATTAAATTTAGCACCCTGACTTTGTACAGGTTATAAGTAACCCGTACAGAGTCAGGGTGCTAAATTTAATGAAGCCCCTTTAAAGGTGGCCCTTTTTGATTTCAGCATCTGTGTTAATTCCAGGTGTTTTTCTCTCCATTCTCAAATTTGTTTCTCATTAATGGAGAAATCATGAGCAGCCATGCTGTTATTAGAACTTTCTGCAAAAGCAATCACTTGAAGCTTGAAATTTGCAGTGTAGGAATTCCTCTTTCTGCTCATCTTTCAAACAAAAAATAATATGGCACATAAGAAAAGCTAATACTCATCAACAGATTGTAATACAAACGAATGAAAGAAATGTGCTAACTTCAGATAGGGTTACCAGAGTTAAAACTGTCACTGTTGGCACTAGCTTCCGAGATACCCTCCCTTCCCAAAGGCACACAGGCCTTTAATCTGCTGTATAAGAATGGATTGTTAACTGCAACAAGCAAAAAGAGTAGAGGCGGTATAGAGAGGATGCAAGAGAGAGCAAGAGTGGGGTGGGATGGTATTAATCTCGAAAAGAGGGGCGTGGGAGTGTTTCTTATCGTTGCCAGCCTTTATTCCTTAATCCGATCACTGGCGTTGTACTTTACAGCGACAAAATATTTAACCTGCTTGGCAATATTTCTTTTTTTTTTTTTTAAAATCTCAGCTTACATATGGGTTTTGAATTTTGGGTAAATTTTTGAAGAAAAAAACACGAATCGGCTTATAATCGGAAATATATGGTACTCATTGCTGTAAATATTTATTATTGTAAAAGCTTATTAGTTTTGGCTCACTGCTAAAACAAAATGAATGGATAGGTCATGTTTTTGCAAAATTAAAAATATCATTTTGCATGTAATTATAGTGGTATGGATTTTTTAATGATTAAAACATAATGACATTATCTAGTCACAAGTTTATCTAGTGACAAGCTATTTTCTGTACTTTTTATAAAAAAGCATTTAAAGTAAACAAACATTAACTTACAAAATACAAATGAATTTTTGGGAATCAATTCACATAATTTTTATCTTGTAAATACTAACATGAAAACATGAAAATAATGGCATTTAAAATTTAATACATAAAAAAAAACTAAGTTAAATCCAGGAAACACTGGAAGTAAAAAGAAAAAAAAAATCTCTTACCATTTTGAGCCTCTATCACGGCAGGCTCTACTTTAGATAGATCTTCCATTACACTTTCTCTTTTAACAGCAATCACTTCCTCTTGCTCCTAGACATATAAATTAGGAAGTTAAAAATATACTGAAGAATATAAAAACAAAAAATATGATATACACTGAAATGAATTACATACTCTGAGTGCAGCCTGAATTTCATGGGATTGCATTTTCTTCTTTTCAGCTTCTTGTTGATCTTTCAACTAAAAATTAAACAGCAGAAGATTAAAACTCAAATATGTGGCTGCATTAAGTAGAAAAAGATAACAGTTCAGGTCATCTGTCCTTTGAAACTACTGCAAGATTTGTTAATATAGTTGCTTTCAACAGCTCATCAAATGACTTTAAATTTGATGACAGCTTTGAATAGAACTAACTCTATTCTTAAAAATAGAAATAGTAACTTTAGGGGCAAAAACATTTTGAAAATAATGTCTATATTTCACATAATTTTCTGTATAAGATTATATTTCCATTTATGTCACTGAAAAATATATATAATAAGTACATTAAGTCACACAAACTAACCATATCTTTCAGTTTGGCATTGGCGGCTTGATTTTTGGCTTCAAGTTCTCTACTTTTCAAAGCAAGAGATTTTTGAAGCTCTTCTACTTGTTCAACAGTTTCATGAATTTTTTGTAAGCCTACATTTAGATGCAATTGCTGTTCTTCAAGTTCAGCCTGCTTTTCATTAAAAAGCTTCACCTAAAAAATTAAATATAATTATTAAAACATTGAAAAAAATCATCATTGCTCTTACAAAAATATTATCTTGAAAAGCATCTATTCTATGTTAAATGTAAGCACATAAATAGATACAAGTAGATACGTATATTTTGTTGTTAAAGCGCCAGAGTCAATAAGCAACTTGTTTAAAAACAGCACTTAAGTTTGCTCTATGGCTTACAGTCAGATTTAAAGAGTTTATAATTGAAGAGCAGAAAAATTTTCTTCAAACGGTACATTGAAATATATAAAGAATGAGCTACAGAAGTTATACAGTGTAACAGCAAGATTTGGCCCATAATTCATTGAATGCTTCATATATATTTTCTCTAGTTTATCATGTTTTTATCCTCTATTTACTGTATTATTGCTTCTGTGGTCCAGACTCAAAATTAAAAACAGCTTCTTACTCTCTTCATGTGACTTTTTTTTTTTTAAATCCTAGTTAAGGCTTTCTCTAGTGACCTTGGAGATAAGATCCTACTTAACAGTTCTTATGCAACACGCAAATAGGACTTTCAATGTCATTGGAAAGATAAATTATGTGGAAATATGCTTTCCTATAATTTTTTCAGCAAACAATGCACCTTCAAACATAAATGAGCATATGACCAGAAAAAAAGTATTAATTACTTATCAAACATTTCACACAAAAATCATCAAGAAATTCTCAAAAATTTGGGTTGCTGGATTGATCTGGATGAATTCGGTTTTATAATTAGTAGCATATTTGAGAATGTTTTAGAAAATAATTACATTTATAAAAGCTAAGATTTCAGAATTTATTAACTATTTTGAATCATTTTGACTATTCCATCTATTTACATGGCAATTTCACATAATATGCATGACCATAATGTTTATAACAGTTATAGAAACAGACAAAAATATGAAGTAACATAGTAATGAATAAACAACTGAATACTTACATAATGATTGATGAAATCCAAGAAGTGACGTGGTGTCACTGTAGCTACATGACCACCCCTTTTTGACAAGCGAGCATTGGCTTTATGCAGGGTCTGATGAACATATACAAAAGCATTTACAATGGCGGTACGATGAGTTGGTGGCATTTCCAAGCCAGGGAAAGCAGCAGGGAAATAATCTGGAGCTTTGTACTGAAAAAATAAATTATAAAATTGCATGTGTCCCAAAATTATTTTTAAATGAGTAGCAGCAATATTTTAAAACACCTTAAAAATAGTGATTTAAAAAAAAGTAAATGTTTAAATAACTTAAGGTCTTTATTATGTGGCATAGTTAAAAGTTTTCTGGATGGGTAAGTTTACTTGGTCCCTGAGCCATTGATAAAAAAGAAGAAAATCTATTACTAAAATTAAAAAAATAACTAAATGAATTAAGGTAATTTTCTTGTACATTAGACATGATAACTAAAATTTCAAAAATCAAAATCTATATAAGCACCACAGGACATATGAGCCACAGCAATAGATAATTCCTTACATAATACTATTCCAAATGAGAATATCAAATGTTTTATTTGAGAGGGAATTATTAAAAAATAAATAATACCACTACTGAAAGTTTATAAAAAATACTAGAACTTAATGATGATTTTAAAACTTTATTACTTGTAATAAAATATCAGTAATGATTAGAAAATGATAGAGATTTAACCTTTATTTCAACATACATCTTCATATGCAAAATATGTTAAGAAACATTTTCAAATACAAAGGGAGAAAGCAGAAAATTTTAAAGTGAGGCAACAAAAGAGAAACAACTTTTAAAATTGATAACTTTTATTATTACTATTAAAACAAAATGACAATATAGAACCTGTTATCCAGAATGGTTGGGACCAGATGTACTCTAGATAACTGGGTTAGACATTAACACGAGATCCACCGATTTGATTGGTAGCATATGTTACCCTACTTTTGATTATAATTAAACATTATTTGTTAATGCACAAAAAAATAATATAAAAAGACTTAACAAGATCAAGATAAATAATAATCATATTTAGAGAGGAACTAGTTTTCAGGAAGTTATCATACATTTACCAAGTCATACACACTAAAAAATAAATAAACTAAACACCTAACCTGGTTGCTTACATTTTAAATGCTAGTTTAAGTACTCCACACATAAAAAAAAAGAGAAAAATGAAAAAATGATAACTCATCAAATGCTTTTCTGTTGAAAAAAAAAAAAATAGGAATTCAATCGATTGAAAAATGATTCAGGATAACAGGTTTCCGTATTAAAGGTTCCATATTGTACCAAAGTTTTCCAATACATAACAATTTGGAAAATATTACCTTGTTAAGTTTAATGTGTGCCCTTAAAAACAACCATCGTCAAACAAGAAAATTGTGATTTAGCTCTTCAATAACACACTTATGTCCAATATCATTTTCATATGTACTAAATCAGAGATTTCCCAAAAATGGTTAACTGCAAATTTACGAATTTGTTGGATGACACATAGCACATAAATAGAAAAGAAAAAAATTCAAGAGCATAGCACCCAATATAAAACTGTAGCATGTGGGGGCAAAGTTAACGATAGAGGGACTTCGAAAGAAGAGAGAGGAGGGTAAATTATTACTACAACATTGGGCTTCAGAATGGTCAAGTTAATAATTGACCAAGGGATATTAAAACAAACAATTTATAAGAAAAAAAAAAATGCATACCAGAGGTTTATCCATATCCAATTTGTTGGTAAATTCATGACCAACATGGAAAAGAGCTTCATCAGACCAGTCACCAAACCAGTTCAGAACACACCTGTAAAAGATGACACATAATCACTTGTGCATTGTTTGAGTAGAGCAACATCAATTTTCAGTTAGCTGGTACAGATGAATTATGAATCATTTTATACTACATACATTATGCTAGTTGATTTATTTGAGCAATAAATATTTATATTACTCCTAGCACATCATATTGTAGTTTTAAGGTAAGTTTTAATACTCAAGATGAGTTTAGTAACTCTTGATAGATTCCAGATACAAGTGGATAACTACACAAGCAACTTTAAATAACAAAAATATATCGGAATTAAGTTTGGTATACATGGAGAGGCAAGCTGACCTTACAGTCTTACAGTCTTTAAAAATTTTTTGATTTACCCTATCTGGAATCATTGCAGACTGGAAAATGCAATTAATCAAAGAAATTATAAAAAACAAATTTCATAATAGCATAAGTATATGGTTGCAGTATGTAGATTCGCTAGGATCAAAATTAACGAAACACAGGAAATTCTTGATGAAATTAATACAATAGATCCCTACATTAAATTCACAGTCCAAAAAGAAAAAGAAAACACAATTACCTAGAATTCAAAATTGTTAGAGACGAATAAAATAAAATACATGCCACTGTTTATAGAAAAACCACCACAAATAATGAAATACTTAACTTCAATTCAAAAATGCCTCATAAATATAAAACTGCTGCTGTTAGATGCAGGCATGTGCCAGCAGAAATTAAATTTTGGAGCAATTTGTGCAGCAAGAAAAATACATTTTTGGAGCAGTTTGGAGCACAAAAAAAAAAAAAAAAAAAAAAAAAAAAAAAAATTCTGGAGCAATTTGGAACACAAAAAAGTAACTTATGCAGCACAAAAATACCATTTTTGAAACACAAAATTTACTTTTCAAGGGAAAAGGGAAGTCATTTAAGAATGCTAATCTGAAAAATGAAAATTAAGGAAGTTCTACACTTTGCTAGCAACAAAAACTACACATGCACAGACAATTCTTATATAAAAATACATCATGTTCACATTTTCTAGTATTTTCCCCTTTCCCCCCAATTTAAAATAAAATTCCATGATATGACCAGTTTTAGTTAGAAGTGGTGAATCTAACGTTTCACAAACAAAAGATTTTTCATCGAATTTAACATTGCTTTATATAATTTCAAATTTTATTTCTACAAGGGGTGTGTGTGTCAGAAGTTTCAAAAAATAATTATTAAAAAGTTCACTTATTTTATACATTGTTATAGTAAATATCTATTTTAAATAAAAAAAAAACTAATAATTACTAAACCTTATAACTACTGTCATATGCTTAAAAAACTGGTAACAAAAAATTTCATCAACTTAAATAAAATTATTGAATTTAAAATACGGGTCAATTTTTATTCTTCAAATATTGGAGGTTTTAAACAAAGGGATGTCAAAGGAAAAATTTCCACTTTTAAGATTAATGGATAAAAGATTGAAATTAGAATGCTTAGAATGTGCAATGAAACTAGATCATATATTAATCATACAATAAAAACCTGCTCTAATGAAGCCCTCCTCTACAAAAAATTAAATTTTATTTAAAAAAATGTGAAAATGCAGGATACCCTAAATACCCTGTTAAGAAACTACATAAAAATAGACTAAAGAAAGTTGATCAATTGGAAGATGGACAGAAAACAAAACTGAAATACACCGAAGTCTTTCCTTACTGCAAGGAAGCAGCTATTAAGATCTCTAACGAAGCAGTTAAAAATGATATCAGAATACTAATCAAACCAAAAAAAGAATATTCAAACACATTTGTAACACAAACCAAAACGACAAACAATTGTTCAAACACCAAATCGAATAAGAAGAAACAGCAGAAATTTATAATATAAATTTAACTTTCAAAGATTTTAAAGAACCAGACTGTTATATAGGTGTCACAAAAAGGAAAACAAAAGAGAGAAAGAAAAAAAAAAAACATGGCCGATATGAAATACAATAAATTAAGTACTGCACTTTCAAGAATAACATAAAATAGACCCATAAATATCAGCTTCAAAGAAACAGAAAAATTAGACGACTACCGAAACTAAGATTACACTCTGAAAATGGGAACTCTTCAAATTCTAACAGATGGCAACGCCAATGATACCACACATGCTCTAATAGATCCAAGTTGGAAAATGATTCTAAATGAAAGAAGATTAGTGCACAAAAGCAAGACTGAGGATGGAGGTGAGCCTCTGAAAGGGCTATTTTAAAAGGATTTTAGGTACTTTAACTTTTTAATTAGATTTTATTTCCTTTTAGGTATGTATCAATACATTTTACTTTATACAAGAAAAACATTTTGACAAATCAATTCACTGATTCTGATCAAACTATCACAACAATAACAATAATGAATATCAGGTTAATAGGTTAGTATTTCAGGGTGTCTACTAAATTTTTGAAAATCAATTTTCTGACCATACATGCATCTTACTTTGGGGGTAACTCCTCAACAGCATCAACCCTTTTGTATATTTAAATATTTTGCTACAACTTAATTGAAATAAACTTAATTAATTTAATTAATGATGCACTTAAATTAAATAGGAAAAAAATACTACGGATTTCAGTAAGATACTGGTTGGTTCAGATTTAACCAACACTGATTATTAGGATACTTATGTGATGTATCTAGAGGACAAGATTAAATGGAGATGTTAAATTTCAAACAAATATTTATCTTTTGGTTTACTATACTATAAATTTGGAAGAATACAGAATGATAATAATATGTTCTATATTGTATCACTGGTCATAGACAAATAGCTTTTCAACTCTCCTGTTACAATGAACAGCCTACAACAGAATGTAATGCAGGTTGGAATTATTGAAATCACCAAAAATGGAGTTATATATATTAAAAGTTTCCTTCATCATTAAAAAATATATATGTTACCGTTAAAGTGTTTAATGCAGTTATTTCATAGAATACCTAGTTATTCCATGAAATAACTGATCGTGTACGTTAAAGTGTATAATATGTTAATAATTTGACACTTTAACTAGTTATTCTATGAAATAACTAGGTATTCTATAAATTAGATAATGAGAGACAGTTAAAGTGTAAAATAAACAATTTATCTAAAATAAAATAATGACAATTATTTCATTTTAGATAACATGCTAAACAAGTTCTCTCCCTATGGCCTGGAATAGTTCATAAATGCAGTAGGGGTGGAAGGTAAATGTATTTGTCGTTGACATTTTGAGAGTATGGCAAAAAAGTATTCTCGTTGTTTTATGCTTTGGTATTTTTGCCGTCCTTCAAAATTTATTTTTATTTGAATTCGAAATTAACGTTTTTTTCCCCTGCTACTTTCTCATATTGTTAAACGAAATGTAACTTATACTAAAAAGCGAGATATATGATATAGATTATTTTACACTTTAACGGGCTGCAGATCGTTATTCTATGAAATAACTAGTTAAACCATGAAATACAAGAGAGTTTTACACTTTAACAGACACGATCAGTTATTTCATGGAATAACTAGGTATTTTATAAAATAACAGATTTCATACTTTAACGGTAACAAATATAAATCAAAATGAGCGCTAATTTTTTGATAAACATATAGGTTCCCAATAATAAATAAACTGACACAATTTCTATCATTATCAATCAATAACATACGACTGATTTTAAAACACAACATTTACCTGTTGAATAAGGCAGGAGAAGTAGCAGCCCTGTCTTTCAGCCCTTCAGAAGAAGGATTCATGGTAAACACAACATGTAAGTTTTTCATGACCTATAAAAATTATGATGCACAGAAATTTACATATTATAAAATATTAATTACGAATTCAACATGCAACAGCAAACTGAATTAAAAGTCTAATATTTTCAGAGGATAGATACCTGAAAAATCTCAGTTGTTTATGATAATCTACCAATTGTAAATCCTCCAACATATCACTGATCAAATTAAAATTTTTATTTATTTATAATCCCCCCCCCACTATAATTATCAGTTAAAAAACTGATGCATGGAAATTTTTAGTCCATTGGATACTATTAATCATACTGCAATATTCCACTGTATCCAGTCACAATAACTATTAATTTTAATTTGCACTAATTCAAATGTTATCCGAAATTCATAATTTATTAATATTACAAAGGTAATTTTCTAATTTTAAAGTAATAAAGGTATAAGCAATGTTCTGCCAATCAATAGTGAATTTGTTTTATGAAAAATTTCCCTATTTTTGCTAAAGACTTTCACAAAAGTGCAATCTTATTAACAATCATGCACTTCATATAAATTATTTTAAGTTCTTTACAGGATCATTTTTAAAGAATTGTTAGAGGAGCAAGATTCAAAGAAACTTCACAATGTATCTATTAAAAATGTAACTTCTAAAAGCATTTTGCATTTTATATCTTACATCATTTAGCAAATAGGTCTTAGTTTATGCTTTTCAAGTTCACACAACTAACTTGAAAACATATATGCTCCAGTTGACCAACTGACGTAAGTATTATAGAAGGGAAATAACATACCTGCTGTGTAAACCACTTATAAAGTTCTTCATTAGAATCTAGCATCAAACCTTCTCTTTGAGAGCCTTCTTTGCATTGAGTCATAAGTGTAGTGAAATCATCACCTTCAAACAGACCTGGAACTTCTCCATTAGCCAAAAGAGTATTCATACGCTCTAAAAATCCTGAATCTAACACATTTGACTCGTCCAGAATGAAGCAAATTTTCTCATCCTAAATGTTGAGTTACAGCAATTAATATACAGAAATACAAAACCAGATTTTTAAAGATAAATTTAACATTAAATAAATTATTACAAATTAACAAAAAAGGTGTTTAGTAAAGGCAGTCTGAAGAATTAAGCACAGGATACTTACTTTACAGCCTGATCTTCTAAGGACACATCTCAAATCTTCATCAAAATCAGCACCACTATATTTGTTGTGGACCTACAAAAACATTAATAAATAAAAAATAAAGTATTCAGCAGAAAATGTTTAAAACCTTAAGCTATTTCAAAGAACATGGCATACTTCAGTAAAATTTATAATTCAGAAAACATAAAAACCTAGCTGTAAAAGATATTTTTTTTTTTAAATTCTAAATATCAGAATAGCTTTTATCATTGCTTAAATAATTATAATAATCTAATGAACTATTCTGAAAAAAAAAAAAAAAAAAGTTTATAAAGTAAATATTTTTATACTTTAATCTGGAAGACACTTAGTCCATTCATCCAAGCGACAAAACGAGACAGAGTGGTTTTCCCAGCACCACTTACACCAATCAATAGCAAATGTCCCTGTAATGGAAAAAAATGGAACATCAAAAATATAGCAAAAAAAAAAAAATCTACATTGGTAACTACATGACTTCCTTGTACATCTAATAAAAAAAAAATATATATATATATATTTTTGCTTCAAATTTATTTTATTGGATGTTGAGATATGATAATTCAAAACATTAAGGTTTGACGATTTCTCACCACATAAGAGAGATATTGCCAAGGTAGGTTCAGTTTTTTAGAACCTTATTTTAAGTGGTAAATACGGTGATATTTTGCCCAACCACTCCAAACTTGGTAACAGTTTGCAAGATTTTGAGCATGGTGAAAATAGTGACTGTTGACAGACTTCCAATGTTTTGAAACTGGCACAGACCTAAAGTACTGAAAATATTTGGGTGACACAGTAAATAAACTATTCAATTCAGACAATTGCAATCAAAGAGAGAGGTGCAAAACTAGATGTTACAACAGTCCTAAATAAAATTTCACTATTCTACATCTAATAGCTTTAGAGTTAGGCAAGTTACATGTGTATGTAACGACGTCATGAAAAAACTAGTCAAAATGGAGTCACAGTTGTTCAAAATAGATTGTTTATGCATACATGTGTATGTTGAGAAATCATGCAAAAACTCATCAAAGTAAATTTAGACAGGGTCAATATCCATTTTTTTTGCGATCATTATATTTCCTTTTATTTTGTACAAGGCAGTAATAAACAACAGCAAAAATCAACACTTAATAACTTCATAACATTATTACTTGGAGTTTAACAATCATACAACCTTTAAGAAGAAAAAAAAAACCATCTTTAAAATTAATGAAAACGTTCTACAATAACATAAATCAAATGGTACTTTTAAACAAAATGATCATTTTGGGCAGTACAAAAGGTCTGCTCTTTTCTCACATGCAAAAAAAGTATAAGCATTCAGAAGAGCAGAAAGCCTGGAATTGAAATCTTGTGGATTCCTTAAAAGGACCTTTTATATACCCAAACGATTTTTAATAAGTATTACTTTATGTGTGTGTTGGTACAAAGTTTTTATTAATTTTACATTGTAATACCAGTTTCTATTGAGTGCTCTTACAATTAAAATTAGATTATATGTTTGCTTTAAATAGAAAAACTAGAGTTAAAGTTAAATAAAAAGTTTTTGGCATTAAAAATATTTGCCCTAAGACTTTGTAAAGCAGCTTTTATAATGAACACACCATGGTTTACTGGCTTAAAGAAACTGATTCATAACATTTACATAAAGAGTAAAAGTATTTTTAATTTGTTTAACAGCTTGAACACACCTATGAAGAAATATATGTTCACAATGAATTCACAATTAGCAGTAATACAAATACACACCTGAGGCTGTCTGAAAATTCTGTCAATTCTCAAAACATGATCCAATACTTCATTAAATAGCACAAGCGGTACATCCAATTCTTCTTCATAGAAGACCTAAGATGAAAAATAACCATAATCATTTTTTAACTTAACAGGAAATAAATCAAATATCTAAGATTTAATTCTCATTGTAAGATTTACAATGCCTCGTAATACAAATTATAGAACTGCTTAAAAAAAAAAAAAAAAGGCAATACAATTCTACAGATGATGCCATGCGCCATACAGAGTGTTCCAATCATACAGATATTATTGTTCACATCTTATTCACATGTAAAGTACATGTCAGTAAGCACACTAGCACTAGGCAGCTCAGTTTAATATAAGTATTAATATTGGACTGTGGAATCATAACTTAAAAACAGAATTATAGCTTAGTGGGGAAGATCAGCTGTTATTTTTTTAAGGTAACATAATTTCTTGCTAGTTGAAATGTTATGAAACGCTATTCATAATTATTTTTATACAATTAGAGCAATTAATTTAGCTTTTATGGGGCAGTATTTTAACAAAAACAATCAGCCATTACCACCCAATTTTTGATCTGATGCATAAAAATTTATATCAAAATCCAGCTTAGGATAAAAACCAAAACCAGGTACCTTACCTTTAGTCTAGCCTTAATATAATCTCTCAAGCTGTCTCGTTCTACTGGCAAATAATCTTTTGAAAGCCAGTTGCTGTACAGAATAGGTCTTTCAAGTGCAGCATCTCGGCTAATATTTGGAAAGTGCTTCAAAGCAACAATGTTGATGTTTTCATCTGTCCACACACGTTCATCTTCTCCAACTAACCTGTATACAAATTTATAAATAATCTTAATGTTATCTTAAATATACATATTAATAAAGTGTAGTAAAAAAATTACATTGGTAAAATTTAAAACCAAAAATGTAGATAATTTTTACTTTATTCAAGAAGAATTTACAGACAAAACAAAGAATGAAAAATAATTATTAAACAAAATATATTTTAAGCTAAGTTTGCAAATACAATGTGTGTCATTTCTTTTCAACTCCAGTAGAATTACAAAAGAAAGAAAAATGGTTTAACATTTAAACCTAAACATAGATTAATTCATTGCATATTTACAAACACCCTACATTTTAAAAATAATAAATCATTTTGTTATATTAAACTGTTAAATGTACAGAGATTCTTTATACAAATGCTTTTCAATATTCCATTTAAAAAATTAAATTAGACAATACTGGCAGCCAGAAATTTGTAGAGAAAATCCAATTGTTAAAGAACTTTAAACGTAAGACCTTGTTGGTTACACATAAACACAAATGGACCTATTTTTTGGAAACATTCCAGTTTAGAGTCGTTAGTTGGTTGAAACTAGGTATTTTTACATACATTTACATTTTTTAAATTTTGAGATATTTTACTGAGCAGATTCCCAACTTGGACGTATGAAGCTATTAATCTGGTTGTGTAATATACTAACGGTATACATTATTGTATATTACACAACATTTCCTTATTAATGACACAGAGTTTTACAACTGCCCATCCAACTTTTCAGAGAGCTCTCATACATTTAAAAAGTAGAACAATGACTGTCTGTGAAATAATTCAGTTCTTTAAAAACCAGGATATCTTATTTTTTTTGTTATACTGTCCTACAGATATTTTGAATCAGTTTTTAGCAACAATCTCTAGTAAGGATTTCTACTAAATACATAAATAAAATAAGTTTTTTTTTTTTTTTTTTTGTCAAATTTTCGATTTATAGTATCTGACAATATTTAGCTAAGAAAAGCATCATGTACAGTCTGACTACTTTATCAAGTACAGAGAATATTAAAAAGGCCTTCATCTTAAATAAAAATGAGAAAAATTATAATTATTTATAAAAGGAATAAATTTATAAAACTGAGTGCACCAATTTTGTAAAACATGCATTACAAAACAAAGCAAAATCAAAATAGAAACATCACTTTAAAACAT
This sequence comes from Cheiracanthium punctorium, assembly GCA_038373885.1. Taxonomy (NCBI): domain Eukaryota; kingdom Metazoa; phylum Arthropoda; class Arachnida; order Araneae; family Cheiracanthiidae; genus Cheiracanthium; species Cheiracanthium punctorium. Next base: position 116,295 of record JAWZYV010015637.1, on the reverse strand, counting down.
AATGGAATAAGTTTCTATATGATTCTATCCACATAAAAATATTTTTCTTCAACAGTGAAATATTAAAAAAGCTAACACGTGTAAGTTAAACAAATACATATCGCACAGGTTTATACTTTCTTTCTTAAGGAGAGAACCTTATGTCTTTCAAAATTATAATATATATGTTAATAGTTTCATGGTACTTTAAACTACATTTATAAAAATAGTTTAAATAATTATAAGTTTTATGCAATTTTTATTAATTTAGGATAAAATTAATTCATATACCTGTCTTGAAACAATCTTAAGCCTTCATGAGCCCATAATCTGACAAGTCCTTCAACAGCAAGTGTTTCAAGAGGCCTAATGGCTTCACAAATACCCCGGACCCATCGAGTCAGCTCTCGAGGACTGTAAACATAGTGCGGTTGCATGTCTTGAGTGAAACGTTCTTGAGACATCAAGTAGAATTCCACCATAGCAGCAGTAAGAGGTTCAGAATAAGTCCTCAAAGATGGTAGCAATCGAAGCATAGCACGGTTGAAAGTTCCATAAATTTGCTTTAATGAAGTCTCACCAGGATAATCCACATAAACAATGGGCACATGACGCAGGAATCTATGTGAAAGAGGTTTTCGACCAGGATCAGTAGGTGGATTGCAAGCACCAACAAACTGAATTCTTTCAAGTTTAACCCATGCTTGATCAACTGTTCGATAAAATCCACCATGTTCAACCATTTGACGAAGGAAAGATATAACTCTCTGAGTTCCATATTTATCCATATCGGGTAAATTGATTTCATCACAAAACAGGACAAGCCATTTTCCAAGCTGAATTGGAGACAGGACAATGCCATTGGGTGTTCGGCGATATTCACAATAGAGATCAAATGTTTTCAACAGTAATTCTGGAGTTGTTGCACTGGAGAAGTTCAAACCAACAACCTAAAAAGAACAAAAAAGATTGATTTGTATCACTAGACAAACTTTTTGAGTTCCCTGGGAGAGAGGGGAGGGGGGGATAAGTGAAGCCATGAATACTGTTATTTAAGAAAGTATTTTAAACTCATGGCATTTATCCAAAGCAACAATTTATTATCTATATCATGTTGCATAAATATCCTCTAACTAGTCATAGAATTCCATATGCAATTGATTTTTTTTTTTTTAATTCTATAAATGTCTAATCATTTTCAAAAATTTTTATTCTTTTGTAAAGCAGATTTAAAAAAAAAAAAAACATTTTTTAGTCGCCCTCCTAATTCTCTGGAATTGTTAAGAATTTAACTGCTTTAAGTGAAGTATAAAAATGAAAGTCATCATTTTAAGTGCACCGAGAAGATTCTCAGAAATAAAATTCAAGAATAAAACACTACAATAAAAGGTGTGATATTTCGGGAGAAATTAAGGGCTGCCCATTTTCAATAAAACTTTTTTTTTTTTTCAAAATGGCAATTTTGTTTTAAAGAGCTTTTAAGGTGAACTGTGTCATATCAGGGTTTCTACAGATATTCAAGTTTTGGTTTCATTCACTTTTCCTGATTTCTATCCTACTTGTCCCTCACTTAAAAGTTGGCATTTTGTTGACCTCTTATTCCTATTTTGGATGAACTGGTCTATTTCTTTTATCTTATTTCTTAATCTTTACAATTATTTTCTATATTTTTCATTTGTGGCAACCTTTGTGTGAACTGTTCTCAAAATTTATTGATAATCTTTACAGTAAATAATAAAATATTTAAATAGATATAAGGATTATCAGAGATATAAAGAAGATGCAGTATTTCATCTTTGGGTTGTTCCCTGAGGTAGTGCAAACTGCTATTCTTAATCATTCAAATACAGTTTAAACAGATAACTGAGTTTTTATTTTCAAGACTTTCATCTTACTTATCTGTGACATTTTATTGGGCATTTTGCTGGCCCTCTTATTTTAGGTGGGAAGTGCAAGTTTGTATTCTTCAATTATTCAAATCTATTTTAACCGTTTAATGCGCAGTGTTCCCGCTCTGGGAACACCCAACTCTGATGTTTTGACTGTTGCCAGTCACGAAGAATAGATTGGATTTCTATAAAAATAGTTGTGGGTGACATAGCTCCACGAGAATCCTTTACTTTTTAGCACGTCATTTCCCATAACAAAAATGGTCACGGTTATTTTTAACAGCACTGACATCTGCGGAAAAATGGAAGAATGCGAACAGCTGGACAGATTGCCCAATGCTGAAAAAAGGGCAGCCGTTGTCATCGTTCGACTTAACTACCAGCAAGATGGCGGATGATCAAAACGTTCATAGCGTGCCACAGATCTAGAGATGCTTTTTTCAACGACAGCTGGCTGTGCCAGCTGCATCAAAAAAGGATCTCTAGATCTGTGGCGCGCTATGAATGTTTCGATTGTCTGCCATCTTGCTGGTAGTTAAGTCGAGCGATGACAACGGCTGCCCTTTTTTCAGCATTGGGAAAGGGTTGTGCCTCAAAGGGTTAAACAAAAAATTGTATGAATAATAATACTTGGAGGGTGTTTTTTTACTTCTCAGAGGCATTTTTCAAAAATCTATCTATGAAGTTACTACTAATATGCAATCTAGGTGCTTATGGTGAGATATATACTTGAATGTTCACCACAAGCAGTCTTGGTATGGAGAAGGAAAGATTAGTGCGAGTTAATATTCAGGTGATAGGACAAATTTCTTGTCTTTTCAGTTTTTCCATGTTAGTCTACATGAATTTCCTCTGAACTGTTTCACTATCTCTCTGATTTTGCCTTACTTTCCAGAAGTGTAGATACACTGAAGAAAATAGTATAAATAATAATAAAGAGAAGTTTCTTTTTTTATGCAATTTGAAAAAGAAAAAAAAAATAGGTATGGAATATCTAACATGTAATCTGGCTGTTTAGTAAGGGAGAAATACTTGAACATCCGACACAAACAATTTTAGCTGGGAATAGGCGTGCATGAGTAGTGCATACTCTACTAAGTCTATTTTATTTTAGGTCTTAAGTTTTGGATTTTAGTATATTTAGCTGTGAGACATAAGAAAATAATTTAGCATGCACCATCAAAATAAAAGTTTAGCTTATGAGAAGTAAAAACCACATTTATGTGAAAAGTTAGTAAACTTACTTCCATATCTGGTAGAGATCTCAAAGCACTAAACAAAGTCATTGTTTTACCCGATCCAGGAGGTGCACAAAGTACAAGTGGTTTGTGCTCTGCTAACCAAGTATACAGGAGAGATTCATGCCGCACAGTGTCAAGAGTAGGCACAACTATATCAGGAGCAGCAACTTTGTGAGTTTCAACCTCAATTTGAGGTACTTTGCTCTGCCAAGGAGACCATTCACCACTTACAGAAACCTGCAGTAGCAATAGAAATTCATAATTAACAAGTGAATACAAGCATGAAGATCAATCTCTTATAATCAAATGGTAGCACAACTCAACTTAAGGCAAGTTTTCATAATTAAGTACATTTTTTAGGAGTATTACAATAATTTTTAAGAGCACTTATTTAATTAATGATATATATATGTAATTTAAAGAGTCACAATGTTTAATTATTATTTCAGCAACAGTTCTGACACAAACATGTTTCAAAATTTGTGTTTGACTTTTCTGATTATATTAAAATAAAAAGATTAAAGGAGAAGGTAGAAATTAAAATGACATACTGAAGTATTTATAACAATTACATATAAAGATAACATGCACAATATATTCTAGTGGCATGATACAGCAGCATTAATTTAGTAGCTACATGAGTAAGAGTCACACACACACACGCGCACACACACACACACACACACACATTTTAAAAAAGGGGGGAGTAACTATAACAGCATAACATTATGATTGACTTGCATAGCTGTCAGCACAAGAAACTTGATCACATTTTTTAAAAACAGATTTCTGCATGTCAAATACATATTTATTATGTACATTTAAATTTTTTTTTAAATAAATGGTACTTTGAGTAGTTCATAATTAAATATGATTTTTCTCTTTGTATAAATAGACCAATTAAAGGATTAAAAAAAGTGTTTGGAAATTTTATTAAATCAACTTACTCTTTCTCATAAAACACACAACACATCTTTTAACATCATAACACTATTTTAATAATCAAAATCCTCACTCTTATGAGACTAAATGTACAATTTTGTATTTACAGAGTTGCCAAGGCTCAAATCAATATCAATAGAATGGCAGTATTTTAATGTAACATGTCATCAAAACAATGGCATGCTCAAGTATGAGTGACTTCTGCCTACAATTACTTAATAGTCGTAATAAACAGATGTTTTTGTGGAGTGCAAAAGTTGCACAGAAAGGGAAGATTTGAGTAAAATATGATAGATATACCTCAAAATCAATGATTGGTGAAGCAGCATTTGGTGGCAAGGGAATAGTTGTGATACCTCGAATAAAATCTCCTAGATCAGATCTAATTTTCAGCTTGCCATCACCAGCAAATGACCAAAGCAAAGCGTATATAAGGCAACGAGGTATGTAACGATCCAACTGATCTTGCTAAAAAATTAAGAGAAAAATTACAACCATTTTAATTTTTAATAACAAATATTTAAAATAATCATACAAATATGATTATTTTAAATAATTGGATAGTAGCAAACATAACATTAAAACATTAATGACTGTGGAGTATACAGTTAAATATTAATTCATTTCAAAATACATTGCTTAAAATAGCACACAGCATAATTTACCTGCATTGGGAAATCAGGATGAGTGTGATTGTAATTGAGAACGTTATGGCAAGATTGGTTAAGCATTGAGAACAATGAGCATAGAGCACGAAGTCTTGTGAAGTCCATAACATGTTCTTGACTGGAAGCAAACTCCAGGGCACGCACAACTAAACCATCAGATGCAAAATGGGGGCTGAGAATTGTCGCGACATCGCGTTGAACCTAAAATTTAAATTATGAGGCCAAATTTTAAGAAAGTGGTATAAATAAAAATTATTCATAGACAATTGAAACATGCAAGAGTGAGTTAACTAATCACCACTAGTTTTGTAAAAAAAGCAATGAATTTTATGATTGCAACCTACATAATTAATAACCTTTACTCAGAAAAATAAAGCATATTATTAGACACTCGATAATACAGAATTCTATTAAATAAGATATATTTTCACAAAATAATCCCAAAACTTAATTATCTTTTTAGACACAATAATATAATCCTTTAAAGTGATTATATTTCCACCAAAAAAAGTAAAAAAAAAACACCTTCAGTAGTAGGGAGATTTCTGATGTCAGTTTTAAGTAAAATGTTTCTATTACAAAGAATACACATTAAAGTAATATACAGTCGTATACTTTTAAAAATATCTAAAGATATATTAACATTTAACATTAAGTAGATCATACAGTAGTATTACTCATGTTGCTTAACTTGATTCAAAAATTTCTTTCTTAAAAGAATAAGAAAGCAAAGAAAATCATAAACTGTTAACAAATGGCACAATACATATGCTTTTAGCATAGCAGAAAGACAAATTTAACAAATGAACTTATAGGAAGTTATCACATTAACATACTTCATTTTAAATATTCAAATTCTAATATAATTCTTTGGCTGTAATAGTATAGCCTTTTTATTACATCTGTATTTTACTTTTTGAATCAATTTTTTATCTTTACATTTGTTTTATGATTCATCTTATCAACTTCATGGTTATTGATGTGGTTCCACAATATATTTTTTTTTCTCCTATTCATGAGATGCCAACATCCTTGGACTTCACATTGTTTAAATAATTTTCTCACGTTTTTCTTCATAGAAATTGTCATGCCCCTAGGTTGAATATCTTGGCTCTTTTTTTCTAAGCAACCAACTAAAACTTTGCTTCTCCCCCCCCCCCTTTTTTTGCATATATCTAATGGTGATACCTGATAAGTGAATTTAGTGAACACAAATATAATTTTCCATTCCAAAGTTTTTTTTTTTATGCTTTTGTTCAGTCACAAGCATTTTTTTTTTTCTGGTTAGTTGCGTCTTGTGCATCAAATTTTTGCTAGTATAGTTTTTGATTTTTCTTTGTATTCTTTATTGGTTATTGAGTAGATTCCATATATTGTAAGTCTGGCTATTTTACAATATATATATATAGATTGAATGTAGTAATGCCTCCTTTTCGGAAATTGGTAAAAATATGATTGACCACACAAAGAAAAAATGTTTTTCAAACCATTTTAATTATCTTTTAAAAAGTTTAGTAACAAATATCCTTATGACAGTTTTCTAGTGAACAGAAAAGAAAAACATCAAACATTTTCCCACTTTATTAAAAAATCTCTTGTAAAGGATTAAAAGTTAGGAATTGCATACTTGAAGAGTAGGAGAGAGAAGATCCTCTTTAAGAGTATCTTCTTTCTTCTTCTTGTAAGAAATTTCTTCCTCAACTTCCTCCAATGGAATGTGCCGAAGTTTCAACAAAAAGTTTTCGAAAATCATTTCAGTAGACAGAACGTCTTCACTGAACCAAATCATGCCACAGCGAGATACTGTAGCTAAGGTGGCAAATCGCAAGTCTTGGACTTCAAACATTATTCTTACCTAAAATGAATAAAAGTTTGTAATTAAAATTGATTTGGATTCAAGCACATGCTACAGATATGGTAAGAGATTTTTAATGATAATCTACATTTTAACACAAAGAAAACTGGAGTTTTCTTACATTAGGTGGCAAGCTGAGACGTTCACCATTTGGCAAAGTTAAGAGCTTGTTGTCATCTAGGACACTGTTGAGATTTTCAACCCATTCAGGGTCAACATCACCGTCAAAGATAATCCACTGACGTTTGCTGATTTCTCCACGAACATTGTCAATGATTCTATAACAAAAGGAACAGTTTAATTACACATTAAAACACTAAGTATAGAATTAAAAATACATTACAAATTATCTCTAAACTAAACTATTGCAATTTTTTTCTAGTTTTTAACTTACTTTCTGAGTACATGTGTGAACAAACCGTCTGTCCATTCTCGAGTATTTGGGTCAAGGGTGCCATATAATGCTTCTTTGGATATGGCCTAGCAGGAATAAAAGTTTATAATTAAAAATTTAAAGCAGTAAAGTGTTTTACTTTCAAGTTCAATTTTATGAAATTTCAAATAAAAATGTTTACCTTTAAAATATTTTACATAAAGTAGATTTTTCTTATGCATACAACATAGAAATAATTGTTTTTCAGACTATACTGTTATTTCATGCTAGCATAAAATCACCCGATGAAAGTTTTCAAATCCGTGAATAAGCCATCTATTAGTACTTTAATGGAATGAAACACTACTTAAAGATTTCTTAAAACATCACAAATATAAGACTATGCCATCATTTTCCAATATTTTAGTTTACATTTCATTTGAAACAATGGCAACCACCCTGTACGCAAGTCATGCATACAGTGTGTCCCCAAAACATGAACCTAGGCTTTTATTCCTTAAATATGGATATACAAAATAAATTATAAAATTAACATAAAACAAAGGTACAGAATTGTATGGCATTGATTAAAATCTTCTGCAAATTAAATCTAAATAAATACAAGACTTAAATTTTTACACAAAAACCCATACAGAAAATTTCCAATTAGTAAAATGTGCATGACACATTAATTGCATAATTTACAAAATTTCAGCCTAGCATCATAAAAAGGATCAGATGCAATTCCACCGAGTTGGTTTGGTTGCACATAGTAAAAGAACAAAAGGAATAAATGCAGTTTAACAGAAAATTAGTTATTAAAATTGTCTATAAAAATTAGAACCATAGTATCTACTGTTTTCATGTAATAATAAAAAGTTTTCTAATATTTTACAGGAACTACCCAAGTTAACACTGACATAACAATTTCACCATTTTATGATTTTAAAATGAATTTATGCAATTACTTTTGGATCAATGACGTGCGCTACACCCTCAACACCTTCAAATCTCTCTAAAGCTTTCAAAAGTACTCTCCACGCAGTCGATTTACCACTACCACTTGGTCCTACCATCATCAAACCATGATTGAGTTGGGATATTTGGAATAGCTGAAGAACCTGTAAAAATATTTTCTCACATTATCATCAATTATCAACACATTAAATTAATAAATACAGTGAAGCCTCAATTTGGCACTTATAAGGTTAAGAAAATGTGGTAAATACATGTTGAATTAATGTTTAAATACAAAAATCCAATAGTTATAGCATTGAATATATATATATGTACTAAATAATTAAGAATGGAAACAAAAAAAGAAGGAAAAGTAGTACTAATATTTTTTTATAGTAAAACTAAAATTTTAGTAATTTTACAAAATAAAAAGTTATTTCAGAACAACATAAAAAATTTTCAGTACTAAGAATTTATTCCTTAATTTGGGTAAATTTTGACAATGCTGTATTAGATGTAATTGCATTTTCTGGCCAAAGCACAGACAATTGCAGTTAACTTCACATGTCACACATGCTGAATGTAAGATTTTCTTTTGAAACTAAAAGTATTTTACTACAAGAAAAATACATGCCAAATCATCTGCAGAAGAGGTGTAGCAAACATTTTAAAGTACATTCAAACCTCATTAACACAAAACCACTTAAGATGAAATACCACATAACACAAAACATTTGCTTGGTCCTTTAAAGCACTTTACAAGTTAAATTTATTGGATACAGTCGAACCTCCCTAGTATATCCTGCTTGGGGCCACTTAAAAATGACTTAATAAGCAGAGTTCATATTAAATGCAAAAACAAATTCCAAATTTTTATACAATAAGTATACCAATACATATATATCACACATTTATATAAATTAGTAGAATAAGAATTTAAATTATTAAATGGATGACAAATTAAGGAAATTATGTAAAGACAGTACATAGTACTTATAATTTAACTGCACAATCTGTCATATTTCTGCCATCGTACAAAAGTCGAAACAAAGAATATTCCTGGATGAATTCCTAAAATTTGTTGATAAGGCAACAATCCTTGTAAGGAAAAATGCTGAAAGTCCTGCTCAACAAAAATTAAGTGCTTTTGGTAGATAATCTTGACATAGAAGTGGGACTGAGTTTGTATTATTGCACTCTTAAAAATGATGTCTTAAGCAGATTGGTTGAAAAAATAGTAAAGCAGTAAGCAGAGTACAAAATGTGAAAAGGTGTATTGAAAGGCTAGGACTTCTGAAAAATGATCTAATATGCGGAGGGAAATCTTATCCAGTTGACTTACTAATGAGGTTTGATTGTATAATGAAATTCAGTTAAAGAGAAACAATTTCTACTGATTATGTGCTAACAACGTTTGGCTGTATTTCACAGTTCTTCAAAATACAAAAGCAAAAAGTAACTACACAAAAACATACTTTTTCCATCCAGAGCCCTCCAATTTCTTCGTTCTCGCCACAAACCAAAAACATTTCTTGACACACTTTCCTGATTTGCTCCTTTAAGCCTTTCATCTCAGCCCGGGTATAAGACACACCAGGGAACACATCTGATAAAAGAGAGAAGAGGAGCGGGATGTCTTCAGCAACCAGCTTTGGCACCATGGTTTCACACACACTCTGGATTAGAATCTGAAAAATAAAAACATCATTTTGTCACTTAAGTTTTTAATTATGTGTATTTCATAAAATATATCAAAAATAATAAATTAGGTACCTAAATGATGAGATTTGTTAAGAAAACTTTGCTAGTAGTTAGTTGATGAATGCATTTTAATATAAACATAGTCAGTAGCATAATGAGCAAAAAATATGTTTCAATGAAGCACATATGGTAAAAATATGTACCATACACAAATTTTTAAATGTTCAATGTAATACAATTAATATTAAAACACTGTATTTCTTTCATACATTTAAGAGAAGCAAAAAAATAAATACTTATAGAAATAGAACATTTTAAAGAGGAGAATCAAGTATTCTTAACATTACATTACAACGCAAATTCAAATCTAAAAATAAGAGTGCCATAATTCCCACTAGATGATGATTTGATAGTATTCTCACTCTTGTGCAATAACAAAATAATTCCCACTAGATACCAAAGATGTTTTTATAGTATTCTTACTCTTGCACTATATCAAAATGAATATTTTGTTATAGCGCAAGAGTAAAAATACCTATTTTGAAGAACACTATTTAAATGAAAAGAATTCTAAATATAAAGGGTTGTATGTAAATATTTCCATTTTTATGTAATCTACACATAATTTAGAAAAATTCAGCAAGAGATACCTAACTGCTAGAAATTAACTTATTTCTAATATCGATATAGAACAGTGCAGTAAATTTAATAGAAGTGATGACTTCTATATTTAATAAATGTAGAAAGATTCTCATCAGTCAGAGAAAAATTTTTCAGTTACATTAACTTTAAGAAAAAATACCTCTTGTTCTGGTAATTGTTCTGCAATCTTTCCTTCTGGAAGAGTTTCACCTTGCTCTGCTAAATTATCCTTAATTCTCTGAATACGGTCTCGTTTGATGTTACCAGCACTGATCAATACACTTTTCAAGGCTCGCAAACCAAAGTCATAATGGGATTGATTCGATAGCTGTTCATCACACAGTCTAAAAAAGAGTAATAGCAATGATTTAAATATGAAAATACACTTTAGGCATAAAAAAATATTCTTGTTGATGTTGGGTAAATACCTTCTAAAAAAGCGAAATAACTATTATCGAAGGTTTTTATAATCAGACAGCTATTGTACATTCATTATTTCATAATCTAGACATTATTACATGCATAGTGGCTATTTTTAAAAATCAGTCTATTTGAAGCAAAACACATTTGTATTCTCAAACCTCTATTATATAATGAGGTATCTTACAAACTAATCATTCAGGGTTTGCATAAAAAGTAGCAAGTCCAAATTCAGGAAGGGGAAAGAAAGTACATTAAAAATATTGACACAGACAAACAATTCTTCAAACTTGGACCCTTGCCATTGGCATGCTTGCCAACAAGTTTTCAATGATTATAAGGTACCCAGGAAGTTTTTTCCTTGAATGTTCCTCAAGCAGTGTGTGTCAACTTCTGTTTTAGTCCCACGGTGCATACCTGCCAACATGCAATTTTTGAAAATCTTACAATACCACGGTGTCACGCAGTAAAGCAATAAATATGCCTATGTAATCAAACACAATTTTTAAAATTACTATTCAGATTTAGTACACTATTTTTAATACATATGCACATATAGGAAAGGAGGGGCATTTATTTGGTATCTTTAGAGTACAAATGTTCATAAGTAGCTGATTTGGCTGCTTTTAAAAAATCCTTATCAAAGTCTTCCTCATAGCAATGGCCTTTGAGTTTACTTTTTGCAATTAAAATGTCTTCCAAAGTTTCATTAGACAAAAAACTATGAAATAGTGTTCTATTTTTCTTAACACTGCTAAACAAACGTTCACAAGCAGCATTACTGTGTGGTATAGTCAATATGCTTAGCATAACATTCGATCATATTTAAATTTCCCACTAGCAGCTGTTAATTTTCTCAATCTCAACTTTTAGCCCATTTTTTGTCCATTCTTTCTTCTGATTGAACTTCCTCGGGCCAAATTATCAATTTGCAAAATTGAGATTGAAGCTCATCCCTGATTTCATCTACTGGCTTGCAAACATCATTTCCACATACTTCATGTGAGTACATATTTGGAAATAAATTTAAAAAATAAACTATACCTGAAAATGATTTGGCCTCACCATGGCACAAGTGGTTCTGCCACTGAAAATGGTAGATGGCTGAAGTGTGAAGGTCCCGGGTTCGGGTCCCATCGCGCGGCTGTCGATCCGGAGTTTTAGTAGGTTTTCTCCAGATGTAACGTGAATACGCGTTAGAACCCCTTAGAAAGTCCTCCTACCAAGGCACCTCCCCCTGGCTGATCGCCCTAGTGTAGCGTTGCCATAATCACACACAACAACAACAACTGAAAATCATTTGTCTGCAAGATTATTTATGTTTGATACTTAGCAAGATTATTCATGTTTGATATGCAATTTTGATGTCGGTCCTATGCACGGAGCAAAAAGCAAAATTGCATCCCCTTCGCGATTTGACGATACAAGGATATTCCTTTGTAAAAGAATCAAGGAAAACTTTATTATATTGTTTATGTTTAATTTTCGACATTTCAAATTAATATTTCACAACTTCAAACTACACTGGACAATTTCATCAACACGTGTTTGTGATTGAAAGTTGTTCTTGCGCTTGCGCTTACGGATGGGAGCCAAGCGGTATTGGGAGGGAGATATTTCTAAACGAATGCGCATCCACCTCCGTGCATGCGCAGCAACAAACTTTGCCAAAGCATGGACACTCAGCATATTGATTACGAACGCTCCCATCCCACTTCTCCTAACACGTCACAAGCCAAGCCGCGGGTGGGAGGGAGAAAAAAAATCTGTGAGCCAATCATAGCTTTCGCAGCATCAGAGATCGGAGGGAATTCCTATTTTCCCTCTCGGGTTAACAGTAACACAGCGTATCAGTGGAAGAAGCATAAAAGGCATAAAAGGTAGGGGAGGGGGGAGTTAGCGTATATATGGGAAATAAAACGATCTAGTGTTTTTATGTTCGACGTAACGTCAATTGGTGATTTAAAATTTAAAATACTCCACAAAACCACTAAATTTTGAAACATAGTAAATATAATCACATTAGCCTAAACTTTGCCAAAAAATCGTACAATTTTGCCTTGCGGCCGTATAACCGTACAACTAAGCTCCGTACATTGTACGGCCAAACCGTACAAGTTGGCAGGTATGCACGGTGGTGTCTTTTGAATGCTATCTTTACGCAGAACAGAAAAAAGTCTGCTGGAGCAAGATTGTGGTAATAGGTCATAGCACTGCAATGCCATTTACGGAAAGGTTTGATTGAAAATTTGTTGATTCCTGAGAAGTTTTTCTCTGGAAAGAGAGAGAAGCTCCCTTCCCTCCCTCTTCCCCTTTTGAAGCAATTAAGGATTGTTTCAGCAGTTACCTCGAATATTCATACTTTATAATGTTCTGCAACTGCTTTTCGAAGATCGATGATTTATTGAGCCGTTTCATTTTTTTCAATTGCACCGATCACTTCTGCTGGGACCTGAGGGCAAAGAGAGAATGCTCCCTCACCCATTTTGTTAATTTCCCCCCCCCCTTCTCTTTAGATAGGAAGGGAAAAAGAGACTTGGATGCATACTGCTGGACAGACAGGATATTTTTATTAGCTCAGATTATGAAGCTTCCTGATATACACGATTACTGTTATTTTTTGTAAATGAAAAATTATAACATACCAAAAGTTTAAATAAATTATTTTGTAACTTAATGTATCTGTAGTCCATCATGATAGGCAATGAAAGAACCAACCCTATAAACTAACAAGAAGCAAAGTTTATAACTACAGAGCAGTCATGGCAAAGTACATAATCACGATGAAACTTCTACACAACTGCAGTGCCTGGTTTCATTTGATGGATCATGGCCAATAACTCTATAACAGATTTTCAGACAAAATTTAAAGGCATAACTCTGGTCAAATTTGGATGTTTAATTCTTATGCTTCAACCAAGTTTATAAACAGGGGCACATTAAAATGACGATACAAATTGCATTAAAGCTCTTATGCTGCTTGTACTGCTTGGTTTCCTCCGAAACTCAGCATAAATACGCATTAGGACCTCTTAAACCCCCCCCCCCTCTCAATCTAGATCCCTCGAGTAGATAATCAGCCGTAATCCCACCAACAAAGCTACTTGTATGAAACATACAGATCATGGCCAAGAAAATTTCAGTATACCTATATAATGGAAGAACAATTGCCATAATATTGTTAATAGTGCTTTTAAATCATCAATATTTTAATATCCCTACAACAACATGAGTAAATACTTTATTAAAAAAATGGGTTGTATATATAACAGGTTTACCACTGAATCCCCAAAAATTAGCTTCAAATTAGGAGAATAATAGGTCTTATTAAGTTTTATACAAACACTAGTTGCATAAATATTTAAAGCACAATATGCAAATAATGGACATACTTGAAGAATGGCACAATTTTGCTAGCCAGTTTCTCCGCAGATCTAAAGCCTTGCGAGAACAACATGACTTGAGCAATCAACTGTCGGTCTGGTTTCGTCATAGCAAGTGACCTGAACAACTTCTTCAAGTTATCGGGGAGGTTGGAACGTCCAGCATACCAGGGATTCATAGTTATGAAAATAGCCATATCAGGATTGACATTAACCTGTTTGCCAATTAGTTCAGCACAGATATCTGAAAGAATGCAAAACATATGAAGTTTATTTTTCTAATCTAAAAAGATTTAGTTTTAAATTTTTTTTTAAATTTACCATTTCTAAATTTAAAGGTAGTTTTACACTGGCAAAAATTGAAACTAAATGATGCTAAGTGATAAATTAGAAATAAAACACATTATGCAATAGGAAAGTATTTATAAATTTTTAAAATAAAGAGCCGGCTATTTTTTCTCCCTTACAATACAGATGATTATTATCATTTTTTTTTTAATAGTCCCCAGATAGTCATTTAGCTTCTATTACATATAAACTTTTGAAAGCTATTAACACAAAACCCTACATTCAATGGGTATCGCTCATTTTTAAAGAACAATTTCAAAGTATGCACATACATTATATATTAGATGAAACATTTTCATAGTTTAAAAGATGTAAATTTACATTCAACAATATTCAAGTCTGCAATTAACTTTTATCAATACAATTGATCTAGCAACTGAACTGATAAATTCCTAATAGTGTAGATTGTAGTAAAAAATTTACTTTGTCACAGAAGAGAAGAATATTATTTTTCAAAACACAATCAGTTTGGACAACCTGAAGCTAATGACTGCTATACAGAATAAACACAAAAAAATCATACAATGAACTTGTTAAAATTTTACAATTTCCAATGAAAAAGGTCCAAGATTTTTTGGTACTTTTAAAAATGTGTTAAAAGCAGAAAAAAAAATTAAAGAACTTAAAATTTAGCACACCTAAAACTGCATCCCCCCGTACAAATTTAGGTTATGTGCAATTTACATGCAGTTTGTATTTTATCATTTTTCATGGGTAAATTAAAATTTAAGAGAGTAACTGCTTTATGAAAATCTAACAAGTTAAATAAATTCTTACTTGTCTTTTGGCTTAGCTGATTCTTCAGGGTTTCTTGAATCATCTGAATTTGTTGAGACACAGCTGAAAGTATTCTTTCCTCTAACCTGTTAAATTCATCAAAGCAACCCCATGCACCCACTTGACACAGACCAACAAATATACGTCCCATAGCCTACAACATATTAGAAAAATAAGTATCTATTGTAGATTTCTAAGAACACTTTCTAATCAACAAATATTTTAAAATCGTCAAAAAGTTTAACTTAAAATTAGATTTTCATTATCTGGGAGGTAATTGTACAAGTACTATCCTAATTTGTTAAATTAGACACATATATTGGTCCCACTGCCTCCGCATATTTTCACACCCCAGGAAAACTATGATACTTTTTTGTTAAAGTAAAATGGTTCATATTTTAATTAAAAAGTTTACTGAAAGTGCTGCAAAAAAATTTTTTTAAATACACAATTTGGGAAAATTTTATTAAATTAAAAAAAAAAGTGATAAATTTCTAAACATTAAATACCATTTATTTAAAATTTAATATATAGCGGTATTGCACAGTAATGAAATGGACAAAAATTGATAATTTCTGGCAAATTTTTCTCCATCCTGAAATAGTAGAATACTGTATACAGGGTTCATACTCATTTATTGAAATTAAATTCCCTGAGTTTTCCAGGTTTTCCCAGACACATTCCTACAAATTTCCAGGTTTATCGCAAGCATAAATAAAAGGTAATGATCAGTATTCCAAATAACTAATTAACATTTATGTAAATACATTGAACTAGTTACATATTCATAAACAGATATTACTAAAAATATTTAATAAAATGTTCCTAGTACAACATGGTGAAACTTAACTAGAACTGAGAAGAAAATAAGCAATAAAATATTACTAGTAATACAAATAAGTACCTTTTCCTTAAGTTTTCACTGAGATAATTAGTTATAAAAAAATTCCCCGAGTTTTCCAGGTTTTCCCTGAGGTGCACGAACCCTGTGTATAAGGCTCACATAAGATTTTTTTTTTTAAATATCACTATAGGATTTAATATTTGCTATATTTATAATGAAATGCTGTTGATTTTGCTGAATTAAAATATCAAATTGACACATTAATTTACAGTCAGAACACCTGAAAAGCTTTTTAAGCTAAGAAGCATGCAAGGAAAGCAGCTTACAGTAGAACCTGTTTAATGTGACCATCTTTGGGAAGAACAAACTGGTCACCTTACAAAAGCGGTAAAGTGTGGTGTTTGTACAGAGAAAATGTGTATGAAAGTGGTCACTTTAGCAGGTCCCAATGTATTTAGTATGACTTAAAATACTGAATGGTGTATCTATAACATATGACTTCTTAGTAGACACAAAGCAAAAATATTTTGCATCTTTAATATCTAGTAAATCAGCATATATTGAATAAAACAACTAAAAAAAAAAAAAAATATGAATAGCAGAGAAAGAAAGACAGAGAAGAGAGGGGAAAAATACCTTTAGTTAAAATGGAAATCAGAATAACATTAATTTTTAGGAACACTTTTAAATATTACAGAAATAAATTACGAACATCACTATGATTATTTTTAATAATGCTTTTAAGCATAACACATTAAAACTAAATTTTATGGCATCAAATTTAAGTGTGTGTGTGTGTGGGGGGGGGAAGGGATTGCAAATTGTATTTTATTTATAACCAACTTGTACTTAAAAAAAAAAAAATCAAATTTCATTTAATATTTTAAAATAAGACTTTTTTAATCTTTTACAGATTATTATTTATTAATTAAAAAAGAATTTTTGCATAATACTATAAATGAAGTTAAGAAATACCTGGAAGTCAAATGTTTCATCACAATTAAAAACAAGCACAAAGCGACCCAATTGATGTCCTAAAGCTTTCACAGATTCAGTTTTGCCAGTATCAGCAGGTCCTATTTACAAAGGATAAAAGTATTATTTTAATTAAAAAAGACATAAGGTTAAGAAGAAAAACAATATTATACTATTGCTTATTTTTTTCAAATTGAGAGAATTTCATATATAATAGAAGAACATTTGCCATGACATTATTAACAGTTGTAATGCATTATATTAAATAATTCTGTACAAAACAAATAATTTTACTGAGTTTTTTATCCATCAGCATTATCAACATTTTAATATCCCTATAATGTGAGTACATACTTTCGAATTATTTGTTTGTTCCCATATTATGAAGATTCAAATCATAGTATGATAATTCTTGTCAGCGAAGTGCTCCGAAAGTTACAAAAAGACAACCGATAAAATAAACAAACATGGTTAACCTTGCAGTAAAACTGCAGAACAAGAAAGGCTTTCTTTATCCTTTACTATACAGTGTATACTAGTACCGTAATTTCCAGAAGAAATGTTGTGGGGTTTATGTGTTTAAAACTTAAAATTTCAGCAGGAGCGGCACTTCTATTGATGTGGTGCTTACATGTGTTAAAAAATATTCCATGGATATCATGGAGAAGTATTAGTTTATCACTTTGGTACTCTGCAAAGAAGACCAGTCAGTTGTTTTCTGCAAACTTTTTTGTATTTATCTGGTGTCTATACATTTTTCCTTGAGTTCCAGATTCAGTTCTTATTCTTTGTCCCTAGATGAAACTTTCTGAGCCCATTCCCTCCCCTCCCTTTTCTGTTGTAAATCTATTGAGATTCTTTCTGAATGATAAGATAACTCCACTGTTGATGTAGTCAAAGATGCAGAAATGATCTATGAAATTCTTTCTCTGTTGGAGCTAAATAAAAAAAATTTAGTTAAACTAAAACCTTAATCAAATTTAAACTTAAATTACCAGACAGTTATTTTACCCAATTGTTTTCCCCTGGCTTTGCATCAGCCATGAATTTCATAAGGTTTTTTTCCCATGTGCCGATTAGGTTTAAGTTTTGTTTATGCTGTTCACCCATGAGTTAAAGTTCATCTTAATTATATTAAAGTTCAATAAAAATAAATTATAACCAGTTTAAAATAAAAATGAAATTCAAAAATGGTTTAAAAATTAGTTAATAAAAATAAAAACTACATAGCCCTAATTGGTTATTTCTAATCAAAGTTTAAAATGTAAACTAACTTCTTTAAATAAGAAAAAAAACTGAAACAATATATACTTTTAATAAAGTGACGACCGAAGACAACAGGGCATTTTGCATGATTTTTGTTTGACAGATATTTTATAAATGACATGTACTGGAACTGTACATTTTTCATTCAATTTAATGCAGCTGGCCTGATTTTTTCAAATCTGTAATTGGTTTTATAAGTTTTCAAAGTGATTTTTTTTTCCTGCAATTCTTAATAAAAAGTATTTAAGAAAAAAGGTGTCATCATTTGAAGTCTCACCTCCAGAAGCAAAATAAAGCCTGTGGGTTGTTCCTATGCCCACTTGTGTACAGTCACGGACCTAACATTTTCTAACCCCCCCCCCCTTTTAAAAAATAACATTAAGCATTAAAAAAAAAAAAAAAACATAGTATGAGTTTTATGTGCATGGACTTTTTTAGTCTGTAAATGTATGTACATTCATGAACGTAGGTATATTTTCATAATTTCTTACCTAAAATTTGTTTTTCTGTTATATTTGATTTTATTCATTTCTCTTAAATGATATACAGTCAACTCCCTCTAATTCGCGACTCTATAAACCGCGATATATTTCAAATGTAAACAAGCCAGTTTGTTTACATGTTGAGCGGCATTTGACTGGTTGTATTACTATTATAGAAGTTATTTGATTGGCTGAATGTTATAAAGACATTTATTAATGATTTTCCACAGGTATTTGAAGTAAATAATTTCATATATTTGAGCATATTATCATGTAATTAAAAGTACAGAAACTTATATCCTAAGTTGCATGTGTTCAGTGGATGGATGTGAATAACGAACTCCGAAGCAATGCACCATCCAATCACATCGTTTCACTCTTTCCAGAGACGATCGTAAAGATTGACCGTTGCAATTAAAATTGGGTGAAAATGTGTTTAACTTTAAACGCAAACCGCAATTTGGCAGGCTACACAGCAGTTGCGCAATTTTCCGATTCCCCCCCCCCCCACCTCACCCTTTTGATCTTCTGTCTAGCGATTTATTATGCTACAAAACTTTCTCCACATTACTGCAGTTCTGTAGGAAGAAAAAAAAGAAAAGCATAAACAGACCACATGGCCTTTCTCTTTGTTTACATTCAACTGCCGGAGGAGCACCAGCAGAAATAATGAATCATCAGCGCAAAGGCGGCTCCAGACTGAATTCTCGGAGGGGGCCATCAAACTTTTTACTTAGGTCTATAAATTGTTCAAAATGCAAATTGAACGAGTGAAATCGTGAAGTATGCGAATCTAAAGTTGTAAAACAAAATTTCGGAGGGGGCCATGGCCCCTATGGGCCCCTCACTGGAGCCGCCCTTGCATCAGCGCTTGAAATGTAATGCATGTGTGTGTGTGTGTGAAGAGGATAACATTCTTTTCCTCTTTAAAGCTTATATAATAGCATAGAATATTTTTACATTACGAGAAAGGGAAAATTACATGGCAAGGTCTAAAATTAATGTAATACTGAGATATCAAATATACAAATGATGCACCATATGCGCGCCCCCCCCCTGCTGTTCACGAGCGACCAGTGAAATTCCTCCCTTTCTGGTTGAGCTTGTTTATTTTATAATAGATAGATTTAGTTAAAAACGGTCTTTCAGAGAAATTAAAAACAACAACAACTGCCCTTTAAAAAAAATAAATTGTTTGTTGAAAAATTTCCGGATTTGGGGTCCCCCTACTGTACTATTACTTTTGAAGAAGGGTTAGCTCTGGGAGACAAGTCTTTAAACATTTTGCAAAAGCAATCATTTGTCAGTGACCGAGAGTTACTGACAATTAGAAGGCTTGAGGACAAAATTTCTGAAGAAAAATTAAAATCTCTTAAACAAATTACAATCACTGCAATGTTTGAAAAAATGAAAAATAAATAAAAACTTAGAGGGAATTTATTCTTTTAATTTTGTATTAGTAATTGTATTTAATATTAAAAATAGTGTTTTAGTTCAGCAGCATAAATATTTTCTTTCATCAGTCCTTTAGTAAATTCTTTGTAAATTTCATTGTATTATTTATTGCATTTATATTCACATTTAATTGTGTTTTTATTCAACAGCATATGCATTTTCTTTCATCAGTTCCTATTTGTTTACAGTAAATTGACTATAATTTAAAGGGAAATTCTAAATATAAAAATGTAAACAAAAAAAATGACCTATAATCCGCACAACCCTTGGTCCCAGTGAGTGCGGATTAGAGGGAGTTGACTGTATAAGACAAATTGAACATAACCAGAACTGACCCCACTTACGGAATTTATACCAGTCAGTAAAGATCAAAATTAACGGTCGCCACTCGCCACGTGGCGACTGTATTTTTGAAAGTGGAGACTGCAAATTTATGTACCAGTCGCTACAGTTTATTTCCCCACTCTCTCTTTCCTTTTTTTCACAAAGTTTTTATGAACAGAAAGTAAAACAGAAATGGGACGTTCAAACAGATGTTGTTGACAGGAGGCAACTAAACTCCAAGATCAATTTTGGCATAGTGGGGGTAGTAGAGCTGGATCATTGATAAAGGGTATTAGTACCACTTGACCAATTAGCAAAAGTAATCATCTGTTCTGGAAATTTGCAAACGGGGATTACAACAATGCGTAAGATTGCGGTTTGAAGCAGACAACTGCACTTGTTTGTTTTTGCAAATTTTCCTGCAATTTAAGGGCTCTCTTTCAGAGAACGAAAATCCGAAGAGTGGCGAGCAGTCATTTATAAATTCTTTTCTTGTGATCTATTAGTACAATAAATAAATAGATAAATAAATAAATAAAGATTTATTCCGGCATAATAAAGCTTATGGACAGCATAAAGTTGATGACAGCTGTCCGTCACGGAAAATTAACAACGGTCGTCATGAATAAAGACCAATGGAGTAAATGCAGCCGCGGGGGATTTAAAAATAGGGATACTTTGTTCTCGAAAAGAGGCACTTTTGTGTACCATATAGAAAATATTCAGAACTGGTTTCGTACAATCTCAAAATGATTAAAGTTTATTCCTAAACGTTTATTTCTTATAGTCCGACACATAAATTCAGATCAATGGACGTCATGAAGTCGTGCAATTTAACTTGCAAAAAGGCACTTTTCATTTCTAAATGAATCCGTAATTCTCTAATGCTTAGTAAATATTTTTAATAACTATAGATAATTTGAAGTAGGAAGGCTAGATAATGATTATACTAAACAATCAGTAAGAACAATGAAATATGATTAGAATTATGATTGTTAAATAATTATCAAATAAAAACACCCACATTATAGGAATCGATGTTGGTTATTTTGAATCCCTTTCTTAACCCCAACTGAAAGTGTTATGTGCCAGAGATTGCAGTATTTTATTGCTACATTAGGTGAAAACAAACATCCCAGAGATGCCTCTTTTCGGGTTACGTGAACGAAAGAAAACAGATGAAATGAAAAAGCGATGACGCTCACATTCTGATAAGCATCTCAATTAGGAAAAAAGTAACTTATTTTTAAAAGGAAATTTTATCGGGTTTCATTTACAATAAATGTCTGATTGCGTTGCTTGGAATTTTGTAAAGGAACAGTTATACACAGTGTTTAGTTTAAGGGTCATTTCAATCAATCGTATTTTTATTATAGTATCATTTTAATAGAAAGTGTTTTGTAAAGGGGCCCGTTAAAACGATTGATGATCTTGACTGCGATGATCCCTGTAGCGGAAGGGGCAGGGGGAATGGCAAGTTTTAGAGTTAAAACATGGACATACCAGGGCAAAGGGGGGGGGGGGGTTAAACGGGCTGCCAAAAGGCTGAAAGGTTGTTGGGCGCCATGATTTTTAAAGAGTGGTAGTAGGGGGGCACTACGAAGACATGCTCCTGACAAATGCAAGGTCGTAGCCAGAAAAAAAAAGGCTGAAAATGTTGAAATTCTGAAAAAAAAGGTTGAAATTTTGTACATCACCTAGTTAATGTAAGGGGTAATTTTACTAACTGGGAATATTTTTGTATGGGGTCCGCATAAAAATAAAAAATTTTTATATTATTAGATTTAATGTTCTGAAAATGTTAATTAACACTTAAAATTCTGTCCCTTATATAACTTAGTGATTTAATTGTACATGTCTAAAATCAATATTTAAGGAATAAAAGACTAGGTCAGTGTGTTTAGGACACTCTGTATATACTTTTTAATTATTAGAAGATTTAGATGTATATTTTAAGAAAATTTTTTTTATTACTTATATTAACTGCTCATGTTTATTAAACTTCTATGTAAGTTGTGCAATATTCAAAAACATGCGAGTGGCCACTTAAAATTTCAGGCTCAGTGGCCACTGGCCACCTGCAAATTTTCTGAATTTTGACCTCTACCAGTCAGTGAGTGTTAGGGACAGGAGAGTGTTAGTGACATTTCTGGGTGGTCAATTAAAAAATATAAAGATAAGTGCTTTTTTAAATGAATCTTTGTGACGTTTAAGGTTTATAATGTGAATTTCAAATTAATATTTGATGTTTTTGTTAGTGCTATTGTGTGCTATTCTAATCTTGCTGACTTTATACGAGGTGCACAACTTGGTTGTTTAATCCAGCAATAATTTTTTAGTTGAAAATGGGCCAGTGTTTACGAAGTTTACATTAGCTGTACAACTAGGTTGCTTAATCCACGGAAGCTTTTTTAGGTTAAACACGGTCCACTCTTTGCTGATTTTAAATTACCTGTTGCTGAATTTCCAGACATTGTTTAGGTTTAATATAGACCAGTGCATTTTGTTGATTTTATGTGCTTTTGCTAGTAGAATTTATACACATTTTAATTTGTTAAAATTCTTTCACTTTGCTTTGCTCAGCATGCAAAATGGTTAGCGACGGTTATCTTCGGTCATGACATGGGATGTCATTGACAAATACATTGTATAGAGTGGGACCCAAGATAGAACCTTGTGGGACCCCACTCTGAATTCTGTGCCTTGTCAAGTGTATGCTACCCAAGCAAACAGTGTAGGAGCGATCTTGTAGATAACTCCTGAGAAGGTGAGTAAGACAATCAGGGATGTTAAGACTGATGAATTTAAATAGGAGCCCTTCATGCCATACCTTGTCAAAAGCTTTGCTAACATCAAGAAGCACTATGGCAGTGTGCTCTTTATTCTGAATCCCTTCAGAGAGTTGTTCAACAACGTGGTACAGCTGGTGCGTAGTACTACGCTGCTGCCGGAAGCCAAACTGTTCGGGCATGAAGATATTTACTGTGAGTATGTCATTCAGTCTGTTTAGGATAACTCTTTCAGCTCCATTGACCAAGCTGCTGAGCAGGCTTCTAAGGCAGTAGGAGACTAGGAGCGAGAGATCCTGATGCGGTTTTGGTATTGGGCACACCACTGCATCCTTCCAGCATTTTGGGAAGTGGTGATATGTCATAATGTAATTGATTAATGCAGTGATTTTGAAAATTGTGATAGCAGGTAGGTTACGCAGCATGTGGTTGCTGATACCATCGCTGCCAGGACATTTCTTTTTGGCCAAGGCTTCCAGAATTTCAATAATCTCAGATGGTAGAGCTTGTGGGATCCTCTCGATAGGTTCCTGCGAGAAGAAGTCTTGCAGTCTTTGGGTGATGTTGAGTAAAGACTTTTCATCAGTTTTGAACTGCTGTTTGTAAACCTGGGCAATGGCATTTGCTTTGTCCTCTTCGTGCACCAGGATTTTGTTGTTGTGTTTAATTGGAGGGACATGCAATTTCTTGTTTTTAATGCGCTTGATGGTGCACCAGAGTGAGTTATTTTCTGGTCCAATCGAGTCTAGGTATTCAGTCCACAGGTCAGCTTGGAAGCTACGGTTCTTCTGCCTGAGAAGGTTTTGCAAACTTTGGAACGTTTCCATACTTTCAGGCAGTGATCGTGATAAGGCCTCTAGATGCGTATTTCACACCTTAGATATTTAGAATACACCTTAAGAATTTCAGAAAATGTCTTTACGCGTTGCTTTTCCATATAAAATTAAGTTTTATGATCGGTGATATTTCCGCTTGAAAATGATTTTTATTTACAGTCAACTCACTGAAATCTGCGATAACTTTTAATGTAAAGTGAAATTTACAGTTGACACTGACAGTGCACCTCGATTGTCTAATCAGTTATTATATATGATTTATGTGTTAAATGCAATTGAATTATGCATTTGAAAATGTAGCATAATTGTTCGTTGCTTTAATTACTCCGGTGCATAGGAAAATACTCCTTCTAAAAAGGTTAAGGAGTATTTTTACTCTTCTGAAAAAATCTTAGATTGATCACTGTCTTCAGGACTCCTAAATGATTGAAAGTTGCGTCTCACTTGATTGCGTTTAGAAATGAGAGTTTTAATCTCCGATGGGAGAGTAAGATTTTGTGGAGAGTTGTCAGGCTTGGAAGCAGCAAGGTGTGCTTTCATTATTTCCTCAGTTAGGTTAATCGCTTCATTATCAATATCGTCAGAGCACTTGCAGCTGGGTAAGATTTGAGGAGCGTCCAGAAGATGGCCAACGAATTCGGGCCAGTTGGTCTTCATTTTAGGTTTAACCCTCCAAGCGTCCTGGAAATGGGCAAATAATGTAAAGTTGTTTTTGCGGTAAAATTTTCATGTAGATTTAAAATTATACAAAAAATAAAATTTTGTTCGGAAGATTTGTAATTATTGTAAAACAAGTTCCTAAATTACATACAAGCTTCAATATCAGAATATATTTTATGATACCTGACTGTTATAAATAATTTAAGTTATAGATGCATTGCAGTGAAAACTGGAACGAAGTTGACGGGATTTTACGTCTCAGCCGCTTGGAGGGTTAAAGGTTTTGATAGAATCCACAACAGGAACTTCCATAAAGATTGGAAGGTGATCTGAGGTGAACATGCTAAGTGTAGTGATTTCTGGCAGGCAGTCTAAGCTGTGCAAGGCAAGATCTATAGTAGAGTGCAATGCAGGATTGTTTCCTACTAAATGAGTAGGAGATTTTGGGTAAGCAAGGGTAAAGGCAAGGGGTTTGGGTAAGGCGAAGATGGTCAAAGATGAGCAACTTCAGCAGTTGCGAACCATATGGTGAATTGTGGTGGCAATTCCAAGCATAGTGAGTTAAGTTGAAGTCGCCAATGATGAAACTGTTTGGACAATATTTAAAAAATTTTCGTATGTCCTCCGTGGGGAAGCCAAGATTATGCCGTACATAAATGGAAGAAATTAGAAGCTTACCATAGTTCTTGTCAATAGATATTGATACCACTTCTAGGGTGTCCATAACAAGGTCTTCAACCAAGGAATGGGGTAGTTTTCTTGATATAGATAGCAACACCAGCCCTGATTCTGGAACCAGAGCAGTCACAGTTGTGCTGGTAGAGTAGGCAATTGGGAATCCAGTAAGACTTGTTCAGCCTGAACATGGTTTCTAGTACACATGCAATGTCAAAGTCCCCATGGAAAAGAAAAGTCGTCTCTCTTCTGAACTTCCGACAAAATATATAGTTTAACATTCTTTGTCTGAATGTCATTGTGCATGCCCTTCTCGGCGTGATTGTTTCTTGGCTAATGTTAAATAACAACAAAAGTAAATAATGAAACTGAAACCAAATTGTAAACAGCCCCAAGATATCTACGACACAGAAAAATGATATTTATATTATTTATCGATAGTTTAAGTAAATTTTAAAAATCATTTTCGGCATTTAAATTTTATGTATCTTAATCTAAAGATACAAAGATCATTAATGAAGAATTTTCTTTTCTTCCTTTTTTTAAAAATTAAAATTATAGATGGAGTTCTTTCACTTCAAGAAGAAAACTATTGAAAGAGAATCCGGTGGTGTGTAATCATTACTGAGAAAAAATTAGCAGGTGAGCAATATCCGCCACGAGTCGTTTGGCAGACTATTAAAAAAATAATATATGAATATAATTACTGCAGTGAGTGACTACAGCAGTGGATGTTTTTTGCGTGCAACAGGTGGTACTGTTTCATGATAGATGGATGACGGATCGCATCTCTGAGAGATGACACGTTAAATCCGAGAAATGGATATAATGCTCCCTAGAAAACGAGTTTCTTTGGAAATAGTGCTGTAAAAGTAACGAAAATATTAAGAGGTTTATCGGCGTAACGTCATTTTTCAACCTACATGTGACCTTTCGCCCCTTTGTTTTGGCTCCATTGATGGGTAATCCTGTAATCTTGTTGTTGTTGTTGTTGTTGGTTGACGGTGATTGTTTGTTTGTTTGTCTGTGGTGGTTGAGGTGTGCGCTGCGGCAAGACCAGCCGGCATAACCTTTAATGATTTAGTAAGACTAATCAGGATTTTCGAGGAAACAGGAAAAAAAAAACCATCAAAAGAGAGAGAAAAAACACTCATTATTTCCTTTTTTTCTTTTCTTTCAACTTCCTGGCACGAGTATCAAAACAGATGTTGACTGACGATTTGTAGAGGATATATATTCTCAAGGTACCCAAAATAATCATATCTAATTTTAGTAAACCATTCTTGCTCAATTCCTTTCACATATTTAAAAAAAACTACTTAGAAACCGAACACTAGGAGAGAGCCTCCAGAAAAATTCTTGAGCACCAGCAATCAAAACCACTCAACTCCTTGGGTTCGAGGCTATAAAAGTCACGTGACGGTGGAAAACAAACAACCATTTCTCCATAGGCTTATGTGCTGGACTCCTGGTAATAAGTGCAAAATCAAAAAAAATATAATTATACCTCTGTATTGTGCTGCCTACGAATGTTTCAATAACTCTCTGGAACCTGTACATGACTGCAAAAAGATATCTCTCCAAAGATTCCCATTAAAAAGTGCTAACATATTAAAACTTATACTGAGACGAGGCTATTTCAGCCACGTGTGGATGGAAAATATACACTTCAGCCAATCAGATTACAGGGCAACTCATCAACACAGCCGAAAGGTCACGTGTTGGTGGAAAAATGACGTCATATCGATATCGTCCATTCACCCGAACTCTCACCATGACGTCATTAAATGTCAACCAATGGGAGCTTAGTCCAATTTTTGCCTCGTCTGGAAGCGCGCACTTTGTTTTTATTTTCATTTGTGGGCGCTTATATTTGTTCTTGTTTTCAGTAGCAATGATTTGATTTTTATGTCTAATCTAATTAGAAATAAAAGCGATGGCTAACAACAAAGAGTCGAAAGAAAAGAATTCGAAGGATTTCTTCAAAATATGCGAATGTTTTGAAGAATTCCATGTCAGTTCTTCCTATTATAGGCACAAAAAGAAGTGCACAGAAGTATCCAATTCAGGAAAGTTTGTATGTAAAGAAAAGGATTGCAATTTTAAATCCAGATTTTCGGATGATCTTGCTCAACATCTACGTAATATTCATAAAATTGATTTCAAAGAAGAAGAAATAAAATTCAACAATTTATCAGGTAATTTTTTCTTTGGATGTTTCTTTGTTAAATTATACATATATGTATACCGAAATATGATAATAAGAGATAGAGAAGGGACGAGGAAGTTAAATACATATATAATTATGGGTTACTGGTAACGCGACGTATTCCTTTTTTTAAGACGTGATGGGGGATCAAAAATGCTTCAATGTTTACCCCCATATTTATGGCCGAAAATCAAATTTTCCCAGAAAAATGAATTTTAAACTTTTTTTTTTTAAATAACACAAAATTTGCCATTCAAGTGCGAATTTCAAGAAATCTACTTATTAAATGGATTTCATTTTAATTTATTTTCATAGCGCACCCTCCAGCAGGGGCGTAGCCAGAAATTTTTCATGGGGGGGGGGGTTACGACTACTAAAACTCACATATATGCATACATGTGTGTGATAAGGGAGTGAAGAATATACATTTTGTATGGCAAAAAATTCCTCATAGGGGGGGGGGTTATGACCCCCCCTAACCCCCCCTTGGCTACGCCCCTGCCCTTTAGTTAAGCTAACATAATCATAAAAGGTACAAAACTACTTTAAAATATCAATTCTCGAGGCATTACATATATTTATGAAATTTTTAATTCACTTGATTCCTTTCAAAAGATCGTATTTTTAAAAATAAATAATGAAGCAGTAAGCGTACAAATTACAAATAAAATTTCTCCCATCAATCAGATATCCAAAAAACGTTTTAGTGTCCACCCAAAGGCATGTAATTCGCAAAGAAGGACAAGTTTTATTTAGCGCAGACAAAAATGCCAGGATGCACCCCCATTCATTCTTTAGTATACTTGGTCAACCAATCAATTTAACACCTTTTATTTATTTATTATTTTTTTAATTTGCTGACACTCTGACTAAGCTAACGTAATCATGCAAATTTACAAAAATACTTCAAAATTTTAATTCGCGCGCTTTACATGTATTATTATTATTATTATTATTTATTTACAAATTCCTTTCAAAAAATGTAGTTTATCTCTCTATTATCTTTAAAATGTAGTGTGTATATATCCAACAACAACAACAAAAAAAAGGGAAAGAAAGATAACTTTATTATTTTTTTTCCCTCAGAATTTGAAACCTGGAAAGAGAAATATGAGAAAGAAACCAAGTCATATTTTGTGCATCATTCTGTGAAAAAAACATCTCTTGGAAAAAGTAGTTATTTTTATTGTAATCGATCAGGCACATACAATGCATCAACAAACAGAAAACGCCTTACAAAATCACAAGGCATCAGTAAAATGGGATTCAATTGCCCCGCACGCTTGATTGTATTTGAAAGTGCAAATGAACCACAAAATATCAACGTAAATGTGCGTCACAGTCATTATGGCCATGACTGTCAACTGGCATATATTCGTATCCCCAAAAAAGATAGAGATGCAATTGCTAATCAATTATCCCAGGGAATTTCCACTTCTCGAGTGTTAAAAAATGTGTTTACAGGAAATGAAACGGAAATTGAACGAAAACATTTGTGTACTAAAAGGGATCTTTTGAACATAGCAAAAGCTTATGGCATTGAGAAAGTTGAAAAGCACTCAGAAGATCATTTAAGTGTAGATGCATATGTTCAAAATTTAAAGAAAGATAAAAGTCTGCTGTTGTATAAAAGACAAGGGGAAGACGGTTTTGATCATCCAAAAGATTTTGTTTGCTCATTAGAGAAAACTGACTTTGTTTTATCCATCATGACCAATTTTCAAAATCAAATGATTAGAAAATTTGGTAATGATATAGTATGTTTAGATGCTACACATGGCACCAACATGTATCAATTTAACTTAATTACATTGCTTGTTGTGGATGAATTTAGAGAAGGTATACCCGTAGCCTGGCTCATCTCAAACAAAGAAAATGCCGCAGTTCTAAAGTTTTTCTTTGAAAGCATTAAGAAAGAAGTTGGCAATGTCATGCCTAAGTACTTTATGTCTGATAAAGCGCCTCAGTATTATAATTCATGGAAGGATGTTTTTGATAATAGCACACAAAAATTGCTTTGCCACTGGCATGTTCATCAAGATTGGCAGAGAAATCTGAATAAAATAAAAAACAAGGATCTTGCCACATCGATATATAAAGGTTTATGCATGTTATTAGAAGAAAGTAATCAAGAAAAATTCAATATACTGTTAGAAAAAACTTGCCAACATTTTGAAGAGAACAGTGAAACTCAAAGTTTTTATTTGTATTTTAAAAACGAATGGATGCAAAATAAGCAGGAATGGGCTAAGTGTTTTCGAAAAAACTGCGGCATTAACACTAATATGTTCCTAGAATCTTTCCATAAAATTTTGAAATATGGAGATGGCTACTTAAAAGGAAAGCAGGGAAAGCGCATTGACAAATGCATAAATATCCTGCTACAATATGCCCATGATTTGGCAGTAAAAAGGCTTGTAAAGTTAGAAAAAGGCAAAAATACTTGGAAGTCAAGTGAAATAAATAAAAGGCATAAAGCTTCCCTTACAATGCCAATGACATTAGTCAATGAAGTCTCGCCAGTGACATGGAATGTAATGTCTGAGAAGTCTGTATTAGCAGACACCTCAGTAACCGATCATATAATATACAAGGTCCATAAAAATTCTCTGTGCACAAAAAATTGTCAGATTATTTGCCAAGAATGCAAGATTTGTATGCATTCATACTCTTGCAACTGCCCAGATGCACTAACCGGCACAACTGTATGTAAACATATCCATTTAGTTCACAAATATAGGATAACCAGCAAAAATTTGAGTGCAGCATCAACATCTCAAGATAGGACAATGAAGGATTACAAAATCAATTAGAAGATTCTGCTATAAAAAAACCAAGAAAATGACAAAATTGAAAATTTTAAATCTTTAACATCATCTAATAAAGAGAAAAACAATGAAGATCTAAAAAAAAAATTAATGGAAGATACAATGCAGTTGTATAAAATGCTTGAAGGCTGCAATGAGCGAAATCTTTTGCTAGCAGCAAAGCAGCATGTAAACAGTGCGATCTCCATTTTGAATATAAATATTTCCCCTGAAGTTAATACTTCTATTAATATGAAAAAAACTGCAGAAAACTCAACAGCACCTAGTAATAAGAATATCGAAAAACAGTTCCGATTTCATAGCACAAAAAAACAAAGAAAAAGGAAAATCATAAAATATGCAAAGCCATCTCTTGAAGAAAAAGTAGAATTAGAAGATCAGATATTGAATAATGAAAATAACAGTGCAGGAGGTGACCACATTTATTCAGCTAGAGAAGAAAAAATTTTGACACCTACAGAAGAAAATAAAGAAACAAGTACTAAAAAACCATCCAGGAATATAATTCGTTTCTTAAAATGCTTCATTTCAGAAAATGAAATATTTAAAATACTAGAAGCAAAAAATAAAATTAAAGAAGACGAAATTGAAATTATCCCGGAAAAAGTCCCAGATATAGCCATTAAACTTTCAACACAGAGAATATTAAACGATATAAGAACATATGTCACTGACGATGCTGTTTTAGCAATAAATCAAATAATTAACATAAAGAAAAGAGAGTGGAAATGTGCAACTTGTCCTGAGATTACAATTAATGAAAATATGATTTTTTGTGATAAGTGTTTAAAGTGGTTTCACTGGAAATGCCAAAATTTAAAAGATGAGCCAGGCGAAGAAGTGTGGTCATGTAAATCTTGCAGCAGTAATGAAGTTTTATAAATTTATATATTTCATCTCATGTAAATATGAATTTTTCATTTTTTTCTGTTTATTTTTATTTCTGTGTATTCACATTGCAATCCAAGGATATCATATAATGAATGAATGTAATATATTGAGCAAGACTAATCAAGATGTTTTTCAAATTCATTGAGGTTTTAGTGAAAACTACACATGCACATTTTCATTGATGGGCAGTAATCATCTGTATATTTTCTACTATAAAGACTGTTTCTGCATCCTTATGAATGTCTGCAGTTCGTCAGATGTTTTGGCAGTACTAAAGTGCCCTATATAATGGTTGTGTGAATCCTGCTGAACTCAAGTTTTATAAATTTATATATTTCATCTGATGTACATATGAACTTTTCATTTTTCCTGTATATTTTTACTTCTGTGTATTCACCTTTCAAGCCAAGAATATTATTGAGCAAGACTAATCAAGACATTTTTCAAATTCATTGAAGTTTTAGTGAAAACTACACATGCACATTTTCATTGATGGGCAGTAATCATCTGTATATTTTCTACTATAAAGACTGTTTCTGCATCCTTATGAATGTCTGCAGTTCGTCAGATGTTTTGGCAGTACTATAGTGCCCTATGTAATGGTTGTGTGAATCCTGCTGAACTCAAGTTTTATAAATTTATATATTTCATCTGATGTACATATGAACTTTTCATTTTTCCTGTATATTTTTACTTCTGTGTATTCACCTTTCACGCCCAGAATATTATTGAGCAAGACTAATCAAGATATTTTTCAAATTCATTGAAGTTTTAGTAAAAACTACGCATGCACATTTTCATTGATGGGCAGTAATCATGGACAGTCAAAGAAAGAAAGAAAGAAAACGAGAAAAGGAAAAAAAAAAAAAAAACTGTGTCAACGACTTCTGAAAAATTTAAACCTTCTGTACTATAGTAGAAAGGATGAAACCATAAACACGTGTCTAAAAAACTAATTTAATGTGACAATACGAGTACAATTCAAAATATTGCGGCTTTTTTTTACGGTACTTAGCTAAAAAATGAAAATAATAAATTAATTATATTTTTTTCAAATTCTTGGCGGTACCAAGTACACCCCCCCCCCCGGCGCCCATATATATTAACTATCGGGTGCATAAAATAATCTATAAAACTTCTGAACTCCCAAACTCCCAACTAACGCGCTTTAGTTGCGCTGGAAAACGCAAAATCTGTCCTTGAATGTCATTGGCTGAAAAGCGGCAGACCTCATCCAATGAAATGGTGGGAGTTCGTTCGAATTATCCGCTCGTAAAAATCTTACCACTGTGCTTGTTGACCATGGTGTATGGCTGAGTGGCAACATGGTGAGTGGGCTATGTTGTTGACATGACCCCACCATCATGCCACCATATTTATTTAAATTTATTTTTCTCCTGGTCCTCTTGCCAGGTAACTACTTTCGCTTACGTTGCTCACTGATTTGAATTTGATTTTATCATTTTATCTTGAAGAAAGAGCTCTTGAATAAATCTCCCCTCCAAAATACATACGCAGCATCAGCTGCACACACAAGTGTGTCATCCAACGACCTAGAGGTTGCGCTGTAAAGCGTCAACAAATTGGCTGTAGAACGGGTAGATTTCCACGTGCTTACGTTATTGCATTAGCAATAGCATTGACCGCTTGTCAGAGTGTTGCTTTTCTGATTAATTTCTCTATTTGACGTAGATTTTTTGCATAATTGTGGTGGATTTGAATTTAGATTTAGCTAATATCTTCAATTGTGCAGACTGTAATAACAAGATTGGCTTATTTATTGAAGACGAGAAGCTTTTAAGATCCAGCCATTTCATATCATGTGTGAAAAACCGTAGACATTGACAGCATCATTGAAGTATGTGGTTGTTATTGTCTATTGTGTTGTTATGTGGTTTGTTGTTGTCTCCAGACTACTTCATTTCATTCAGTAAAGTACACAATAATTGTGAAATTTGAAAAATCAAGTTGCTGGACGATTAAAGAAAGTTTCTCTACCTGCAAGGCCGGAGCCGACATTTGTAAACATCACATTGCTGTGTAATTAGCTGTTACAAGTGAGTTATATATTTATGCGTATCATCTTTTTTCTCTTTAAAAATTCATTTACTGGCTTATCATATACTTCATTATGACTATTTTATAAGTGTTTATATTTTAACATGGCTTGTTTTAATCGTATTATTTAAAGGAGAAAGAGCATGTGACTCAAATGATTTATCTCTCATCGATTATGACGCAAAGGATATATGGTGAATTACGTTAATGGGGAACGATTATTCATCATGAGCAATTCGTAAAAGAATTATAACTTGCCTTTTGTGCCAAATATACAAGCTGCTGCATCTGGTTTTCCAGAGATAAAATATTTTGTTTCATGTGCACTTGTTTAAGTGAAGAAATTGTTGGATATGTGATGAGATAAATGTATTGTTCCCCTATTTATATATTTAATTCTTAATTATAGGAATGAATCGGTGCTTACATGAATTCTGCCGTATAATTTGAAGAGCGTTAAGCTAACAGACCCATTGGAAAAGGCATGAATTAATTTCTATAATTCATTCTTTTTTGATAGATCTGTTGGACACTGAATTACACTCTTCCCTTACATAAATGAATAACCGTCTAGAATGTAAGTATTTCACATTAATATATATATTGTTTTAATTTTGTTGAGTATAGTTAAATTAGAACTGTTATATTGGTTTGATTCAATTATTTTAATTGTTCCCAGTAGTTGAAATAAGAAATTGTTTTTGGTGTGAATGAACAGACGTACAAACATATACATCTATGTATACTATTTAATATATATTCTGCATTTTAAGTGTGTATAGCTTGTTAGAATGCAAGTATAATATGAAAATAATTATAAATGCATACACACTTTTTTTCTAGTATGTTATTAACTTGTTGGACTTCTATGAGAAATTTCTTTTTAGCTGTATAAATATTTGGTAAAATCATACAAGCCGGTGCGCACCCCATGTAAACATGGCGACAGTCGCTGGAGCTTGGCGGCCGCCAAGCTCCAGCGACTGTCGCCAACCATTTTCCACTATCAGCACATTAAAATTGCACATATATTCCACTAAAAATGAGCAACCAGTGGACCGTTTTTAACTAAAAAAACCTCAGTGGATTCAGCAACCTAGTTGTACAGCTATCTAAACTAGGCAATCAGTGGTCCGTTTTTAACTAAAAAAAACCTCAGTGGATTCAGCAACCTAGCTGTACAGCTATCTAAACTAGGCAACCAGTGGCCCGTTTTTAACTAAAAAAACCTCAGTGGATTCAGCAACCTAGCTGTGCAGCTATGTAAACTATGCAACCAGTGGACCGTTTTTAACCAAAAAAACCTCAGTGGATTCAGCAACCTAGTTGTACAGCTATGTAAACTATGCAACCAGTGGACCGTTTTTTACTAAAAAAACCTCAGTGGATTCAGCAACCTAGTTGTACAGCTATGTAAACTACGCAACCAGTGGACCGTTTTTAACTAAAAAAAAAACAACAGCAGTGAACTAAGCAACCTAGTTGTACAGCTAATGCAAACTGGGCAAACACTGGCCCGTTTTCAACTCAAAAAAACATCGGTGGATTAAACAACCTAGTTGTACACCTCTTATAAAGTCAGTATGATTAGAATAGCACGTAAATAGCACTTACGAAAACATAAACACTTCAAATATCAATTTTAAATTCACATTAAAAACCTTAAACATCGAAAGATTCGTTAAAAAAGAACACTTACCTCTATTTTTTTGGTAAATAACCGCTCAGAAATGTCCCCAACACCCACCGGCTTATAACGTACTATATTTCTAACAAACACCCACAAATTCTTTTCTTATATTAACATAACACATTTCATTCCCTTCCATCAATAACGCAAACAATTTCAAATTCCCAAACCTGATGAAACACGTATTCTTTATGGTTGCCAGTCACAACTACCACCGGCAGTTGGCGGTGCATCGCTCACTCTCGCGTCAGATTGTTCGCCAATGATTTGTAAACAAACCATTGACATGTAAACAAAGCACCGTATACGGAATATAGTCCAAATATTTTAATCATTAGCTCACTTTAATACTTCATATTTTGTGTTAAATGTTTACTTTTACTTCTGTACAGTGGGGTCCATAGGCCATAATGTAAAAGAATCTTTTTCGTAGCCCTGTAAAAAAAAAAAAAAAAAAAAAAAAAAAACTACAAGTCCTATACACATCAAAATCAATACCTATCTTGCGATGATGGTCTATAACAAATATGCCTAATTTGAGCTTAATTGAATGCACCGTTTACTTCAGATGCTTTGTTATCAGATTTTCTAACAACTGGAAAATCATGAAAACTGGGTGGAGGAACATCATTTCCTTTTGAATTGCATTGAGGAGCACAACAATTCACCTTATTCACCATCCTGATAAATTTCACAAAATAAAATCTCCAAAAAAAAAACATCAGAAAACTTCGATCCTCACTACACCTTTGCAATGGGAAAGAATGAAAATTGACTTGAACCCCCGTGAAAAAGCAGTTAGCAGTTAGACCGCTAGATGGCGTATTCAAGTTCTTTCTCCTGACAATTATCTATTTCATCATACATTCAGTTGACAGAGTGCTTAGGTGGCAACAGTTGTACCGGCGCGTTCTATATTTGGAAATATTGTTGTTATTATAGTAATAAAAAATTAAATAAAAATGTCGGGTGCTATGAAAATAATTGGAAGAAGTGAAAAATTAATGGTGCCAGAGAAGCCAGATGGATTAGAACAGCTGAAAAAAATAGGTATTTCACTTATATGCACTGTCATTCCTGGGACTATGATAATGCTGTGTCATTCACTGTTTCTATTTTATGATCACCACCTTCAATGATTGTATCATTAAGTTGATTTGAAAATTTGCATGTTTGTTTAATCTAGTTTCGTTTATAAAAGAAATACTCTGCATGTTTCTCCTTTTAGCTCATTATTTAATTTTTAATTCTATATATAACTAGGAGTACCCATAACTATTGCGAGTTTTATTTTAGCTATATAGATTACAATTTCAAGAACGCCTATACTTAAGAATCTTATATTTTATTATAAAAATTTAATATAAAAGGCGTTTGTTGTATTTCACTTTCAAAAATTACAATCATATTAGGATTTTATTTTATTAATTAAATTAATTTCAACCCCCACAACCTTTTTTTAACCTTCGATATATGACACATCCATTGAGTTTAAAAATAATACTTTAACCTAAAATTAGAAAGTAATATGGTAATTTTTAATGATTTATTGAATAGATTTCAATTCAAAATGCTGTGTAAACACAGTTGGGTCATTCTACAAAAAACGCGCTATTTGCAGTTTGTGGTTAGTATTTTAG
This sequence comes from Cheiracanthium punctorium, assembly GCA_038373885.1. Taxonomy (NCBI): domain Eukaryota; kingdom Metazoa; phylum Arthropoda; class Arachnida; order Araneae; family Cheiracanthiidae; genus Cheiracanthium; species Cheiracanthium punctorium. The sequence continues at coordinate 79,498 of JAWZYV010015637.1, read as the reverse complement.
AAATAAAAATATTCTTATAAAACATTTTAAGGTGAAAATGTGCTTTAGCCCACCGCTTGGCGATTGTCAACAAACTGGCCAGTTGGCGGTTTTCTGTGAAACGATTCTAGGATTGCAACCATGGAATTTGATAGACGTTGTGCTCTCTTCGGGTCATAATCTATAGCTTCCGTTACTTTTGTTTTTCTCCTTCGGCAAAGCACGTGTGACGCAAAAGCCTGTGGGATTGAGCCATGGAAGAAAGTTTACTTTTAGGATTATTTTCCAAAGATGCATCGCAGATTCAAAAACGTAATCAAAATCGCAATTGCGGGAAACAAATATTTTAGAACAGGTGTGGGCAACCTTTGAAAAGTTGCAGACTAAATTTTGAGATGCTAGCGAGGTGACGGGCCGTATAATTGAGATTTAAATGGATTTTGAATGTTTTTTATGTGTTTCAATTCAGGGTTATGATATGTTCCCCGGTCCGGATCAAAAGCCGTTGCAGGCCACATCCGGCTCAGGGGTAGCCCATATGTGTGTAAGAATATGAAACTATTTAAAGTAAAAACTAACAAAGTACTAGAAATAAATAGAGGGCCTCTCGAAAATACGCTAAGGTGGTCCTTTGCGAGAGTTGTACAACCTAGTTGTACAGCTATGTAAACTACGCAACAAGTGGACCGTTTTTAACTAAAAAAACCTCAGTGGATTCAGCAACCTAGTTGTACAGCTATGTAAACTACGCACGCAGCGGACCGTTTTTAACTAAAAAAACCTCAGTGGATTCAGCAACCTAGTTGTACAGCTATGTAAACTACGCACCCAGTGGACCGCTTTTAACTAAAAAAACCTCAGTGGATTCAGCAACCTAGTTGTACAGCTATGTAAACTACGCACCCAGTGGACCATTTTTAACTAAAAAAACCTCAGTGGAATCAGCAACCTAGTTGTACAGCTATGTAAACTACGCAACCAGTGGACCGTTTTTAACTAAAAAAACCTCAGTGGATTCAGCAACCTAGTTGTACAGCTATGTAAACTACGCACCCAGTGAACCGCTTTTAACTAAAAAAACCTCAGTGGATTCAGCAACCTAGTTGTACAGCTATGTAAACTACGCACCCAGTGGACCGTTTTTAACTAAAAAAACCTCAGTGGATTCAGCAACCTAGTTGTACAGCTATGTAAACTACGCAACCAGTGGACCGTTTTTAACTAAAAAAACCTCAGTGGATTCAGCAACCTAGTTGTACAGCTATGTAAACTACGCAACCAGTGGACCGTTTTTAACTAAAAAAAGAACAGTGAATTACCCTTTGCTAAAGGCTAAGCTATATGCAAATCAAATATTTTCAAAAGTAATACAACAATTTAAATCAAATACTAAGAATAAAACTAAAGAAAAAATTATTTCACTTACTCTCGTCCAAAAAACGAATATCAAATCCACAAGAGAACTTCACAAAGCAATGACCACTCTCGTAAAAAAAAAACAATATCAAATGCAGAATAAAAAACTTGTTCCACATGCAAAATTTGGATTTGCAGACGATAATTGCCACAAATAAATCAGCAGACGAAAACAAATTAATTCTTAAAAAACAGTTTGTAATGTTTCCAAAAGTAAATCAGTTTTAAAAGTACTTTTAAAAAATATGAAAGCAAATTTTCTCTAAAAATATTTTTAAAAACCTCTCTAACATATATTTTCTTGTTCAAATCTAGTTCCAGTAGCTAGATTCCAAAATAACAACAACGCATGCGCAAAAACGCAAATTAACAGCTTAATGACGTCAAATAGAACATGTACATTGGTTACTTTTAGCTACATATGTCACGCAGTAGCTAGATTACAAAATAACAACAACGCATGCGCGAAAATCTAACATCTTTAGGATATTTCCACAGCTTTAAAATATCGAATTTACCATATTTAGCGCCTTTATCGCCCACTCCAAAAAACCAGTCGCCAAGCGGTAGCGTAAAGCACATTTCAGCCCATTTGAAATATTATAACATATTTCTAAATATAATTAATAAAGCCTGGTGATGTTTTTATTTTGTTCTTTGCTTTATGCAGTGAACGGAGGGATACTTGTATACCTCCTTTACATGTCACAACATATTTTCCTCCATTTACTTGTTCACTTGTCAAATACAAAAAGGGATATAAATCCAATAAAAATTTCAGCTTTAATTATCCTTTGAATTACTGTCACAGTCTTTCTTGTTTCCTCTGTACAAAATGCAATTAGGTGCGAGAATTTCCCATAAATGGCAGTCTTGTCACCTCATTACAGAGGATTAGAATCGCAGGTAACCATTTTCAATATCTGTTCTTCACGGAGAAGTTAAACAGCTTAATTTGTAGGATGTTGAACATTTTTCTGTCTGAAGTCAAATAGGACATTGTGTATCCTCTGTTCTTGATTTTAAAAAGTTAAAATCGTTTATTTACTAAAATTAGTTTTTTAGTTAATAATAAAGCACTTTTTTTGTAAAATATAAATCAAAATGATGTGATAACTTTAAATCAACATGGACAACAACAAAAAATCATCAAACAAAACATATCAATTTGTATCCTCAATCCTCTGTTATAATATAACCCATAATGGAGAATACAACTTTTTTAAAAATCAATTGAGACTAATATATAATTTTTAGTTAGTCTAAATTTTGTTTTCAATAAAACATACAAGTTTATTTAAATAAAAAGCTTTTAAATATCATTTTAAAAATTAATTTAACAAATCACTATTTTTAAGATTGTGTATCTTGAAAGTTCTCTTTCTGCTATAAATATCCATTAAAACAAAAATTAAAACTTATTTTACATTCTGTATTGAATGCTCCAAAAAGATATCATTCATTTATTTCTTTCATAAAAGTGTATTCGGTAAAATCATACAAGACTGTACGCACCCCATGTAAACACGGCGACAGTCGTTGGAGCTTGGTAGTTGCCAAGCCCCACCGACTGTCGCCAACCATTTTGCACGATCAGCAAAGTATTTTAACACATTAAACTTGCACATTATTTCACTAACAAAAACATTAAAACAAAATACAACATCCATATTTAACCAAAAGAACGTCTGCAAATTCAGTAACAGGCAATTTAAAATGAGCAAACAGTGGACCGTTTTTAACTAAAAAAACTACAGTGGATTAAGCAACCTAGTCAGGGTTTCGGACCCGCCCACAAACCCAAAAAAACCCACTCAGAAATGGCGTTTTTTGGGTTTTATTAAAAATTATCAAAATTTTTCCTTTCTTTCATTTAAATCATTTGTTATTTGACATTAAATACATATAATATTACCTACATAACTTAGTGCATTGTATTAGATAAATATAAATATGCCAGTTTAATTTTTTATAATTATTTTTCCAACTTCAACATAAAGAATAATAACCTTTTTAAAAATAATACCTTGAGCCAATTCTATCTGCAATCTTTGTTTTAAAATGAACAGGTGTAGAATGCAGACAGGGATAACTTAGTAATTTATTGCTTTAATAAATAAGTTGTTAAGTATGAATAAAATATGTAATTATCAGGTATAGTAACAAGGGAAAAAATCCTTTCCCAGATAAGAGAATAATGGGACATGTCTCTCTCTTACAGCTTACAAGCATGCATCTCAAGAATGAATTCAGGTTCAGGAAACTAGGGAAGGCAATCCCGCTTTTGCGGGATTACAATATCATGGCTATAATTTTCATATTTATGTAAGGTATTGTTTTAACTATGAATTAAGATAAAGTATTAAACCTGATAGTGCTTATAAACTTACTTTTTCCCACTTTTCTCTATTAAAATTAATTTTTATTTGAATGAAATGTCAATCCCGCAGGATCCCGCAATCTTGTGTGAGAGTCATCTACTAGGATTGCTACCATATGATGTTGCCCAATTAATCGCCAGAGAATCAGATGAAATAGCAAGTGATTAAAAAGATATTGCTACAACGATACAAGTTAACGCCAGAAAAGTTTTGCCAAAAATTTTTCACACATAGCAAGAATAGTGGATGCACGTGGAAAAACTTTGCATATGAGTTAAAAAGTTACCTTAATGAATGGATAAGCGGTGTTAAAGTTGATACCTTTGAGAAATTAAGTGATTTAATTATTGCAGATCAGATAAAACACAAGGTAACACAAGTAATTAGAGATCATTTTATTGATGACTGGCCGAAATTAATAACGCCCGATCATTTAGTCGAAAAACTGGACGATTATGAAACTGTGAGATCAACTTTCAAGAACAAGCAACCACGTAAAGAAGGGCATTTCGAGAAAAAGAGTCATTTCAAAGATGATTATGTTGTTTCGACCAACGAAAAGAAAAGGTTATACAGTGCAACTCATAATGAGAAAGGAGAGCCAAAATGCTTTAACTGCAATTTTTACGGACATATTTCTAAGGACTGCCCACAACCGAAAGTCCTCATAATCTGTCGTAGATGTGGAAAAACTGGACATAAAGCAAAGAGCTGTACGGCTAAGACTGAAAATAATAATTCAAACAAAAAAAGCTTGTCCGTTACTCAGGTTGGAGGACGTCCAGATCAGCAAAATATTTAAAGGAAGCAAAAATAAATGACTGGAAAAGTTGAGGCTCTTGTAGATACAGGGAGTTCTTGTTGTTTGTTAAGGATTTCAGTCGCTCAAAAACTCGGATTGAGACCCAAACCTACTGTTAATGAACTATATGGTTTTGGAAACCAAATCACTCCTGTAGTAACTGCCATGGGAAAGATTGAAGCCGATATTGAAGTTGATAACGTAAAAGGTCAAAATATAAATATATACATTGTTCCTGATGACGCACAAACAGTTGATCTTTTAATTGGACCGTCATGGCTTGATCTTCCATACATCGCCTATGCTAGAATTGGAAATACATTTCAAATCGCGTATCATGAAGATGAGCCTTTTAGAAATTTATTAATTGATGAAAAAGTAAATCGCATTTCTCTCAGAACTCTTGAAACAACTACATTAGAGAAAAATACAATCAATCTTGTCAGTTCTCAGACCGATTTTATTGACAATGGACTAATTTTATTGGAAAACTCTGAAGTCGGTTACCTACTGGAAGTTAAAGATGGAAAAACGTATATACCTGTGATGAATACGGGAGATGAAAATGTCATGCTTCTTTAGGACCAGTGTGTTGGTAGAGCAAGCATGGTCAAGGATATAAATGCTGAAGGTAGCGAAGAAGTTTCAAACGATCCACCTAATTTACCCCCATAACTTTGACCCCCAAGACCCCCATAACTTTGAATGAAATCAAGATTGACCAAACTATTGAAAGTGAGAAGAAGCAAGAACTGCTTAATTTGTTGAATGACTATAGAGACTGTTTCGCACTGAATATTTCTGAGCTAGGATGCACAACAATAACAGAGATGGATATTAAGGAAATTCACGGATAAAAACCCATATGTATGAAGCCATATAAAACAAACGCCTCTCAAAGAGCTGCTATAAAAGAAATTGTGAAAGAGTGGAAGGAAAATGGAATTGTGTCGGAAACAAGATCTCCGTATGCAAGTCCTGTCATATTGGTAAAGAAGAAGACTGGCGAAAACAGATTGGTTGTTGATTATACACGCCTTAATAATCAGACTGTAAAAGATAAATTCCCTTTACCTAAGATAGACGATTTGTTGGAGCAGTTACATGAATGTAGCTATTTTACTACACTGGACTTGGCACATGGATACTTACAAATACCTTTAACCGAAAAAGCAAAACTGAAAACAGCTTTTATAACACCAGATGAAACAGGACAGTTTGAAAGAATGATTTTTGGGTTAACAAATACTCCGGCGGAATTTCAGTGTTTGATGTATCACGCATTAAGGCCATTATACAACAGGGGTGTATTATGCTATCTGGATGATATACTTATTCCAGCAAAAACTTGGAACGCTATGATCGAAAAATTAACCGACGCATTTGAAGCACTGCATTCCGCAAATTTAACTTTGAAATTACCTAAATGTGAATTTTGAAGGAAAGAGGTAGAATACTTAGGATTTGTTATCAATGAATGCGGGTCAAGCCTGGGTTCAGGAAAGTGGAAGCTATATCGAAATTTCTTCAACCTAAAAACATACATGATGTACGAAGATTTCTTGGCTTGACATCTTTCTTTAGACGATTTATTCCGAATTATGCTACGAAGGCGAGGTTTCTGACTCAACTTACCAAGAAGAATGCACCTTTTAAATGGGAAAAAGGGCAAGAAGAATCATTCAACACTTTAAGACGTGAATTGACAAATCAACCAATCTTAGCCCTCTATAATCCTGTGGCAGAAATGGAAGTTCACTGTGATGCATGTACGGACGGAATAGCTGGCATGTTGTTTCAACGTGGAAACGGTAACAATTTGCAAAAAGACCACAGAAACTGAGAATAAATACCATTCGAGTAAGCTTGAATCAATGGCAATTGTATGGACACTTGAACGACTAAGACAGTTTTTGTTGGGTATCAGTTTTACAGTAGTAACTGACTGTCAGGCCTTAGTTTATATGAATGCAAAAAAATCAAGTAACCCTCAAATTGCTCGTTGGAGTCTCCTCATTCAAGAATTCAATTTTGAAATTCGCCACAGGCCAGGTGTCAAAATGTCTCACATCAATGCTATCAGCAGAGCTCCAGTTTTGAATCCTACGGATACACTAGACTCCCTGATAGAAAACAAGCTTGAAGTATGCCTAACGTTGAGTATAGAAGACCAAGTTCTTATGATGCAGCAAGCAGATGAAACCTTAAAAAAATTAATAGAAATTCTCAAAAAAGATAAGGATGAAAGAAGTCCAGAAGAAAATAATAAAGTCGATCATTATATTCTCAAAGGAAATAGACTTTTTCGGGTAATCAAGGAAGATGGAAAGGAAAAACTCTTGTACGTTTTACCGAAAAGTATGAGGAAGAGTACGGTTGTAAAATTTCATGACCTCATGGGACATTTTGTAGTAGACAAAACGGTATCGAAGATCAAGGAACTATATTGGTTTCCATCAATGAAAAGATACGTTCGTCGACATATATCAATGTGCTTCGAATGCTTAATCAATAAGGTACCAAGTGGTAAGAGACAAGGTCTTCTCCATCCTCTTCCAACTGGCCGCAGACCTTTCGCTATTATACACTTAGACCTTGGTCCATTTGTAACAAGTAGTAAGAGAAACAAGGAATTACTTGTAATTATTGATAACATGACGAGATTCGTACGCCTTTATCCTGTCAGAGACACTTCGACCAAGAATGTTCTAAAATCATTAAAGGACTTCATTCAAGATTTTGGATTACCGGATCGTTTAATTTCAGATCGAGGATCATGTTTCACCTCACACGAATTTCGAAAGTTCTGCGATGAAAATGGTATTATGCTCACCTTAAATTCTACATCACATCCACAAGGGAATGGAATGTGTGAGAGAGTGAATAGAACGATTTTATCTACGATCATACCTTCTATCGAAAAGATCAATCAAAAGGATTGGGACAGCAAAATTAAGGATGTAGAAAGAAACTTGAACAATACGGTGAATAAGACTCTTGGAAAAACCCCTTTTGAAATACTTCACGGATATGTACCACGATTTAAAGATGGAATATTGAGAATATTAGCTGATGAAAATGCTCAAGTTTGGAACGACCAGTGCCGGATTAACAATATAGCAGATTTAGCAAATGCTACGGGCCCCGCGCTTTTGGGGGCCCCGCGCCTTTACCTTGAAAGTTTTCGTCTTTCCCTCTCAAGATCTAGCTTTTTTGACACTTTCCAAAAAGGTAGAAAAGTGTTTAAGATTTCGGTTTCTCTGTCTGTCCGTCCTTAACTCGCGTGTATAGGCATTGATTTCTACGAAATTTATATATGTTATTCTTATCTGCTGTACCATGTACCCTATTGTAAAGGATCTATGTAGCATTTATTGATTTTTTTCTACAGGAGCACTCAAAATAGTCCCAATACATTGCGCTCTATGGGAAGTTATTCTTTAAAGCGTATCATCCTGCTAACCACAAGGGGTGATCAAATAAAAAGGTAAGAACGGTGGGTACAAATGTAGACTTTATTCAAAATATACACCATAGGCCTGAGCACAACGATCCCACTGACGAACAAACCGCAGGATTCCTTGTTCCCAGAATTCCTGTGGCCGTGACGAGACCCAGTCCGTCACAGCGTCCTTGAGTACGTCGTCCGAGTTGAAGCGCTTCCCTTTCAGGTGGTTTCTTCAGTGGAACCAACATATGGAAATCGCAGGGTGACATGTCCGGACTGTAGGGCGGATGGATGGTCCAACGTCTCCCACTTGAACGTGACCAGTTCCTTGGCGAAAACGGACATTCCATTTTCTCATTGACTTGTGGGACACACAGCCTTTCCAGTATACGATCATCATCCTGCGATGAATAGTGGCCGGTTTAACACCTTCCGCTGTCAGAAATCAGATAACGCCTCGCTGCCCCTAAATCGTCGAATTTTGCAATGTGAACACCATCCTGTCCTCACACACACTGCCGCGTCAATTGGACGTAGTAGAGTGCTTTTTACAAGAGTTTCTGCTCTCTCCTGCGGGCCCCCGATGTTCCTATCCACACAAAAGGCTCCAATCGCATTCCTAGATGTCTCGATATGTGCTCTTATAGCTGCATGGACAAATATGATAACGGTTAGGTTGTTGCGACGTTTGGTACCTATTCATTTGATCACCCCTTGTAGTTGCGCTGAACCCCGACTTCAAGATAAAATTTTTTCCTCTATGAATGCAAAAAGATTACAAAGTCAAGGACAAAAAGCCTAACAACTTCTACATCGTTTGTACGATCTGCTTGAAATTTTTCACAAATTTGTAAAAAAATATAGAAAACAATCTGACAATTTTAAAATCTAAAAATCCACCCGTTCCTTCATTTTTAAGCGATTTTTCGCTATTTTCAGCACCATTTCGTTTCCAAGAGTCAAAAAATTGAATCATTTGGGTGACAAAATGACCTATTTTAAGTGAAAATGATGTCATACAATTGGGGGGATTCCAATACGTTTAAAATAATTTCTCCCGATTACACAGTTTATTATTATTTTTTCCCCCACAAATAAATCGTCTATTGGATATTCGAATGTTTATGCATACAAAACGAAAGCTTTCGACTGCGAAAAGATTCCGCGCGTTTCCAGATGAGCATGAAATTCAATTTGGGTCTGTAATAAAAATTCAATATAAACTTATTTATTTTAGGTGGATGAAAATTAAATATATTGAATGAAAGACAAATTTCCTTAAAATGTTTTTTCTCTCGCCGTTGTAATTGCCTTCACAAAAGGCTTTGACTTCTAGTTTTAGAGATATTCTGCTCTTTGAAATGAAACAAAATTGGATGTTATGAAGGATTACAAAATGAAGCTTTGCATCGAAAATAGTGTCTGTATAGTTAAAAGTTTTTCTATACGGGAGCACTCAAAATAATTTCTATACAATACGGTCAATGGCAGTTTACACAGGTATCTATTTTAAGCATATAATACTATCCTACAATATGATTAGCTAATAATCCGACGACAATCGTGTGCCTCCTTCAAAATTTGAGCCAAAAGCCGGCAATGTTGGCGACTTTTACGATAAATTGCCAAATAGGGTGCAAAAAAAAAAAAAAATGCTTTGAAAAATGAACCAAACTTGGCGATATTTTTATTATTTTACGATAAATCGAAAAAGGTATTTACGTATTATCCCGTTAGTCATTAACGCCAAACTATTTTTCCTTCAAATTTCCTGGCAAACTGTTGGCAATCGTATTCCGAACCATCAATAATTTCATGTGTCCGGCATTTATCTTGGCGAAAAAGTTGCTCGTCTTGGCGGATCGCCTGGATAATAATGTAGTACCTCGAAAAATGTCTAATGTCTATACTATTAAAATCTGTGCGTGTCTGTGTGTGTGTGTGTGTGTGTGTGTGTGTGTGTAGCATCATCTCCTCCTAAACGGTTGGGAGTTGAGTTTCGACCTAGGTATCCACGAATTCGGAAAATTTCGAGAAAGAACCTCCACTAATTTAAATTTCGAAATTCGCATTATTTTAAGAGATATTGATAAAAAACCCCGTCAAAAACACTAATTTTTGCTCTTCGCAATTCCGCGATTGTAACCCCTGTAGTGAAATGTGAGAAAAAAGCATCGAGGTTGCCATGTTTGGCTATTTTATTAAATTATTTAGACTCCTGCAGTAAAAATAAAAAAATAATGATTTTTTTTCTGTTTAGATTATTTACAAAGTTATTTTTTAATTAAAGTATTGCATGCATGTGAAATCAGAGCAGGTATTCAATGCCTTTTATGTGTAAAAGAATAAGGGATTGGGAGATTTCCGAGACTAATATGTATATTTTTTAGTTTGGCAAAAAAAAAATGGCTGATTTGGTGATATTGAGAAAGTAGTAGATTCTACCGATTTGCACAGTTTTGGGCTTGGCGCAATTTACTGCGAGCAAACCGAAATAGGTTTAGGTTTGTGTGTGTAGGTTTTATTAAAATACGGCGTTAAACTTTAATTTTCCCATGCAGAAATAGTGCAATTATTAAGGTGATTTTAAGCGATCGATCTTCGGAATTTTCCCCAAATTAAGTAAATTGATTTACCTAGGGGGAATGCTGCCAAATTTCAAAAGAAATGAAATTCTCGCATTCGGTAAATTGGAATAAATAAAACACGTTAAAATACTGCTATGCTACTTTTCAAATAAATGCTTGCATTAATTTTTGACGATGAAACCATACACAAATAACTATTTCCCATTTTGATTGCTGTTAAATCAGTGCTTAGAATCATTCTCTGAAAAAAAAAAGAAAGAAAATCTCACAAAATGGCGTACGCAGATTCCTTCTTTAGTACCTTTCTTAGAAAAGTTGGCGGTAAATATTCAAATGTAGTGTAACTCCGTGTTTAATAGCATGTGTTTTTTGCGTTTGTATTGCTAATTCTATGGCGCGATTGAGATGAGCCAATGTTACGAGCGGATGTATAGATAATTTTTTTTTTTAATCCAGCCAAACAGGGTATAGTAAAATAGGAATTCTGTATAAATACGAAAGTCTTTGGAGATGAACGAGAATGCCTATAAATTATTGCATTTACTGTGAAGTTAAATTTAGGATTCATTTTGGCTATTTGCCATCGACTATAGGCGTTAATTACGCCAATATGGCAGTTCTAGCAAGCATAAATAAATTTCATTTCATGTTCTATTTCAATATTGCTACAATTTCCGTAGTTACGGAATCCGTTGTTGCCACTCAAGCTGTTAAATTTAACAATTAAGTGAAAACACTCATTTCTACAGCTCTTCACTCGAAAAATGAAAACGCATTCGATATGACACAATTGGAACATTATCACAATCACAACGTCAATAACGCGAACTTGTAACATTGGTTATTTTTAACTAAATTCATTTTCAAGGTCTTTAAGAAATCCTGTGTACTATGTCAAAGCCTCATATCTTAATTCCGATTAGTTTGCAAGAAAATTGATTAATCAGTATAAACTGAAGCAATGAAACTTTGTAAGTGTTTTTCTTGAAACGAGAAAAATGCAGATTGACGTCTTTGGTGTAGAAGTGGCAATAGGGAGAACTACTTAATTCAGTAACGTTAATGGGGAATGATAATTGAATATGCGCATGCACAAGGATCCAAAAATCAAGAGAGTATGAAAAGTCAGGAATATGAAATGAAAATAAAAAATAAATCAAATAATACGAGATATAACTAATAATAATACGAGAATGACATTGCAATCATGTGTACAACGAAGGTCCCAATTGCTTATAATATTCCCCTAGCAATGACTTAGTCCGACCAGCGGCCGAGCGCTCAGCGCTCTGAACTGAGAGACGGAAGGTTTCTGGTTCAAAACAGGTCGCGTCCGCCGACCTAACCGTTCGGAGTTTTCCTGTATTCCGTTCGGAAAATAAAACTGTACTCGCAACATGCATATGTTGTTAAACATATATGGCTGGTTTCCTCCAAACCGTAGCGTAAATACTGGTTACGACCCCTACGGAGGACAACCCCACCCCTTGACCTAGATCCCATATGTGGAGACTAGAAACAGGATAGTCTCCAGATTTGTAGAGAGTTCAATTGAACGCCCAGCGTCGTGTGCAACTTATAGAAGCAGTTCTACGATACCGGATCCATCGAGAAAAAGCCTGGGCAAGGTTATCTAAGAGAAGCTGCTTCTTTTTTTATCTCAGTGATATTGACGTAGTTTTTGTGCCATCATGTTGCAGTCGTCTCAGATTTGCACTCATGACGTCAACGTTTCATCACGATTTAAGTAATTGTTTACTTTTATAGATTCCGCATCAATGGGCTTAATTCGAATTATATGTATAAGGAAAATGTTCTTTTCCTACCGTTCGGAGAACGGGTACGCAGCTAGTAATTATATTAAGCTATGTCGATTTCTTTGGAAATTTTGAAAATTCGTTACTCGCACTTTAATTAACTGATTTATTGTATTGTGTTTTGTTAAGGGCTATCTGCCTAGGAGTTGGAGGGGGTCTCCGACCGACGAAAATTTGTTAATGCATTAGAACCCAAAACGAGTTAACGTCCTTATGATTTCGGTCATTTGTCTGTTCTGATGTCCACCCATCCAGTGTTCTAACTGCTGTGGATATACATCGATTTGTGCGAAATTTATGTTTTTTCTATGTACAGTACCACGTACCATATTGAAAATGGTGTATGTAGCATTTATAGTTCTTTTACATGAGAAAAAAATCCAATATATAGCACAGTCTAAAAAACAGAACTAAAAGGGGGGGGTTTGGGGGGGGGTCTCCCCCTGTATCTGTTGATACAGGAATGACTGAATCAGCAGTCATTCTTGAAAACATATTTTAAAGATATTCGATTTTTGAAAGAAAAAAAAGTTGTCATATATATTACTAAGGCTCTCAAAATGATGCTCTCCATTGAGAATAACGTCCGTATTATTAATAGTTCTATAGGAGCACTCAAAAGAATTCCCATTGCAGTCTGTGGCATTTGAGAGACACTAATACATTTCTAGCACAAGACAATGAGTATAATTTTATATTCTTCAGTTAAACGCTAAAAAAAAATTAATGGTCTTTTACAGGGTCTCATAAAATTGCATTTACAGTGATAATACAACATTTTTTTATCTACGAAATCTCGCCAGTTTTAACTAAAGTACATAGCAGATTTGGCGTAAAAATATTTTGTATTGGAAGTGTTTTATAATCTATAAGCTTGGCTTGACTTATCTTTCTTGATTTTTTAAGGCAACAGATAAATCTTGTAAATCTTTTTTTCTTTCGTTATTTCTTTCTTTTCATTTTTATTTATTTATTTTTTGGATAAGACAATTTCTGAAGATCTATATAGTGGAACTGTAAATCAGTTGTAGACAACTCATTGAAAGAATATATGTATAACTCGGCTGTTCGAGCCTCATCAATGGGAGACCCCCCTGAACCCCCCTAATTTTTTAGTTTCATTATTGCCATATTAAAACGATATTAATGGACTATGTCATTTTATCTCTCATATATCGTGTATTTCACCTGGTAACCCCATGTTGAAATTTTTAGGATTGTAACCTATTTATAGAAAAATACATGTGATGCACATTCTACAGCTCAGTAAATATTGTAACAATAGATTAAAGCTGTTGTGAACTAATAGTATTTAAATATATGTAAAATATACTTGTGATGTATATTCTACAGCTTACGAAATATTGTAACAATAGATTAAAGCTGTTGTGAACTAATAGTATTTAAATAAACGGATGAAATTTTTAAACAATCATTTTATCAAATAAATGCAACCTTACAGAGTTTATATAAATCGGTGGTTTACGTAACACATACTAACATTTTCAGCGGACATTTATTCTTACTTTTATGTCGCGTTTTCGTAACGCATTTTCGTGTCTCATTTTTATGTCACATTTTCAAAAGGGGGTGAGCGATAAAATGACATAGTCATTAATATATTTAATGTGGCTCTTGCATGCCTGCATTATTTAGTCAACTCATTACCTAGACGAAACTGAATAAGTATTCTAAAGTCAGCAATAAGGACACACACAAGAGTATATCCAACAATACTGTGGAACAAAAACACGGTTCTCAGAAAAAAATTTCAGGGAGGATCCAAAAGGGGGGAAATAAAAGAAAGCCAGAAAGAAAGGCTGTATCATTATCTTTTCGTTGACTAAAAGCGAAACTCGGACAAACGGAGGAGGGGTATCCAGATCCTTGCACCACCCACCTATGGCCTTTAGAAAATGGATTCCTTACCAATAATGTTAAATTGTCTTTATTTGAAGACTGAATCCAGAAATAAACAAAATATAGAAAGAAAACTAATTGCTGAAACAAAAAAACAAACTCAGGGTCTGATCAAGGGCGGATTAAAGGGAGGGGGTCGGAGGAGGTGACCGCCCCTCCCGAGAAAAATGAAATTAATGTAAACAATCCCAACTTACTTCCATAAAATTTATATATATATATGTGAATCTTCCATCCAAGCCTCCACCCACAAAATTGTATTAATCCGTCAGTGGGCCGTATTATTCATTAGTCTGTAGTCTATCAGTCCCGATCACTTCAGGGACTTTTCAGTAACAAGTCGAAAGAATTTTTTAATGAAGTTGTAATCAAACTTTTCAAAATGACTCAATAGAACGGAAATATTTTTGGCTATTTCTGAAGATGTTCTCTGGAACGCGAGTTGACCTTCTGCATTTCCCCGAGAGCTGAGATCCATAGGATTAAGATTGTAGGAGAAACGCGCCCCATAATCAATAATCCCCCACGAAACAATAATTTTTATTTAAATATTGGACATAAAGTTATTTTGTTTTGCAGTAAATATGGGGATGGTATTTTAAACGGATATTGGGCAGCCCCAAAGTTCTTTTATTTTGCAGTAAAGGCGCGGGTGGCTTTGGCGAAATTCGAAGGTGTACTAGGATGTAAACCATCTTAGAAGGCTTTTGGTAGTTGGCTTGCTTTGTTTTTACTTAATTATTTATTTTACATTTTACAGTATTTAAACAAAGGCGAATTATTTTTTGAAACAATAATAATATATAGAATGTAAGTCATTTTTTTATAGTTGGGGAATCCACTATTACGATAAATTATCTTATTAATCTCGGAAATTAACCACGTTAAATATGAAAGAATTCATTTTTGGCCGGTCGAAACCACGGGTCAAGAGCGCGAATGCCAGTACGTTTGTTCAAATAAAATAATTAGAACCGAGAGGATCTTCGCACGGTCGGGGCATCCGAGAAGCCATAACCTCAGGCAAACTGAAAACAAAAAGAATTTTCGGATACTCTTGACCCACAAAGAAACTCACAAATTACTTGTCACATTTAAGATTATTATGTCTTGCAAAAACATTTGAACGTAATACGATAATGAATGTTTTATCCGAATTTTTTATTATTTATTATATAGATTATTCTATTCCTCTTATAAAGATTTTTTTGAGCAAAATATTTTATATCATTTTAACGAGGATAAGTTGAAAAGTAATGTACATATGCTTGTAGAACACTAACGAAATGACCTTTAGAAGTGTCCCAAGCAGTATGTGGAAGTAACAGTCCCCTGTACAAGCATGTACAGTTTAAATGCCTTCCGTGTATGCAGTATATTTTGAATGGTGAAGGTATTATTGTGCTAGATCTATCTATCCTCAGTTCGATTTCTTCTGAATTAACCCATTAAATAAATTAAGAGAAGTTAAAAATATGTAACCTATAATTAGTAAAGACCGTCCAGATATATAATGAAATAATTTTACAAGCATGTATTTTTATAGGGGAAAAAATAGTGTTTAAAGGCACAGTTTAAAATACATATTGATTTCGAAGGTTCTAAAAATTTTACAGAAACAAGTATTATTTTATGTGTGTAAACTTGTCTAGTTATATGTTTGCATATGGGAAAGGTGGGAAGTGTTAGAAATTCCAAATATATATCCATGAACATTAACATTCATTAAAAAAAACCTGAGTTGTACGAATAAATAACTTTAAACATCGCCAGTCTCACTATCTATTTACTCACTGTCTATGTCTTGCGGCATTTTTTCCGCACACTATTTTAACTCAATTTTTTTCATTTTGAATCAAGAAAATTCGTAAAAGTTGTGTTTTACTTTATTATCGCAGAAAACCTACAGATTAGCTCACCCAAGTTGGAGGAAGGGCTGGGATAAACCTCTCGCAAATATAACACGTGGGACCTTTTAGTTTTGTTTACATCTAATTAGCATTAGTAATACCATTAATTAGCACTAAACATAAATTGTAATATAATTAGCACTATTTATTTTCTCATTTAATTTAGCTCTATTACTTTAATGTGAGGGTGAACTCCTCCCCCTAAATATATATATATATATATATAGGTGCGTCACTGACCAGGGGGCCCCTTGTTAACATTTGCTACGGGCCTCGCGCTGTCTTAATCCGGCACTGGGAACGACCCAGAAAAACTACAATCCAAAGCTAAAGAATAAATTAAGATGGAACAACAGAAAATGAAAGCACATTTTGATAAAAAGAAGTCTGGCACATTATTATTTGATAAAGGAGAAATAGTTGTGGTAAGAAGAAATCCAAAAGCAACCGGTGAGCCAACAAAAGTACCGAGGACCAATGGTTGTGACAGAAATACTACCTGGTGACACATATAGAATATCGCAGTTAGAAGGAAGCGACGGTCACCTATATGCAACAACAGCTCATATTAGCCAGCTAAAAGCCTGGAGGAGCTGGAATGACGATTGCAGTAGCTCGAGTGCAGATTCAGATGAGGAATCCGAAAGTCAGAGGCCTAAACGAACTGTCCGAAAACCGTTGCGTTACGGCAATGAGAGTTCAACTGAGGACAGTTGAAATGCCAGGATGGTCGAATGTAGACACTAAACATTTCTTAATGCTAATATTTCTTATCACACATTTTTGACACGAGCACGATTAATTATAATGAGAGTGTAATACAAATTCACTGGTGGCAACGTATAAGCGATGGTATTTTAAAAAATAAGAATTATTAGAAAAAGAAAAGTACGTAGTGTGTTGTATAAAATTCAAGTTACGGTTTATGTATGAATTAGTTCTAGTTAACGCTGTACGTTATGTTAGAAATAAATGTCTTGTTTTGTCGTTTACGTTAGTGTGTTGAGCTAACAAATATCAATTTAAAGTTCACATTAAAAACCTTAAACATTGCAAAGATTCGTTAAAAAAAGAGCAAAAAAAAAAAAACAGCATGCTTTCTTTCATTTAGCTTTATATTCACACCATATTTCTAACAAACACACACAAATTCTTTTCATACATTAATATAACATATTTCATTCCCTTCCATCAATAACATAAAACAATTTCAAATACCAAACTGACGAGACGATACGCGTTCCTTTATGGTTGCCAGTCAAAACTACTAACGGCAGGCTATTTCACTTCTGCTGTGCATCGCCTGTGACGGTGCCAGAACGATTGCCAAATGAAACGTAAACACACACATTGATTTGTAAACAGCACCGGATACGGAATATAGTCAGTGTATTCTTTGTTACTAGTGTGTATCCTCTGTTACTAGTGTGTATCCTTTGTTCGTGCTCAAAATTTCAATTACAAAAAAGAAGGTTAAAAAATAATCAAAAAGAATATGACCAACCATATGGGGGTAGTAAGAAGTATAAAAAGAGCAATATAATTTTTTTTTTTAACTGAAGAATTTTTTTTTTGTAAATTTTAACTTTGAAAACCTACGTATTCTGTAGAATGACCCAGTTGTTCTTGTTTAAGACAATGTTACACATGCTTTTTAAATTCAAAAGTCAAGGTATCTATTGATCAGGAAAATGGGAAATAGGTCATGAAAGTCTGGAAAATGCAAAATGGGTTGGGAAAATTCTCCAAAATGATAAATTGTCCTTCGTATAAAAATATCTTGTCAGTTTTTTTCCCAATCTCTCAGAGTCTAGAAATAGGAAACTGCTTATAAAGATGATTATGTTTAAATTAAAAAAATGCTGAATTATCCGTAGTATCTTGACACTCATACTATTTTTTTTTCTGTGCATACATCAGTAATTATATTACAGTTGAAAATTTCTTTTTAGTTAGTTGTAGCAAAATAATTACCGTAATTTCCTGCCTATAATCCGCAACCGGTTTTATTAGCTCAGAAAAAAAAATTATATCGTATAATCCGCGGCGCCGTATTATCCGCGGATATTCTGAAGCAGACTATCAATATTTTTCAAAATTACATCGGTATTGTTAACGCACGTCGATTTCGGCATACAACACATTTTGTGCTAAATTGATGAGAAATAAACTATAAAAATTGAAATTGGTACTGAAAAAAAATAAATACAAAGTAAATTTACTGTACACTTAAAAAAAATTAGTGTAAACAAAGGTATAATTTTGTAGCTGTTCCCCTGCTTTGAATCATCGCAGCGCATATTCCTTTCCCATGCTATTCTGCCCGTCATCTAATGACGTAACAGGAGAGAGGAGAGTGAAAGGTATTTTTACAGGGTTCCCGCTAGAGCGCGAGAATCTCGCATAATTTTTTTAAAGTCTTGTGCAAAAAATATTACTATGCGAGGTATTCTCACGCTGCAAAATATTTACCACCAGCGCGAAATTCTCGCTCGCTGTTTGAAAGTTTAAAAACGTCAGTTTACAAATACGAAAATTTGTTTTCATTCTACTACTGTGGAAATCGAGCCGGACACAAAACAAAACAAAACTCCGATAACGAGCTGCCGAGGCCGCTCGCAAAGAAGCGTCCCCTCCCCCCCTTCCTCTCTTGAGTTTCTGTTCAGAGATAACACTGTTGAATCATTGGAATGCAGAAGGGGAATATTAATTAATGCTATCCACACAGAGCTGACGTGTTTATTTTTCTCCTGCAGCTGTAAAATGTTTTGTTTTTGTATGTACGTCCGTTGTATGAGTTTTGAGAGCATTTCATCTGCTTGTTTTTTTATATATCACCACAATTCCTGGAATTATTGATATCCTCTGGCAGTTTGAAATTTGTAACCCCCCTCCTTCCGTTCTTAGTTACGGTTCACAGTAAGAGTTAATCAATCTTTTAAGAAGATCTCCCCCCCCCCCCCAAATAAAATAAATAAATAAATACCTAAATAAGAGGGAAGCTGAAATTTTCCGGTTAAATACCAGATAATCTAGCTTCTACTGTAGTAAGAATTTGAACTTAACTATATCTGTTTTAACTTTGTCACACATATTTGTATCTTACCAACCTTGTAGTATAATATAATTTAACATTTATATAAATATTAAGTTATATTATATAATTTTATTATACTAGATAAAGTATTATAGTTAATAATTCTGTTGCTTATTTAAACTGGATGTGATTCTTTGAATATTCATTAACAATTCAAGTACAAATTTCAGTAAACATTCAGTGCCAATTTAAGCAATCTTATTAGAATAGCTGATGGAAATATCAATTTAGAAAGTTTTCCGCATGATCAAGCTGCTAAAAATTTTTAATGATGCCCGGTGGCGAATGGGAACAGTTGTAGCCCCGTGGTACAACTTTTGACCAATAAAAAGCTACATTGAGATATCACAAGTTGAGAACCATGTGTAGGAAAAAATAATCTAGGGCCCGATTCAAACGAAACGCGATCGGTCGTCTCCAAAACGATCGTTTTCTCTCTGGAAGTTCGATTGCTTTTACAAGCGATCGCAAAAGTGTATTCAAAGTGAAACAAAATAGGCGATCGAACTTACAGGTTTGCTAGATCGAAACTTTATCGCCACAGAGTGAAAACGCAACTTCCGGTGACGTAGAAAGTCGCTGTTAACCAATAAAAAAATCGCATCTTTCTCTGGAAAAAACTTTAAACTTAATGGCGACGACTAACTGTTTATTTATTTATGTTTGAGCTGCAATGGACAACAGGCTGTGTCTTAATTTTTTTCCCCAACAGTATTGTAGGTTAATGTTTTAAAATTTTAACTGGTTTAGGTTAATATTTTTTGTATGTTTATAATCATGGAAATACATTTTTAATTTATGAAGATTTTTTTTAGAAAATTATTAATAATAGTATTGTTCGTCATAATTATCATGTCGAATTGTTCGAATTATCGAATAATAATTGTTCTCAGGTTTGCCTACTACATTTTATTTTTCTGTAGCAGAGAAGCTGTTTATAATTATAATGGAGGGGTAGAATTACTATATATTTTATGTTCTGATATATAATTAACAATCAAAGACATCCTTAATATAGTGGTATGAATATTTGTATTTGTTTAGGAGGGTTGCTAGGATGCTTATTTCAGCAAGAAATTATTCATGTATTTTTTCGAGCTGTTTCAAACATCAAATTTAACGAGCAATAAACGATTTAAAATAAGGACTATAGATGGCGCCTGCATCGTAGTGTCTGCTAGAGTGGAACTCAAAGGCCGACAGAAAATAAAACCTACAGAAATTCTCTTCTGCGAAAAAATTCAGATTTCCGCAGACCTAAATCTTTTGCATAATTCCCTGTCTGATAATTCCTACGGATTGCTTCGTAATTTTAAATAACGAGTCTTCGTTGTTGTTGTAATCTTCTTATCAACCATCCACCATGTTCTCGAAAACGATCGCTTTTGAAAAAACGATAGCAAAATACCGATCGCAGTGTTACGTGATCCAAAAGCGATAGACAGGTTTCACTTGAATAGGAAACCTAGGGATCAGTCGAAAATTTTCGCGATCGCATTGGAAAACGATGTGTTGCAGTTGGTTACCAGCGCCATCTAGTAGCAAAAAGAGTCCCAATTCTTATTTTCTGATAGGAAAACTAAAGTTACAACGGCCAAAATTTTCCCCAAGGGAAAAAAAAAAAAATGTTACAGATAATACGCGGCGACGGATAATCCGCAACTTAATTTTTTAACGTTTTTTAACAGATAATCCGCAGATTATCGGCAGGAAATTACGGTAAATAAAAACAGGTTTATACTGTTGAGGGATTTGGAATAATACCGTAAGCAAGGACAGTCACCAAGTCAGATACGTCACCAAAGCTTATGATAAGTAGAAAGCTACTCAAATGTCTGATTTGAGCACATTAGTGAACATAGATGAGAAAGTTATTTATTTATTTATGACCTTCAATAATTCAAGTGAGATTGACGTCATTTTGATGCAGGGTTTCGGACCCGCCCACAAACCCAAAAAAACCTGGGTGGTTTTTTTTTTTTTTTAAATCCAATAAAACCGATTCAGAAATGGGTTTTATTAAAATTTTTCCTTCCTTTCATTTAAATCATTTGTTATTTGACATTAAATACATTTAATATTACCTACATAACTTAATGCATTATATTAGATAAATATAAATATGCCAGTTTAATATTTTATAATTATTTTTCCAACTTCAACATAAAGAATAATAACCTTTTTAAAAATAATACCTGAGCCAATTCTATCTGCAATATTTGTTTTAAAATGAACAGGGGTAGAATGCACCCAGGGATAACTTACTATCTCTTTAATAAGTAAGTTATTAAATATGAATAAAATATATAATTATCAGTATAGTGACAAGGAAAAAAAATCCTTTCCCAGATAAGGGAATAATGGGACATGTCTCTCTCTTACAGCTTACAAGCATGCATCTCAAGAATGAATTCAGGTTCAGGAAACCATCATGTATTCTATTAGTTGCTGCATTACTTTAGTACTGAGAAATATAAAACTGATTCATTATACATTGTTTATGTGGGATTTAATGTCAGACATATTAATTCTAGATTTTTTAAAGTAAAAAGGAATATACATTCAAAGCAAAAATGAATAACTATAAAGAAAATTATTAAATAAATAGTAGTTCTGCAGTAAGTTGGCCTGCAAAGGGTTTACTGACTTATATTCTAACTAGAAAGTATAACTATGACTTAAAAAACATAAAGTTAAAAAAAATTAAAAAATTCATAAATTTAAAAAGTAATAGAAAACAGCCAATCAAAAACATTTTTTGTAAGTGAACAATAATATACTTTTATCTATGGTCATAAAAAAAAAATTAGGAGCTCTTTATAAACGTCAGCAGAAAAAGATAGTACTGCATTAAAGTTGAAGTTATTTTTATATTTTAATTAATTAAATAATTATTATTTTGTAATGAAAGTTTTCTTTTACACTAAAATTATTCTGTTTTGAAATAAAATCATAAAATTTACATGCAAAAGGTGTTATGCTATAAAAAAATCTTAATAAAACCCAAAAATACCCAATAAAACCTACCCGGGTTGGGTTTTTAAAAATAAACCCGGGTGTTTTAAAACCCTGTTTTGATGTCACGAGTGTAAAAATGCGTTAGAAATCCTAATTTGGTTAACAAGCTTTTACAAAAATTACACCATGAGCGAAATAATAAACTTCCACCTTATCAGATGATGTAGTAAAATAATTTTTTTTTTTTTTTTTTTTTTTTTCTTTCTTCATTCACTAATTCATGTTAGATATCGCAACTCAGAATGATGTCATTTTGACGTCATGAGTTTAAAAATGAGTTAGAAATCTAATTAGGGCTGGGATGCTGACCTCTTGACCGTCATTATAAACCAGTTTTATGGACGATTCCAGTTTTTAAACCAATAATAAAACTGGAATCGCTCAATAAACTGGTTTCTATGACGGTAAATAGAGTCTGTCAAAGATAGATAATATTAATATAAGTAATAGGTAGTAATGGTAGATTTGTTAGATTAATATGGATTAAAACACAGTAATCATGTTAATAAATATTTCGTGAAATTAAAAATGTTCTATTCACCACTTTTCAACACGTGCAATTGACTTGCAACTAATTAAACTATAAACCTATGTTGTGCTAATATATCCCGTGGTAGTTTCATCAAAGGGACTACTTGAATTTTTTATTTTTTTTTTGTTTGTTTTTTTCACACAGGAACGTTTATAGTTTAGAAAAATATTTGTTTCCTAACGTGCGTTGAACTTGCATGCAGCTAGTAGTCTATAAGACAAATTTGGTTACTATCTGTCAGGGTTGGCTTTTTACCGGTAAAAACTGGTTTTTACCAGGGCATGGTAAAAACTAGGTTTTTACCGGTAAAAACCTGGGAAAAAGGGGTAAAAACCTAACGATACAATTAACTCCCCGAGTCATAAACTGTATATTAATGCTATTTTTAAAACTGTATTCTCATGTAATTGATGTGGATATATCATCATCAGGACATCATGATGATGCAAACTACATTATGTGATTGTGCAAACTACATTATGTAACAAATAATATTTGTAAGCATTTAGTTTTCCTTAAAATGTTTAAGATGAGTTAAGTGCAGTAAAAGTATATTTACAATTTTCCTTTAAGTAAAAATTATTAAACTAGACTGCATTACATAATTGTAATAAATATTGTAATGTGCCTTCTCATAATAATAGTTTTAATAAGTTTAATAATGATAAATGTACATTATCTATAAATTTGAATTTCTTGCAAGATGAAAACATGGATCAAAGTTTTCTGTGTTTATTATATTCCTTAAAATGAACTATTTTCGTATAGCATTCTTTTACTTACCAAATCAGACACTGAATTAGGTGAATACTGTCATATAGAAATGGAAATAGTGATATTAAATATCCTGAACTTTGTTTCCCTGTGAAAATGAAAAAATAGCAGATAAATCTTCATTGGTTGCTTGTGGATTATGGCCGATTGACTGCACTAGGATCCTATTGGGGAATACCTTCCTATTCCTAAGAGATCCTAGCCAGTATTTATGTGCAATTTCTGAAAAAAAAAAAATCCACGGAAAACTCCGAACAGCTAGATCAACAGGCACAACCAGGGTATGGACCTGGCACCTCCCACCATCCAGTTTCGATAGCAGAAACTCTCAGCCATTGATGGAGAGATAAATCTTCAAAAAGCGACAAAAAATAGTCAAATTATTAAGTTTTTCTCAAAGGTTGTAAAAACCCTAGTAAAAACATGTTTTTCCAAAGACGGTAAAAACCGGTAAATACCATCAGACGGTAAATACCGTCCAACCCTGCTATCTGTTCACTTGTATTAGTTATATAATCCTGTTTACAGGGAAAGTTTAATTATATCAAATATAATTTTCCATCCTGTCCCATACATATTAGAGATAGTAGTAGAGTATATAGTCTGTAGTATATAGTATTGAGTAGTAAATAGCCGGATATCCGGCTGAGAAGTCAGATATCCGATGGTATTTCGGATATTGAAAAATCTTCTAGATACTTGCCGGATATCCGTTACATCTCTATTAGATTGTTTCATTCAGCTTAAAATTCAGTGACTTAAGATATTTTATAATATGAAAATAACGTATTGAAGTGCCTTGTTCCTCTAGGATTTTAATCTACTACAGCTAAAGCCTCTAACCTGTGGTGTGATGTTAAAACATTAGTGTTTGTAGAAAAGTTACTTTACTGTCTTTTTAATGCTATAAAGAAATAGACTGCTGCACCTTTTGTACATATTTTTATGTGCACTTTTAGTAAAATTGTATCTAGGGATCGATTCAGACAAAATTTGGGTCCATTTTACTGTGCATTCGCAAAATTACAATTGATTAAAATGGCCCCTTCACAAAAATATAATCAACTTAAACAACTATTGACTGGCATTTTACCTTAAAATTTAATTTGTTTTGTAAAATAATTTAAGAAAAAAGTGACTTTCACAAAAATAGATGCTAAAATTTACAAAATTGGGACCCTGGAAAAATTTCCTGTTTCGACACCTGTAATTAATACATTAACGTGTATGCGTTGAGCTTCACTTCTGTAGATTCATTTCTTTAGATGCAAGATCTTTTTTTTCTGTAGATTCCGACCTTCTTTAAAATCATTTTACAAGTTGTATGCATTGGTAAATGGAGTGTTATTTCTGCTCGGAAAATACATTTTATCTTTATTTTCATAATTAGAAAACACCTTTAATGCTCAAATAATGTGCAAACACTCAACCTGTGTATAACGATACTTTATTTAGGTCCCTACTATTTTGTTATATGCAGGTTTCACTGTATGTAGTATAGTTTTATATTTTTGTGTGTTAAAGAATTTTTTTTTAATATATCTAGTGAGTACTAATGATGATAAGAATGATGAAGAAGTTCTTCGAATTAAAGAGCAAAGTATCCTGGAGCTAGGCAATGTTCTTAGTAGAACAGGAAGAGCTGTCGGTTTGTATACTTAATTGGTATTAGATAATGATTGCACGCTTGTTGAAATTTTCTATGTGCATTTGATTTGCATTGTAGGAAATTTTAATTTTTTTAAATTGTTTAGTTTATAAAATTTTATCCCACATTTACATCAGGTTTTCCATTTCAATTATAGTTTACTTAAATTTTTTCAAATTTATAGTAATAACAGGGATGAGATTCTTAAGCTTTTTGTCTGATTTCAGCTTTTTTAAATTAGGAATTCATTTTTTTGTCTTTTTTCTCTGAAAATTCTGCTTTTTTCTGCAGCTTTCTAATAGCAGTTATTAAGTACTGTGTAAAATTTTATCTTGTCACATGTTTTGCTACTTTACTTCATAAAACTTCTTTCACATACAAATATTACGTTGCCAAATTTTTTGCTCTCATATAATTTCAGTCTCTTTGCTTCTTTGCTAATCCCATCCCTGTAATAAAGAACTTGCAACTTCTTCAAACGTGCCAATGTAAAATTTATGCATTTCAGATTTCCCCCCCCCCCCTTATATCTGAATGTTTTTGAATTGAATGAATTTTCTGAAAACAATTTTTATAAAACATTTGACCAAACCCTAAAATTAAATAATGATGGCAAGCACTTTTGATAATAGACAGCAGCAGGGGCATAGCCAGAAATTTTTCATGGGGGGGGGGCTTACGACTACTACAACTCATATATATGTATACATGTATGTGATAATGTAGTGAAGAATATACATTTTGTATGGCAAAAATTTCTCATGGGGGGGGGTTATGACACCCCCCTAACCTTCCCCCTTCCCTTGGCTACACCCCTGGACAGCAGTAATGAGCTAGGCTTTTAGTTTAAAACAGTGTTTCCTCACGAGGGATTACTCTAGTAGGATTTTGGTGGTGTGGCATATCAAAAGAGATATTGTCTTCACATATTTAGGCCCTATCCTACTATAGAAGAACAAGAAAATAGATTTTGATAGCAAAATAATTGAAAAACACTGCAAAACAGACATACCCAACAGGAACAATGCAGATCACATGGCATGCAACATCAAATTTTGTTGTAGAATGTTGCCAAAATCAAGAGGTGAAATACCGTTGTTGCCAGAATTCAAATGTATAATAGTAGAATTAAGATTATAAAAGTGTTGCCAGAGACAGTAGTGTAAAATTATTTGACAGTATTAAAATACAAATATATTAATTAAATTATAATTATATATGTATATATATATATAAGCTCGGCTGTTCGAGCCTCGTCAAGGGGAAATCTCACTGAACCCCCCTAATTTTTTAGTTTCATTATTGCCATATTAAAACAATATTAATTGACTTTGTCATTTTTCGCTTATTTTGCACAGTAACCCTATGTTGAAACGTTTATGAGTGTAACTTATTTATAGAAAAATACATGTGACTGCATATTCTACAGCATACGAAATATTGTAACAATAGATTAAAGCTGTTGTGAACTAATAGTACTTAAATATGTGTAAAATTATGTCGCTTTTTCATGTTGCATTTTCGGGACACATTTTTCAATAAAGGGTGTTGAGAGATAAAATGACGTAGTCATTAATATATTTATTGTTATTGTTGCCCCTTGGGCAATCACTGAAATTATTTGTTGCCGCCCCCAAAATAAGTTTGCTGCCCATAAAATTTTCACTTTGCAAAGTTTTCTCTTTTTTTATTTTTTACAGACGTTAAAGTGAAAAATAAATTGACAAGCATGTATTTATAAAATTGCAATTATTCAGGTATGAAATTTTCATTTTTAAGTTTGTTAATGAGCATAGAAAAAGGAATTTTTCTTACCTAAGGGGCAACTGATTTTTTTATTTTACTATCCCATCTAAAAATCTGATTACCCCTAGAAAGCGAGTAACAGCAAATTTCAACCCCTACTAACAAGAAACTTCTGTTTCTCTCTATTCTAAAAAAAAGTAACGGCCGCTGTCAAGAGCTTGTTGGGCTATCTTCTCCTGAACCATAGGGATTTGAATTTCGAGAAACATGTACACAGATTCAGAAAACTCCGAGGAACCTGATAAGCTGTTTTAAATTTCAAAAATCGAATTATTTTAGAGGATATTAATAAAAAACTGAAAAAATAAAACATTATGGTTGCCAGATTTGGCATAAAATCATTCATTACTTTGCAACAAAGCAAATCCAAGTACGTAGAATCATGTGAAATTGACAAACATGAAGTAGAATTACACCTATTTAAATTAAAAAGTATATGAAATAAATAACACATACACAAAGTTGACAATTTTCAACTAGTAAGTTCGCTTAGACAACAGGAGTTTGGAATTAGCGATTATTCATTTTTTCAAAAGAGAATAACTAATTGTAACTGATTTTAAAAGCGCCATTTTGGCATTAGGTACGATCTGGCAAAATGGTATCTTTCCAAGTAGGGTTGCCAGGTCGCCAAACCAAATAGCCGGACAGACCAGCCAGTTTGGCCGGACATTTGGGTAAAAAGGCCGGACAGCCTACAATATTGAGGATTTTGTCTAGCAGTATTAATAGGTACGCCAAAAAATTTGTATGTAAAATCAAGCTTTTTTTATTATTACCATGAATCTTGTTAAATTCTAATGAAATATAAATAACATCGAATGCCAAATCAGTTCAAGTACTTTGACTAATCAGCCAAAGTCACCAGTAAAAAGTCTCACAAAAGCCGGATACCGTTCAGTTTGGCCGGACACGCAATCAAAAAGCCTAACTATGTCCGGCTTTATTCGGACGCCTGGCAACGCTATTTCCAAGCAGGGTGAACCTAAACCGCGAGTTAAAAAATGTTAGAACCCAATATCTTGAAAATGAAAAATAATTAAAATACAGATTATTTTAAAGCCGGTTCGGTCAAGCTGGAGTATTTGCTACCAGTAGAAATATTTGGTGGCGTTAACTATGCCATTATAGCAGTCATAGTACACTTAGGATATTTGCCAGTGCAGTGAGATGATATAATTCGTGGTGCTAAATATACCAATCTGCAAAGGATTATGTATATGGATAATGGTTTTCCGGGAACCTTACATGAGCAGTAATTATAGGTTGTGAGCATGTGTAAATTGCCAAATAATGAAAAGTCGCCGTTGGTGGCAAGCTGTTACGCAGTTTTTATCAAAGAAAACATATGAAGTGCTGTTTTCTTAGAGCTAATTATTAACTATACATATACGCAAGTTGCCAAAATATGAAAATTCTCCATAATTGGCTAATACACAAGGTGTTCCATGGGTTTCACATAATTAAAAATAGTGCGAAGTTTAAATTTTTATGTTCCAAGCAATATGCAAGAACCAAGCAATGTGTAGCTCAGTAACATTCTATCTGATCTAACCATTGGGTTTTGTTTGTTGAAATTATGCCTTTTTTATGAATAAGCCTTATTAGGGGCCTGAATGCCTCATACAAAAAGTGAGCGTAGCGAGTCTAGGGGCCTTGTCTCCTAGTATAATAAAAATGTGAAACATGAAAAAAGGTATCTTTATAATAATTTTACCATGTGATGTATGTCAGGGTTTCTACAGACCTGGAAAGTCAGGGAAATGAGTTTTGGTCAGGGAAATTGGCAGAAATTAAAGAAAGGTCAAGGAAATGCAAGAAAAATTCAATTTTGCGGTAAAATCAAGAAAATATTTGCTGTTTGAACCTAAGTATAGAAATTGTTTTATTTTCATTTTCTCATTCAACCTTATAAATAATTTTAAAATGTGTTCTTTATGAGCATATCTTGTGCAGTTGAAATATGCTTAATTTTATCCTAAATTATCAAACTTGGTTTTTGTTGGAATCCAGTGATGTCAAATAAGATTCTGGTATATATTAATTTAATATTATTATTTGTAAAAAAAAGGGGCAAAATATATTTAAAATATATTAATTAAATGATGTAATGTTAAAAATAGAAATGCAAAATTCGGGAAAGCACACTAGATAAAGTCAGGGAAGAGCGTGATAGATGTCTGGGAAGCAAAAGCTGTGAAATCTGTAGAAACCCTGTATGTGCATAATTTTTATGTACGTGTACTGTATAGTAAGTTGTGAAAAATTCTCTTGTATCATTAAAAAGAAATTTGCTTTTTTTCTCTCAGAACTTGGCAACTTGATTAAAACTACAAGACCTTTCTTAAATCTAATTAGCAAAGCTAAAGCTTCAAAGCTTGTTCGTTCTCTGGTGGATTTATTCTTGGATATGGAAGCAGGCACTGGAATGGAAGTTAGTAATTTTTTTATCATAAAGGACTAATTTATGTTTTATTTATTAAAAGTTTTGTCTTTTTAATTTGGCTTCTTAAAAAATGTAATATGAAAAAGTAATTTTTTTTTTTCACTCTCCCACTCTTGTGTAGTTTGCATGTCACAGTAAACTAAGTTAATGTTTAGAATGATAGCAATCATTGAAATCTATTTATTAACCTCAATTGTTACTTCTCTTCCTTTTTAAGGTTGACTTGTGTATGGAATGCATTGAGTGGGCTAAACAGGAAAAAAGAACATTCTTACGACAAGCACTTGAGGTACTTC
Organism: Cheiracanthium punctorium; assembly: GCA_038373885.1. NCBI lineage: Eukaryota > Metazoa > Arthropoda > Arachnida > Araneae > Cheiracanthiidae > Cheiracanthium > Cheiracanthium punctorium. The sequence goes on along the minus strand of JAWZYV010015637.1, from coordinate 49,620 downwards.
TATGTATAATTATAGCTTAATTTTACTATTTCTAATGAATACTTTTGGTACTTATGACCCATCATCCAGAAAAAATATTTTTTCCCCCTCCTCCCAAGTTTCTCAGTTCTTTGAATTTTATGCGGCAGCAAAATTACTCCATTTATGATTCCAAATAGGAAAGAATCCATTTAAGAAAAGGAAAACTGTTTTTCAGGAGATTGCTGCTAATAATGTTAATTTCTAAGAGTTAGTGTTGCTACTGTTCCCCCCCCCCCCCCAACTTAAGTATCTAATGAAAAAGAAGAAGGAATCTTGTGTTGAAATAAGAAGATTGAAAAAATGAAGACTGTGGCTATGCAGAGATCACAGACTAATTTGGAATTTACAAGCCTGAATTCATAAAATTAAATATTTGGGTTTGCAGGGTCGCCAACTGGTCTGCAATTTGCAGAGTTTCTCAGCAAAATCCATGAAACTCTGCGACTTCAAAAAACGTGTTTGCTCCGAATTTTTTATTACTATTCACAAAACAAGCGTTTTCAAATTTTGTTGCAAATTTTACCCTTCTGTCTTCACTCACTCTGTAGAAGAAAAAATACTTCCATGATTAGTGTTCGTTTATGGAGAATTTCAGTCACCTTCAGGTATTGTTTTTGCTATCGTCAGTTGTCAGATCATCAGCAATAGCTGCTCTTTACTATTCCTTTTTAGTAAAAATTCTAATATGTTGATGCTCATTCATCCAGGATCTGACAAGTGTACAGAAAAGACTGATTGCAAAATATCAAACTGTTCTTTCTTTGTTAATTTTAGGAAAAGGAAATCTGAAAAATTTCCTCTCACTCTTTGTTATCGTATATGTAATAATAATAATGAATCACTGAAGCGTGAAACAGGGATCCATGCAGACAAAATTTGAGTCAATTTTACAGCCTCTTCACAAAATTATAATAGATTAAAATGGTCCCATTACCAACATACAAGCAATTAAAATGGCCCCTTCCATTGGCACTTAACTATATATTTTAATGTTTCGTAAACTGTTGAAAGAAAAAAATTCACTTTACAAAAACTGGTATGAAAATTCACAAAAATAAATGTTGAAATTCACAAAAATGAGCAGTTTTCACAAATATGAGTCCCTGAAAAAATTCCTAAATCTACTCCTGGAAAAAGGTTAAACAATTATCAATCTTGATGTTGCCAAAAATGGAGATGTATGTGACTTTAAAATACTGAAAATGCATACAATTGCAGTCTTATCCAGCACCAAATATACAAGGGATCATGATTATTTGTGATTTCAATGAAGGAAATATGATCTTTTGCAGAACTGGAAATGCAAAGGGTTGCGACACAAAAAATCAGCTGCATATCAAGATCTATTGCCTCCTGGCTAAATATTTCTGTTTCCTGCCCCATTCTTTCCAAGTGTATGTGTTCTGCCGCCAGCCCCCTATCTCGATTCTTCAGTTTGTCACCTTTTGATGTTCTATCAGCCCCCTATTCAGGTCTCACGAATGGTCCTTTTTTGCCTTTAAAGTCTCTTTTTCTGTTTAAGGGCCATAAAAAGTCTCTTTTTCTCAAAAATGATCCCTTTTTCAGCTATGAATTCTAGCCATTCTGAAGGCACAAACTTTTCTTTAGAACAATGAAATGCTTTCGCATGTGATGTTGTGTTATTATCTTTTTGCCTGTTTATATTATGAAATATTGCATCGTTTGAACTGTTTAACATTAAAGTGAAGCTTTTGCCTTATCATGACAACTTAAACTCTTATTCTTGATGTGTTTACTAGAAATTCAAAAATTACATTTAGTGTCTGCAAATTATTTGCTCTTAATTATTAAGATTCAAATTAAATGTGTTAGTTTTGCTTGAGAAACATGATTGTGATGTTTCAAAAATGTAACTAAATTACAACAGGGTGTCTATCGCTTCAGAAAGTCTGGAAAAAGCCGGGAAATTGGAAAATGGGTCTGGAAAAAACCGGGAAATTGGATAATGGGTCCGGAAAATTCAGCAAAAGAATCATTTTTTTTTTTTTCATGTCTTTTTTTTTTTTAACCCTTTCTCTCTTATTGTCAGACTGGAAACCGAAAGCAACTGCAACGCATTTTTCGGACCGGGAAAGCATCAAGTGATGTGCTTGTATAAGTAGGGGAAAATGGAGGCTCATCAATCGCAACGGGAGGGTAAAAGACAAATTAGCTTACTTTGTAACTTATGGCTTAGGACTGTATTTCCAGCAGGCACGTATCCAAGAAAACAATTTCGGGGGGTCCAAACGGTAAAAAAAGCTGAATTTTTCACAAAAAGACTATCATTATCATTTTAGTAACAAAAATGAAAATTTTGGGGGGAGGGGAGGGTCCAGACCCCATGGACCTCCCCCTAAATACATCTTTGTTTCCAAAAACAATTAGTTAATTCTATCATTAAGTGCGACTACTTCTGTTTTTTGAAAGCTTAATCCTGTATACTTCAGTTAAAATTGATTTCAAGAAGTTGTACAAAATATGCAAATATAAAAGACAAGGGCATTGTGCAATTTCCCAAAGTAAAATGCATTGGTCAGGAATTTTTTTCCCAGGACCTCCCAAAAGTCAGGAAATTGACTTTCAGAAATTTGGTAGACACCCTGTACAATGCTTAAATACAGGTTGAAGCTTTTTGGGGAAAGAACACATTTTTCCTCTAATCCACCTTCTCCTTTGCTCATTCAGTGTAATTGTGTACATGTCCATCAACTGATGCAACTTTGCAAAAGTGTGGAAGCAGAAACCAACACAGTTTCATATTGGCTTATTCATGCCCTCATTTTCTGTGTTAGAGTTGTGTGTTGTTCTTAAATTATGATAACAAGAAACAATATCACACATTTGAAGATTCTTATATAAATGAATTGTTTACTCAGAAATACTCTTAAGGAGCAAAATACGCTTTTTGCTAGACAGGTTGTACAGATAAAAGGTCGAAGTCTGAAAATTTAAAACTTCCATATTGAACTTTATAAAAAATTGTTAAGCTTCAAGAAAACTTTGAAGTATTAGAAAATGCAAGCGGGTATTAAAATTCGAAATTACTTTCAACTGATTTCAACATACCTGTTACAGATGCTAAATGCCTTTATACAGGAATTTTAATAAAGCACGATTTATTACTAAGAATTGCTGATCATCCAGGCCCATTATTTTGAAAGTGGTTTCTCAATTCTGAAAAAATGTAAATGTTCCAGAGCTAAACCTTCAGGAATCATAAACGATTTTGTAGATGGAAAAAGAAAAAAATATTTTTTGTTTAAAAATTTGTTACTAAAGCTTCGAATCATTACTTGGGCCAAAACAAGCTGGTGCGGCTTGTAGCTAGCTGTTTGAAAAATTGACCAGATATAGTGCATTTCAAATTCTTGTTTTAACAGTTTGATTGGGAAAATCTTTCTGTTTTTCCATGAAATCTTGTTTTTTACCCTGATCTTTCTGTTTTGGGGCAAAACAACAGCTATGAGTTATATTATATATATCTCTCTCTCTCTCCCCCCCCCAAACCTTGCTTTAAAAAAAAATAAAAATAAAATAAGAGTCCCCTTTAAAGTTTTTTTTTTTTTGGGGGGGGGGGATTCCCTCTAAGAATTTTTGAAAACTTGTGGGCAATGCAGTTTGGAACTATGCCTGAACTACTACCAATCACTAAGGAACTTGTTGCTTCTGCAAGCGTTACATACAAGTCTCAATGATTATTTATTAGAAGATAAAAATTAAAATATATTAAAGAAGCAAATGTCAAGGCAGCCCCTAACCCTCTCCAAAAAAGAAAAATGATCGTGAAGCTAGTAAAGAAACTGAAAAATGATTTTACAACAGCTAAAAGTTATGAAAATTGTCAGAAATCTGCAAAAGAGCAATAGTTAAAAATGATTTTTCTACTGCTAAAGTAGCACAGACATTGGATGATTAATCTGCTTTAAAAAAAAAAAAAAAATCTGAAAATAACTTCATTAAATTTTTCCTGATTTTTGTAACAGAATTATTATATTTAAATTGGTTTCTACTAAAACTTGTATCCTTTTATTTGAAAAATAAAATGTTTATGCTGTCTTTTTTTAAATTTAGTTTTTGTCAACTAATGATTTGTTACTTATGATATATATACTAAAACTAGCTGACCCGGCAAACGTTGTTTTGCCATATAAATTATTCCTAGGATTATTTTAGTAGAAAGAAATGACTAACTTATTGTAAGTGTGTGAGGATGTGGTATATGCAGTGGTATTGTAAGTCTGTGAGGATGTGGTATTAGAGGCATGGAGCGCTGTGAACAATGCTGAAATATAAAAATAACACAATACCAAACATTTATATTTTTTATTCATTGTAATTTATTCTTTACATTTATATATATCACTAATTACAATAATTTTACTAAAAAATAATATCAATCCCTTAACGGAATAGAGTGAACAATATTTTTAGCTAACACAAACAAACTGCATGGTTTGCCCACTCGAGATCATGCCACGTATAATTGTCCGTGTGAAAAACATAGCGTGCTCAAATCTAAGCCACAAACAAACATAGTTTGGCCTTGAGACTTAGTCATTCCATAAAAAATTTTGTCCAAAAAAAAAAAAATAATAATAAAAGGATGAAAATCTGAAACATTTTCAGATTTTAAATACGCACTATATATGAAAATCGTATCATAATTTATGCGTCGTCCCTATTTTTCTCTCATATTCCATTAAGTTGGAAAGTGTATATTATTCATGACTGTGCTGTATTTTTTTTTCTTGTTTCGTAAAACCCATCTTTGGAATCAAAATCTATCTTAAAATCGTCTACTAAAACTATTTTTCAATATTCGCCAAGTATATTACAACTACACTTCATCGTTCTATATATTGTTTCGAATGCGCATCATAATACATGCGTATACCATGTATGTCTTTCTTGGGTTGATTCCTACTTTAACGCCTCGACTCTCGCCAAGGTGGCGATCATTAAACATATGCAGTTACAATGACAATTTTTTGCATTTATGTGGCAATCATAATTTAGAATTAAAATGGCGATTTGGAACAACATGTAAGCACAGCATGCCGTTACATTTTTATTTATTTTAGATTGCCAATTAATGTAGTTGTAATAATAAAGTGTCTTAAAATTCCTTAACTGGTGCGCTTATCGCTAATTTGTTTACTTTAGTTTTCATCTAGTTCTTTTGGGAGCGCCGAAACGGTACGTACGTATTATGCCGGCGGTCACTTCCGCCAAACTACTTTTTCGTCAAATTTGCTGGCAAACTATTGCCAATCGTATTCCAAACCATCAACAATTTCATGTGCCCGGCATTTATCTTGGTGAAAATTGCTTGTCTTGGAGGACCGCCGGGATAATACGTAAGTACCGTTGAAACTTGTGCATTACTCCCAGAGACCCATGACTGCAAAGCTCACCAAAGTACGGGGATTTTTTAGGTTGGCGAGAGTGGGGGGCGTTAAAATAGGAATCAACTCTTTCTTGTACCATAAAACACATCTTTGGAATCGAAATCTATCTTAAAATCGCCTACTGAAACTGTTTTACAATCTTTGCCAGGCATATTCGTCCTATAGGCATATTCCAACTATGCCGCAAAGACATGAAATGGGAATCATAATCCATGAGTGTACAGTGTTTTCCTTTCTTGTTCCACAAAGCACTTCTTCAGAATAGAAATCAATATTAAAATCGCCTAATAAAACTGTGTAACAATATACGCCAGGCGTTTTCTAACTATACTCGAAATATATGTATAATAAATTGTCACGTTTTAGCGATCCATTATCAAAAATTGCAAATCCTTGTGCGACTTTCAACATTTTATTAATGCCCCCCCCCCCCCTCTCCACGTTATCTGGCAAACACATTTGAAAAGGGACTCGATGCGCTAATGCCTAGACAAAAATCCTGATTGAACTTATTAGCACTCTGGCGCTAAAAATTTTGAGGTGGACCGCCCTTGTGACTTAGGGGTATGAGACAAAATCATATTCGCAGACCTAACGAATATACATATAAAATTTCTTTAAAATCGGTCGAGCCGTTTTGGAGGAGTATGGTAACTAACACTGTGACATGAGAATTTTATTTATTAGATATACTCAATATGAGTTCAATCGAATGTACCATTTAAACGCTAGAGCACTTTCAAGAATTTCCCCCCCATAAGCCATAATGTAAAAGAAATCTTTGTAGTAGCCCAGTAGAAAAACTATAATTTCTATACACATTAAAATCAATGTCGGTCTTACGATGGTGGTTTATAACATATATACCCAATTTGAGCTCAATCGAATGCCCCGTTTAGGAGCTATCGTGTTCACTCACATACACACACACACACACACACACATACAAACATACATCTCGTAAAAATAGCATAAATGAATTCAGAAGACCTCAAAACGTGTTAATACATCAAAATCTCGAAGTCGAATTTTTTCATGATTACAATACTTTCCTTACAGGGTACATCTTTGGAAAGAAAAAAGGATGAAAATCTGAAACATTTTCAGATTTTAAATACGCACTATATATTAAAATCGTATCATAATTTATGCGTCGTCCCTATTTTTCTCTCATATTCCATTAAGTTGGAAAGTGTATATTATTCATGACTGTGCTGTATTTTTCTTGCTTGTTTCGTAAAACCCATCTTTGGAATCGAAATCTATCTTAAAATCGCCTACTAAAACTATTTTACAATCTTCGCCAAGTATATTACAAATATACTTCATTGTTTTATATATTGTTTCGAATGTGCATCATAATCCATGAATGTACCAGTTTGTCTTTCTTGGGTTGATTCCTACTTTAACGCCTCGACTCTCGCCAAGGTGGCGATCATTAAACATATGCAGTTACCATGACGATTTTTTGCATTAATGTGGCAATCGTAATTTAGAAATAAAATGGTGATTTGGAACAACATGTAAGTAAAGCATGCCGTTACATTTTTATTTATTTTGAATTGCCAATTAATGTAGTTTTAATAATTAAGTGTCTTCAGATTCCTTAACTGGTGCGTTTATCGCTAGTTTGTTTACTTTAGTTTTCATCTGGTTCTTTTGGGAGCGTTGAAACTGTACTTACCGTATCGTACAATCGTATTCCAAACCATCAACAATTTCATGTGCCCGGCATTTATCTTGGTGAAAAATTGCTTGTCTTGCCGGACCGCCGGGATAATACGTAAGTATCGTTAAAACTTGTGCATAACTCCCAGAGACCCATGACTGCAAAGCTCGCCAAAGTACGGGGATTTTTTAGGTTGGCTTGAGTGGGGATGTTAAAATAGGAATCAACTCTTTCTTGTACCATAAAACGCATCTTTGGAATCGAAATCTATCTTAAAATCGCCTACTGAAATTGTTTTACAATCTTCGCCAGGCATATTCCAATTATACCGCAAAGACATTTTAAATGCTGTTTGAACTGGGCATCATAATCCACGAGTGTACTGTGTTTTCCTTTCTTGTTCCACAGAGAACTTCTTCGGAATAGAAATCTATATTAAAATCGCCTAATAAAACTCTTTTACAATGTACGCCAAGCGCTTTCTAACTATACGGCAAATATATTTATAATAAATTGTCGCGTTTTGGCACCACATTTAGCGATCAATTATCAAAAATTGCAAACCTTGTGCGACTTTCAACATTTTATTAACTCCCCCCCCCCCTCTCCACATTATCTGGCAAACACATTTGAAAAGTGATTCGACACGCTAATGTCTACACAGAAATCCTGATTGAAATGAATAGCACTCGGGGACTAAACATTTTGGGGTGGACCGCCCTTATGACTTAGGGGTATGAGACATAGTTAAAAACCTATTCTATGACCTAACGAATATACATAGAAAATTTCATTAAAATTGGTCGAGTGGTTTCGGAGGAGTTAGGTGACTAACACTGGGACAGGAGAATTTTATATATTAGAAGATATTTTCATTTAGTGTACTGTTAATATATAAAGAAACATTAAAATTATGATAAGCAATGCCTATAATATCAAAATTATTTTACACAGGCAGATGTTTTATGTGTATACAGATTATAACAGCTACAAATTAGTCTGGTTTCTATTTCAAGATTGAAGTGTTTCCATTGTGTAAAATATAAATTCTATAAGATATGTACCGTACTTTCCAGGTGATAAGCCTTGGTTGATATGTATTTAAAAGTTAATTTTTCCTCAGTGCGGCCTATATAATGAACTTTTTCAAATTAAGAGAAGAAGGGGGGGGGGGGGAGTAAGAAAATCTGAAAGAACAATTGTGTTTTTTTTTTTTTTTTTTTTTTTTTTAACCATAATTTGCAATTTATAAAATTAGTTGTTAAAATCTTTTTTCAATAGCATATCAGTGTACATTTTAGCACTTATTTCTTTGTCAAATATGAACCTTTTCCTACCGCTTTAAAAGTGACTAACTTTTATTTTTTCATTTTTATTCTAGACTGTGTTATTATATATTAAGATTTTTTAAAATTATATGTATTTATATTTGTATATTCTTTTTATAAATCAGTTCTGTGCACAAAGAGCACTCTTCCTTAATTATGCATTACTTCACATCTCTAACCTTGCATTGCAATATACAAAATTTATCAGCTGTGCCTTCTCAATTTCTGAGTGCTTTTTTCCAACATTTTATGACGTTTACTTGAAAAAGGGCTGTTCATTTGGGGATATTGGAATAAATTGTTGCAGTACTATATTATGAAATATGGTGTTTATATTCATTAGATCATGCAGAGAGGGACAGACTCTGAATAATATCAGATATTTTCTGTTCACTTTTAAAGCGTGTTCAGAAGAGGGAGGTTTTAATGCTTTTCAGAAGCTTTTATTGGATATATATATGTGCCATAAATTTTGGTTATTTTTAGCAGTTGAAAGGAGAAGTAAAATTTTTTCGTTAAAAAAAATGTTAGCTTTTCTCTTCAATTTTATTTAGTTTTTTAATGCATATGAATTTAATTATCAACCAGCATTTATTTGCATCAGAATTTTCTTTTAAAAGTTAATGTTAAAAATTCAAATTTTAATATTTAATCTCTCCAGAAATTTGCCATTGGTTTAACATTGGTATTAGATCTTTGTAATTCTCTGTACAGCACATCATTAGCTGAAATACAATTCCATTGAACATCGAAAAATCATGTTTTGTTTGAAGATGCAAAACTTTTTCAAATCTTAAAATTTACTTGTGTACCATTAATGTACTTTTAATTGGATATTGATAGTCATTTTACTGTGCTAATATTATTTTCTTTATACAGGCTAGACTTATTGCATTGTATTATGATACGCAAAAATATGCTGATGCTTTGCAGTTAGGTAAATATGTAATTTCACTACCTATTTTCAATTTTTTTTATTGAACTTTCCTCAACTATTGTTCATGATGCTTATTTACTAAGTTTTAATTAAATATTTTAGGGAGCTCGCTGTTAAAAGAGTTGAAAAAGATGGATGATAAGAATCTGTTGGTTGAAGTTCAGCTTCTGGAAAGCAAAGTTTATCACGCTTTAAGCAACTTGCCTAAAGCCAGGTATTGTGCATGCTATGCATATGTAATTTATGTTTACTGTTATTACATTAGTATTCAATATTTTACACAACTTCATTAGAATGCATTTGTAAAGACTTCATCTCAATTCATACAGTATACATATTTTGGAGTGTTTACATTCTACTCAAATTACTGTTTTCTAAACAGCTCATAAAAAGCAAATTGATCCTATTAATTTATTTATCAAATCCTAACTGCATGAGTACTAATGACTAGTATGGACTAATTTGTAAATTTCTCAATCTACACTCTTTCCTGTTGTGCATGTTTATTTGACTTACCTAAGTAAAAAATCTAATTTATTGCAAACTACTAAGGTTTTGAGACTTTATAGAAATCTACACTTGACTTTAACTGCTAGATAATTTTAGAAATGAGGCAGACTGGTTTTTGACTTTTCTAATTGTTGAATGCCAGTATGAGCCTGTTTTCTTTATTAATTTGTAGATATTACTTTTCTTTATTTATTTGTAGATATGTAAATAAATAACTGTTTAAGATAATGTAAACACTTAGTATATTTGAATTTTGTATACTTACCAAAATTATGAAAAAGATATTTACTGTACAGTGAAAAAATAACAATAATTGATGTTTTCAATCCATCAAACTCATTAGAAATAAATATATTGCATCATATCCATCTGTTTTTCTTTATCCAAAGTAAATTCTGGTGTTTCTTGCACTTAAATATTTTCTGAGAAAAGTGTTGTTTATAATAAAAGCTGTAGTATGAAAGCTTCACCTTTTAGTAATATAGTGATTCTACATAGAAAGAACAACCTGCAGTGTTTCTTCTCTTTTTTTTTTTTTTTTTAATTAAATCTCTTGGAGAAAATAATTTGTACATTTCAGCCATGTGGATGACAGATAATCTTTGGGACAAAGTCATTTTTTGTGGGGAATTTAATTTCATTCTTTTTGTGTTTGATATTCTTCACACATGAAATTTGATGCTTGGGGGGGGGGGGGATGGAGAGAAAATCACTTATTTTCCATCTATACTCTTTAGAATGGGGAAATTATACTTATAGTTCAGGGCATGTGGATGACATCTCACTTTGATATTTCGTTTTCGATGAGGGAAAAAATGAATTTTTGGCATAGTTGAGAGCCAGAATTAGTGCTGAAAAACTGCAATATCTGTTTTCCTTAACATTAAAAAAATAAATAGAAAAAAAACCCACACAGAACATAAATATTCCTGTATTTGTAGAATGACCCATGTAGAAATTATGCTACATTCATAAGCAGCATTCATATTCCAGCGAGTGGGTCATAGGGGTCACCTCCCCCTACTGACCTTGGATTTTACTTGTTCCCATACGATTTTACGCATTCAGTTTGCATTTTGAACAATTTAGGCTAATCTAAAAAGTCTAGTGGCCCCCTCCGAAAATTCAGCCTGGAGCCGTCCTCGGCTAAAGGCCCATTATGTTTGGAGTTATAAAATCTTAAACTGTCAAATGATTGAACTCTACTTGCTGAGGCATACCACTGACCATGTATAAAAACTTGCTGCCTCAATAAATTTCTCTTTTCAATATCAATATTTGTAAAAAAATGTTATGACTGAAAACAAAATTGTCAACCAGAAAGACTCTCCCCTTATGTATAAGTATAATATATAGGGGTATTAATGGTTTCTGGGACCTACAAATTTCAGAGACTATAGCTTATTTGAAAAATACTTTGTTAGTGTCAGCTAAAATCTTAATAATTATTTGTTTCCTCTACTATCAACAAAGTTGTGTATTTTTCCTCTATTTTTTCATATAATCTAAACTAATTTATTTACATGTGTGTGTGTTTATCTATTTCAGAGCTGCATTAACATCTGCAAGAACTACTGCAAATGCTATATATTGCCCTCCAAAACTTCAAGCAGCATTAGATCTACAATCTGGGATATTGCATGCTGCTGATGAAAGGGACTTTAAAACAGCTTTTTCCTATTTTTATGAAGCATTTGAAGGTTATGACTCAATTGATAGCCCAAAAGCTATTGTTGCTTTAAAATACATGTTGCTGTCCAAGATTATGTTGAATTTGTAAGTTTGGGAAGTCAACCCACCTCAAATTTTTCAACTAGATTCCTATAGTATCAATCATAAGATTAATAGTAGCCAATATTTCTCCATTCTGCTACAAATGCATATTAATACTAGATATTGTCCAAAATTAATTATGTGACTTAAGGATAATGGAATATTTTGAAGGTATATTAATTTGCATTAAACTTTTTATTAATATTACTCAACTAGAAACCAAAACAGCTACCCAGAATGAATTGTAATTATTCAGATTTTTTTCTTTTTTTTTCCAGTTTTAGGATTTCAGTGCTCTACTGCAGGTGCCTAAATCTTTGCTTGTTTAATATAGTATTTTGTATAATTAATTATATTAATGACAAAATAAGCAGATGTCGCGAACAATATTAATGATATAAACAAGTTAGCAATATCTGTTGTATTTTGCCATTAATTGATAAAGTTATTTATTGTAAAACAACTATTGAGCAGTCTAGGTGCTGTCTAAATTTCTATTTTTGTATGTTATGGTATCACTAACAGGTTTAACCCTCTAGCATTAGTGGATTCCAACTAAGCTAACTCGATAACTGGGATCCTCTTTGTCTATGACATAAACTCGAATCATAAGATTTATGAAATTATATTACTCATAATGTCTCTCTATGTAAATTTTTAGATTAGAGAATAATAATTTAGGTTCACATTTAATTTAGGAAATATTTATTTAAGTTGACACTATCCCAATATCCACTACCCTGTGCATGTCTTTGGTTGTTGCTCAAAATATAATGTTTTAAGTGTGCAAAATGTTTGTTCAAGCAGGTAATCATACAACTAGTTTCGTTTAATAAACCTACTACATAAAAGTAAGATACTAATTGTTTATTTATTTATTTTTTATGAGTACAATACGCCTTGCTAGGCATGATATAAAACCAATCAACAACATGGGTTTTATATCATGCTTAGCTTGAAATATTTTACAAAATCTTTTTTTCCCGCCCCTTTTTAACTGCTTTTGTTAATTAATAGACCTGATGAAGTGCAGTCTATTATTATGGGTCGCTTAGTTCTGAAATATGCAGGGCCAGAAATAGATGCAATGAAAGCTATTGCCCAAGCAAGCCACAAGAGATCAATGGCTGATTTTCAAACAGTATGTATTAATTTTACTAGCTACATTTGTTGTCTGTGCTCTTTGACTTTTGTATTGATTATTCAATTCATTCATTACTCAGTTAAACAATAAATTGATGTAGGCGGTTTTTTTTTGTGTGTGTGCGTGTGTGTATAAATTTGTAAACATTCACAAGCAAATAATTTTTAACTTGCTTTATTCTGATTAATTAAGCACGTACAGTCGGACTTTATCCAGCACCTGGTTTTTCACATCATCCAGGTTATCACAATTGCTTTCAAAGGCTCAATTTTGTAAAAATGACATATTTTGTGCATATGCAATAGCCTAAACCGCTGAATTGATTATGATGAATTTTTGTATAGAGATCGACACTGTAGACAGCCATAGGCTACTTTTTCTTGCAAAAAACTTGTAGGAGGTGGGGTTTGGGAAGGGGTAATTTTTGTATGAAAATTTTATTGCATTATCCTCTGATTTGCTTCAAACTGGCAGAATTATTGTTGCTAGTTGTCTGCCAGTGGGCGAAATTTGACTACAACAAAGCATTGATTTTTTTTTTTTTTGAGCGTGAATAAAGTTCAGTCAAAGAGTGTCTCAAAATTACATGTACAGTGGAACCTACTAAAGTGACTACCTTGGCTAAGGACCATCAGTCTAGAGTGACCACTTTTGTACAGTTTCACTTTACAACCTCTACACTTTTCTGTGAAGACAGTGTTTTTGTAAAAAACTCTATCATATTTTGCTAAATGCAAAGCCAGCTCCAGCGAGTGGGTCATAGGGGTCACCTCCCTCTACTGACCTTGGATTTTACTTGTTCCCATACGATTTTACACATTCAGTTTGCATTTTGAACAATTTAGGCTAATCTAAAAAGTCTAGTGGCCCCCTCCGAAAATTCAGCCTGGAGCCGTCCTCGGCTAAAGGCCCATTATGTTTGGAGTTATAAAATCTTAAACTGTCAAATGATTGAACTCTACTTGCTGAGGCATACCACTGACCATGTATAAAAACTTGCTGCCTCAATAAATTTCTCTTTTCTTGGATGATTGTCCTTGAGATTTATTTACTGTCATCGCTAATGCAGTTATATTTGGAAACTGAGTTTTTTGAAAGGATATGGTAAAATAGTACCAGAATATTTTATAAGTGGAATTAAAATTCTTTTATTGCCTGTGGTTCCAGTTCAAACTTCGCGATCAATAGCTTTACAACATATAAACTTGATGCACATTTTTGTTCCATTGAATAATGCTTACTTTGTATTTAAATGTCTGATTAGTATAACGATGCAATTAACTTTCAGTACTAAGTTATGTGGTGGCAAACTATGGTATTTTTCAGTTAGCCGGGTGTGAATCCCACCAACTGTTTTTTCTGGGAAACGTTTGAAACTACTTCTGAAACACTGTCGTTCCCCAGGACAAAGCCGGAAATTTTAATCCATATATAAAATAGTATTTATATACAGAATTCAATATATACAAAAATATCAATATACTAAAAAGAAATTTGTATACTTATTGGTTACATAATGTGGAATTGGGGAAAACCTGGGAAATTAAATTAATGGACCCAACATCTTTTTTTTCTTTTTAATAACCGCATATAAGCAATAATCGCTTCATCCTTGCTAGAGCTTGACATTTTCCCTTTTAAAGCTTTATCAATCACTGAGTACTATCGAATAATTGCCAAGAAAGTGCCATTCGACCTTTAAAAGACTACCTTCAGGGTATGGAAACAGATTCCCGTGGATGCATAATGTGTATGCCAGCCTTTAAACAAATAATCAGTCTAATTGTTTACCAAAACAAATTATAATTAATTAAAGGCTTGCATCCAACTAATCAGAATACAATGAACAAGTTCAATATCTCTTCACCCTTATCTCATTTTAAAATGAAGTAGATGAAATCTGTAAATTAGTTTCATATTAACGAATAATCTTCCAAATGGATTATAAGTGAAAGGAATATCCCAAGTGGCACTATTTGCGGTTTACTTTTCGAATCTAAAAAATGTGTCATTACATTGACTGAAAATTTGGTGATGTCAGAGAATCTTTGTGTCGTGTTTCTCCTAAATTGTAAGAGAACTTTGAATTCTAAATACTTTAACAAAAGGCAATAAAATTCACCTTTTGCCCAGCAGCACGACACATTGACAATTTATGACTTCAATAAAAAATAATATAAAAAAAAATTCTTTCAGAAAATGAAATAGAATGCTACATTTTATTTTTTATTTATTTTTTTTCACAATTTTGTGCCTTTTAAGTGAAATACAATGGAAAAAGAAAAAAGCTGGCTTTTCTTTCATTATAAAATTTACCCTTTTATATTTTACTATAGGCTCTTACAAAGTACAAAAAAGAATTAGTTGAAGATCCAATCATTAAAGCTCATCTTAACACATTGTATGACACCATGTTGGAGCAAAATCTGTGTAGGATAATCGAGCCTTATTCAAGAGTTCAGGTATGTTTCTAAACAGTGCTTTTTTGTGTAAATTGACTTGGATATAGACCCTCTACAGCAGGTTTCTCAAACTATACCTTGATGTGTGTGTGTGTATACATATATATATATGTGTGTGTGTGTGTGTGTGTATAATAGTAAAAGCGCTAAACATACCAGGCATGAAAATCTTCCGCTTTTCGGCGGATTTCCGCTTTTTTTGTTTTTTTGGAAGACCTCCGCTTTCCGAAAATGTTTTAAAACCTTTCCGCTTTTTCAAAAAAAAAAAAAAAAAAAAACAGTGATTACCGAACCTAAAGCAAAACATAGCGGACATAGCAGGGTAACAAGAGGACGATAATGCGCACCTGGGATGTACGTTTTCACTGCATCTCGCACTGCACCTAGACTAAAGTCAGCTAGAGTGCAATGTTACTGATTTCCTGAGTTGGTAAATTCAAAACTTAGTTCAAAGGGGCAAATTCTTATTTTAGATCTTCGATGTTTCGAAAGGCATCTGATACATAATTATGTACTTGGCGAACTACTACACAACAATAATTATCTATCGAGACCTTTTGCCACTGGAAAATCGTTGTCGGTGAGCTATTGTTACTCGCGACGTGTTTTTATTGCTGTTTTGCGCACTTGATGAATCTATAAATTTTTTTCACGGACACGTACCAGCTTAACTGATACTTCTATTGTGGATTATTGAGAAAATGGCAGATTTATCGAATATATTAGAAAACGTGGATTGAAAACGAAATGTTTGTGGTCATTTTCGGATCCAAAAATTTGCTTGGATTTGGAAAAACCGTCGGCCGAACGAGAACTTCCAGACATTTTATGAATGCTAAACTGGAATTTTTGTTTAAATAAAGCAAACTGATGGTCTACACGACAAATAAAACTTGTATAAAAGTGCAGCTTTTAGTAATGTTATTTAAAATATAAATCTTGTCGTATTCCTTTAGGTCTTTACCATAAATTATTTTACTTCCTTTGCATGTTAGTTTAAATATACTTTTCTTAAATAAATAAATTATTAATAATAATTCCAATAAATAAATACTTCGATATTTATAGCTATTAAAACGTACACGTCTTAATTTTATGCTGAATAAAAGAATAATGCTTTTTTAAAATGTGAGTTAATGTTAAGAAATCCGTAAGAAAAAGAAAACCAAAATTTTCAGAGTTTTTTTTTTTTTTTTTTAACAGTTACGCGGATTTTACTAAAAATATGTACCGTAACTTCGTGAAAAGTTAAGACCACGGACGGATTAAAGGGATTTGGGGGGGGGGGGGAGCGATTACTCCTCCGCTACAGGAAAAAGAAATTCTATTTTACTTCCATAAACTAGACAAATTTCAACCAACCGACCATAAAATTGCATTCATCCGTCCTTAGGCAAGACATATCGCCTCCTTAAATAAATAAAAAGATTACTTTTATTAATCATTTATGAAAATGTACATAACCAAGCAAAAAAAAAAAAAAAAGAAAAAAAGAAAAGAAAAGATCATTACTAATTTTCATGGGTCAATCCACATAATACTTAATTTTAAACAACATTCAATTGATACTCTCTCTGGGTTAAAAGTTAACGACATGGGTGCCGGGAGGGGGGAGCAAGGGGGTGCACTTGCACCCCACTGGAGTTGAAAAAAGTATAATCAAACTGAAAATATAAGTAATTTGTTTTACCTTTAGGACAGTAAAAAAAGAGCCTTGAATATGTGTGTGATATTTTGAATTTTATGTGTAACTGTCGCATTAAATTAGCTGTTTAGACCTGTGTTTATGGTTTAATATTTTTTACCATTGTATATAAATTTTAAACTTTCGAGAAGTTATCCACATTTTTATTTTGGGATAATGTTGGCGCACGCACATGATCCCTCATAATGTATTGACCAACGCTTAAGGTCGAAGTAGTGTTGAATGCCTCACGGCATGTACCCGCAATTAGGAAAAAAATATTTTGAAATAGTCTCGATAATATTCGAGGTAGACGGGACCAGTCTTGTCTCAAACTATCGAAATCATTAAATTAATAAACAGATAAATGTAAATAAAGCAATTTTTGTGATTTGAGTGCATATTTAAATGAAAAATGTAGTTACATATTATTACATTACTGATTATAGCAAGTTAATAATATCTGGAAATACTAGTCAATTGTTTTGAATTGACATTTTGACTCATTTCCGTACAGCAGTATCGTGCCATTGCCAAAGCAGAGTGTCAACACTGCACAGAAATGTCTATGAGGACATCTACAGAAAAAATACACCCACTTTCTTTGGGAGAGGAATTTCTGATAGGGCTTCCGGGTGTATTTGAATTTTTGTCCTGCAATAAAAAAAAAAAAAAATCGCCTGTTTTATATGTGTTGGTCATTATTTGGGAGCTAAACTGATTTTTTCATTAACTGAGATGTATGGAAAACTAGAACTATCGAGACTCTACTGTGAATATGATTAACGCTTAAAATGTAACATTCCTTTTAACATTACAGAGTTAATTTTTCAAAGATTTAAACTCAAAAACTATAGATGAAAATTTGTATTGAGTTTTTTGACATGGTGATTTTTCAAATATTAAGTGATGGCATACTGCGCCACTTTCGAAACTTGGGCTCTGTTTTAATATGTGGATGTCCTTGCCAAGTGAACTTAAGGTAAACCCGCACATGGGGTATCTGTCATGGAAGGAGAGGGTTGCCTTTGGCAGAGGACTTTTTAAGGGGTTCTAACGCGTATTCACGTAACATGTATAGAAAACTGGCGAAAACTCAAAACCGTTAGATTGACAGCCGGGCGGCAGGCCAGAACTATTGACCTTCACATTTCAGCCATCTACCATTTCACTGGCCATCTACCATTTTCACCATGGCGGGGACACCTAAGGCAAAAATTGCTATATACATCAATGCTAGAGAAAATACATTTCGCTTCAGTTTTTCTGGGAACATTCGTCTGTTTAAATATAAGACAATGTTATCAAAATTCCATAATAAATAATTAATTATTAGTATACTTGAATTGGGGTATTATTAATTAGGCCAAATTAATAATATTAATTTAAGATTTTCTACTTTTCAGCTACGACAAAGTAACTATGACGATGTGTATTTCACATATTGATGCTACATTTTCCAGTCAAGATTCTTCTTCCTTCAAACGCCAAATAGCCTAAATTTTTATCTGTATGCATACAGGGTGTTGCTGAAGGTAGTTAAAATACACACAAAGAAGCATTTTTCTGCATTCCAACGTTTGGTCCGAAATGAAAAATATAGATAGTTTCAGCACGATAGGGCTCCAGCCCAGCCTATTTCGCAAATAATGTGCGTAATGACCCCATTGTCATCCTTGACCCCCGATCGATTGGACAAGTTGAACTAGTTCGCTTGGCCAGCACGTTCATTAGATTAATCAAGTATCGAATTTTGCTTTTGGGAACACCTCAAGGCACTCGTTTACGAGACTCCAGTTGACACAGATGAAGGCCTCGTTGCAAAACTTTAATAACCACTGCAACCGTTCGTGGAACACCTGGCATCTTCGAAAGGGTACGCCAAATACTTGCTAGATGCTACCAGGACATTTGAGCATTTACAGTAGAGCTTTTTCATTTCTTTTGCATTTGCTATATATCCATCTACACTTTTTATTCCTAACCCCACACTGCTAATCTGCTATACAAAAAATGCTTCTTTGCATTCATTTTATTCTTAAAGTTTGGCCCATGAATTCAGGAACACCATGTATATATATATATCTTGGGTGCACCCCCCTGGAAATGATCCTGCCGGCGCCCTTGGTTAACGAAATATGAAATTTAAAAATGCTCTTTATTAAAAATTCGCGTTCGCAATTGGGAAAAAAAAAAAAAGGAAAGAAATTGAGGCGACACAAGTCATGTTTTAACGTCTCTGCAGAATTCGCTGTCTTGCTTTATTAGCCAGCTCGCTGAGTGAAGACAAAATAACAACCTTCTCAATGTTGACGCGGCGTCGGTACCTCTGTTTGTGAAGGCCCGTTTTCCCCCGTATTACATAAATTATTTTTTTTTTAAAGCACATTCAAAATTTGGTTCTTCTGCATATCGGACGGAAATATTTCTAAAATGGTTTCACGAAGCTTGTCCGCACCTGTAACTACGTCGATGCTTTAAATGACATAATGGGGGGGGGGGGGAATTCAAATGCTCCCTGCATGCCGACGTGCCGTCACTTCAAGTGCATCTATGTGCTTTATTTTCTACAGAAATTTGTTAGCATCGGCTTCACTGGAGCTTGCGCGCTAACTACAGATCAAAAAGCAAGATCAATATACTAAATTTTTTTGCAAAAGAAATTTATTTCAGCCAGATAGTCTGTGTCCTGGAAAAAAATCCCTTTTTGACATGCATAGTCCGCGGACTATACTAGCGAAATTATGGTAACTAACTATCCCCGATCTCCGGGTTCCATATTTGCCAACTGAACTTCAATCTATTTGCAGCCTTTTGGTAAATAAATAATTTTAAAAACAAGATGTAAAACAGAGTTTTTAATACTCTATTGTTAAATTAAAATTTAAGGCGTTTTAGTAAGTCAACAGAAAAGTATTATTTTCCCCATAATATGTTTATTGATTTCTGAAACATTTTCACTTCAATTTTAAAATCAGGAAAATCGCTATTTCGTTTTATTCTCATGTGCAGGTTTTTCTTTGGTAATTATTTTTACAGTTAATTTTAAAAAGCATAATCTTGTGAGTTGGTATTTTGCAGCTAATATAGGAAGGAGCAGAACATATGTCCCTGTCATAAGTTCCACTTCTGTGTGCTGATGTGCTGCAAGACTGCTAAGATTCTAAAATTTTACCTGAGAAAATATTTAGACATTTATTAAAGAATTATTCTTTTTCCAATAAAACAAGAAAACTTCACTTTTATTCTATCATTTGAATGCTTATTTTAGAAAATGCCAATGCCATATGTATAATTTTTCATTCCATTTCTGATCAAAATTAAAAAAAAAAAAAAGATAGGTCTTAAAATTTTTGAGAATCAATTTTTTATTTTATTTTCATATCAAAAGAATAATCTGAAATTTGGATGTGAGACTTATGATTTGTTTTGATCTAGGATTTTACGATATTGTTTAAGATAATTATTTTAAATAATTATAGCCTGTTTTCTTTTAATAAATATTGTATATCTAAAACTGATTATTAAACATTTACAGTGCATAATTATTTTCTTCGGGATCACAGTCAAATTTGTTTGTGGTTGAAATTTAAATGGTAGAAATTGTTTAGTACACCATTTAGTTTAACAGTGGTTGAATTTAAGCTCACACATTATTCCCCAGTTCCATGTTTTTGCATTATCAACAGGCGCGTAGCCAGGAAAATTTTTCGGGGGGAGATATGAACTTAAATGTGTATAAATAGATGGAATTTCATCACTAATCCAAACATTTCGGGGGGGGGGGATATATCCCGATATCCCCCCCTCCTGGCTACGCCCCTGATTATCAACCTTGTTATATATGCCTGAAAATACGTGCACGTAAATTTTTCAATTTTTTGCTGGAAAATATGTCCACGTGTATTTCCTCTTTTTTGCTCTTCAGCTGTTTTCATGCCTGACATACGAATCAAGGAATCATCCAACAGCAGTTATGGTATTCCAATATACTCAATGATCATACATTCATATCAGGCATAAGAAGGCATAAATTGATATATATCCAGTAAATAGAAAATCCAAACAGAGGTAAAATTGAAAAATGAAATTGAATTGCAAAGAATAAAACAACCAGTAGTAAGCATTGGCTATACTCTTGAGGCCCCCGCAAACCGAATACTTACTACCAAAACAAAAACAAAATAACAGGATTTCAATGTAGTTACTTAGCATAAATAAAGCTAAACATGTAACTACAGGGGGCTATCCTGTTAAAAAGTAAGCATGAAGGCAAAAAGGGAAACGAAGTGGCCATATGCATTAAGCATGAAAACATGGCTCAACTTTTGAGCTGTTGCCAATTGAAAAGGAAAAAGTACACATTGCCAGAATTTTAGAAAAAAAGTTGAACTATAAGTAAAAATTAAATGTTAAATAAATAAATTCAGAGTAAAATAAATAAAATATTCTAGAAATATTGATGATATTAAAAACAAATAATAGCATAAGATAGATTAGGCTTATAATATTTTATTGGGAATAAATCGAACTACTTAATAAGTTCACTATTTGCGTTATATGCCTAGAGATATGTCTGAGATTATATTAATTAAAAGAAGAGCATTTAAATAATACCCGTGATCATCTGTTCATTTATTTATTTTCATAACAATTAATAATTTCAAATATAAACTTCTATATTATTATTATTTTTTTAAACTTTAGAAGCTAGCCAGCTATTACACCCCAACCTCTCCAACCAAAAGTTCCCAAAAAGGACACATGTTTATAGTAGTTCTAATTGCAACTAGGAAATAGAATCGAATTTAGAAATTTTCTAGGGTAATTGTATCTTAAAGCAGTATATACAGTTAAGATATATTATCAGACTTATAATTACTAGTACAAAGAGACAGTACACTATTATAAATGATTAGCTATAATATTTCTAAATACAGATATATGCATGCATGTGTAAAATCTGTAAAACTAATTACATTAAAGGCAAACTCATCTCTTTTATTGTATATAATAAAAGTGAGTTGCTTGTCCTTATTTATTATATAATCTTGTTGCTTTGACCATAAGTTTAATAGATTGAGATTTACACAAGTTGCTTGTCAAAATTCAAAATACAACTTCAATCCCCCCCCCCCCCTCAAAGTGCTCCATTGAAAATAATGTTTAAAGAACCATGTTCTAGACCTTTAAAAGATAGTCTTAACTGTGATTTTTTAGACATGCTGATTTTGCTAGTGTGGCCTGTTTCTACCTCAAAATTACAGTGAAATAAAACTACAAATGTTCTTTTTAAAGTAAGAAATTAAATGAAGGAATCAACTAAACCCAGGAAAATAAAGTACATACAAAGCAAATAAATGAGTAAAATATTATTATTTATATTAGAGAAACTTTAGAAATGGAATGAAAGGGAGTAAAAAGAAAGAAAAAGGTATACACGATTATCTTTTTACAGTTTATTACAAAGCTAAGAATTCCATGCAATTTTACTAATGCTCCTATTTCATTTAACTAGAGAGTCTTCATTCTTTATTATAAAATATAAAGAATTAGTTTTTCTGTGAATTTTGTCATTTTTTTACTAATGTGTCTTTAATCGTACTGTTTTAGATAAATACTATATTTTAAAATAAATATGTTTCTTTTCTGTAAAATTTTATTAATTAAAATTATTTTTCTTCATATAGGTTGAACATATAGCACACACTATCAATTTACCATTGGTAAGTTTTTTTGTTTGATTCATCTGTCTACATTTTAAGTACATCTGTATATGCACAGTATTAACAGCCTCGGAAGCTTTAAAAATTGTAAATATAAATATACGTACAGTCGACTCTCAATATCTGAAAGTTAACGGAATTAGCAAAAATATCGAAAAGCACATATGATGTTCTATATTCAGGGTGTATTTTTAACACTTTCCAACAAGATTGAAAAGTGTTTGATTCCAATATGTCCGTCAGTCCGTGCTCTAACTCCCATAAATATGCATCGATTTCAACGAAATTTATATATGTTATTCTTATTTACTGTACCACAGACCCTATTGAAAAGGGTATGGCATTTATAGTTTTTCTGCAGGAGCTCTCAAAATATTCCAAATACATTGTGCTCTACGGTAAGTTATTCTTTAAAGCGTATCATCCTTACTATATAGTTATGCTGATCCCTGACTTCAAGATAACTTTTTCCGCCATTACTGCAAAAATTACAAGGTTAACACAAAAAGTCTAATAACATCTACACCATTTGTACAATCCACTTGAAAATTTTCATAATTATGTACAATAATATTGAAAACAATCTGCGCTACTTTAAAAATCTGAAAATCTACCCGTTCCCTCATTTTTAAGCGATTTTTTGCTATTTTCAGCTCCATTTTTATTTTTGAGAGTAAAAAAGTTAATCATTTGCGTGACAAAATTAGCTATTGCAAGTGATAATTACTTCATATTGACGTTATGCCTAACAAGCTTTTTCTAACAAGACTTTCTTTTGCCTAACAAGCTTTATAAGTTTATTTATTTATTTATTTTTTTTAAATAAAATGATTTCCTCGCGAATGTTCAGAGTGAAATGAAATCATTTGAATGGGAAAAGTTTCCGCACGTTCCCAAAAAAGCATGAAATTCAATTTTATTATATATAATAAAAACTGAATTTGAAATTATTTATTTTAGGTGGATGAAGATTAAATATATTAAGTGTAGACACGCTTTCGTCAAACATTTTATTCTAGACCCCGTTGCAATTGCCTTCACTAGGGGCTTTGACTTCCTGTTTCAGAGATATTCTGCTATTTGAAATGAAACAAAATTGATATATGTTGTTAAGGATTACAAGATAAAGCTTTCCATTGAAAACAGTGTCTGTATCGTTAAATAGTTCTTCTACAAGAGCACTCAAAACAGGTTAACGGATTTACATGGAGCAAATTTGCAAACTGATTTTTTAGTGCTTGGAAAATTAATTTTAGACTGATAACCCTTCAAAAAATAAGATTCTGGTTCTTTGTGTTCACCCGATACTGTTATATAAAATGAATATTTATATTTTTAACTTACCAACAAATTAGAATGATTTCAGCTTGTCCGTTCTGTTGTCCACCCATCCAGTGTTCTAACTGTCATAAATATATGTGCAAATTTTTTTTTTTTTTTTTTCTATGTACAGTACCATGTATCCTATTGAAAATAGTGTAAGTAGCATTTACAGTCCTTTTACAGGAGAAAAGAAAAATCGAATACATCGTACTCTATGGACAGTCCTTCTTGAAAACATATTTTAGAGATTTGCTTTTTTGAAAGAAAACAATATTGGCATACATAATATTAAGGCTCTCAAAGTAATGCTCTCCATTGAAAATGGTGTCTGTATTATTAATAGTTCTTCTACAGGAACACTCAAAAGAATTCCAATTCATTTACAATCTGTGACATTAGAGAGACACTAATACATTTCTAGTACAAGGCAATGAATGTAAAATTTTTAGATTCTTCAGTTAAACGATGGATTTTTTTTTTTTTTAAGTCTCTTTCACAGGGTCTCATAAAATTGCATTTATAGTGATAATACAACATTCCATTACAGTTACTTTTGTTTTATTTTCTAAAGAAGATTTACTCCTTCAAGCAATGCTTTTAATTATAAAATACACTGTCAAATATATCACACTTTCGCTGAGCCTATATTATGAATTCAAATGAATTTATTTCAATAATTAATTTATCTTTGGATAGTTTGGATAGTCTACACTATCCAAACTAAGTGAAATGTATATGCAAATTTTGATTGCCCTTTTGGATAGCATGACACAAAAGATAAATTATTGAAATCATTTGAATACATAATATAGGCTCAGTGTGATATATTTGACAGTGTGTTTTATAATTAAAAGCATTGCTTGAAGGCGTAAATCTTCTTTAGAAAATAAAACAAAAGTTAATAAAACCACAAAATATGTTAACTGTATATTTGTGTTATTTTTAACAAGTTTTTGCTATTATTATTTAAAAAATAAATATTTTTCCATTCTTCAGGATACAGTTGAAAAAAAGCTATCCCAGATGATTCTAGACAAAAAATTCAATGGTATGTACATGTCTAATATTATATTTTAAGAAATAATTCTCCTGTAATTATTAAATAAACTTTCATAAAATTTATAGGCATTTTAGATCAAGGTGAAGGAGTCCTAATAATATTTGAAGACACTCCAGTGAACAAGACTTATGAAGCAGCTCTAGAAACAATTCAAAGTTTGGGAAAAGTTGTGGATGCCTTATATCAAAAAGCTACAAAGTTATCTTAATAAATATTTTATGTGTGAAAAATTTGTGTTGTTCAATTATCAAAAGTGTCAGAGTGATTTACTATTTCTATTGTATAGATCTGATGCTCTGGTACATTGTATGAAAGAATTTTTAAAGTACTTACTAATCATTATGAAAAGTGGTTTTTTTTTTCTAAGCATTATGCTGTTCAAACTTGCTATTTTTCCATACAAGTATATTGTCAAACTGACAAACTATTATAGATTTCCTACATGTAAATAAATTATTCTCCTGTTCTATCAGTATATTTATCATCAATTTATTGACATATTCAAAATTTCTAAAAAATGCTTTTTTTCAGTGTGTATTTAGTTGTAACAGTTTACAAAAACTGTGCTTTTATTCATTAGTATATTTCAGTGTTGAACTGCTTTAATTTGTCATGTACAATACAAAGCACATTAAGTTAATAGATTTGGGGAGGGGAAATCAAGTATAGCTAAACCGAAGAGCATCATAATTTTATTTGTTTGTAAATAGCTTTTTATGTTTATTTTATTTCTTATTTCACTGAGGTATATAAAACAGTTGTTATTCATGCTGTGAGATACTTCAAAAGACATATTAGCATTATGTTTTCTTTTGTATTTTTTTCCCCTTACTAAAATTGAACATATATGTATTGGTTTTAAAATAAATTTGTAGTAAAAATAAAATATTCATATGTGTCACACTGATATAATTATTAATCTTTATAATAAAAATTGTTAAATTTATTAACAAAGGTGTGTTATGTCTATGTTTTAAATACTTTTGAGACCTAAAATACTAAATGTATCGAAACATTTATTATGTAGGATTATTTACATTTACTCTTCATTCTAATGTTGTTAATAGTAAAGCATTTCAGATTTAAAAAATGATTTGAAAAATATATTTGTTACATTTCATTCCCTTTATAAAGAGCATCAAAATAATACATTCGGAATATTTTTACTTATAGGATATACTTATAGAGCTTTTTTTAAGATATTCTTTCTGAGATTTACAAAATATTAAAAGTTGTCCCCTCAAGAGAAAATGTGATTTGTTTGATTAAGGCAATGCTACACTAGGGTGATCTGCCAAGGATGAGGGGTGCCTTGGTAGGAGGACTTTCTAAGGGGTTCTAACATGTATTCATATTACATATGGAGAAACCCTGCCAAAACTCTAGACAGTTAGATCGACAGCCGCACAATGGGATCCTAACCCATCACACTTCAGCTGTCTACCATTTTCAGTAACGGAACCACTGTGCCATGGTGAGGCCACTTAAAGGGGAAAAGTTCCTTTAAAGGTACATACATATGTCGTAACCTCAGTATTATTTCATGTTATGAATTTTTCTTGTTAAATGTATTTTATTATATAGTAAAACTTTACATACAATATATAGGCACATTTTTCTGCTAAACCAAGGTTTTAGTTGAATAAACGTAAGTTTGTAAAAATAAAAATCAACCAAAAGGAATTGCAGTGAAATACGGTTAACATGATATAGTGGTCCGGATAGTATACATGCAATTTATTACGAATCTTTTAACACGAAAAAATATTTTGGACCCTTCAGTTCATGTTAAATGTTTTGACTGTATTTACTTGCAAAAACAGAAATAAAATATACACATTAAATTACAAGGTAAAAGGGGGTGTGTGTGTGTGTGTGAATATATTAAAGCAACACAGTTGTACTAGTGTCTGTTCAAGGAAACAAATTTTGGTTCTTGACAACTTACAAGGAGAGGGCACGACCTTGGAATCACCGGATGCCCACTGGCTACTAAAAGGAGACTATTTGCTACTATAATCAAGAATAGGCAACTATGGTGACTATTTACATGTAAAAACAGCTAAAAAGCTACTATTTTGAGGAAAATGGCAACCATTTTTCTGAGAGTAACGATGCAATTTCTGTTTTTAACCTAGAACGTTTCAGGTTATGGCATGTAACCGCACTACTAACAACATGATAAACACCGAGCGTAACACAACAGTGTCCACCCATAGATTTTGAGAAATATCTGGCAAGAACAGATAAGCTAGATTCATACCGTCTGTGTCATTCCATTGTAGTTCACTACAGTAAAAGATGTGTTTCCATAATAAAAAAATTGACTAAACTTCCAAATTCCAAAAACATAATGCAGCCAACTTTCGAAACGACACAGTGGTATGTCATTCACTTTGTTGCAGAAACTCTGCTCAGTTGTTGGATTCGTATTAGAGAGTATGCTTTAAAGGCTGGTGTTTGTAGAAAGTAGCCAGTTGAGATGTCAGGACAAAACACAAACATTACTGTTTTTAGCAACTTCTCAAACAATCTTCAAAGCACAATTTACAAGCTGTAATTCTATAGATAACTAGTCATCAATTG
Organism: Cheiracanthium punctorium; assembly: GCA_038373885.1. Taxonomy (NCBI): domain Eukaryota; kingdom Metazoa; phylum Arthropoda; class Arachnida; order Araneae; family Cheiracanthiidae; genus Cheiracanthium; species Cheiracanthium punctorium. Next base: position 21,986 of record JAWZYV010015637.1, on the reverse strand, counting down.
TAGAAACTTCCTCAAATACTGCAATTTCTTTACAGTAAATAAAATTGTTCCATTTGCTAAAATATCAGAGTACTCGAGCCGAACCCTTAACGCCTCCACAGCATACAACAATGCTGAATTCATAAACTAATTTTAAAATACAGCTGGGCAAAACAATGGCTCCTCTGGCATTAAAATTATGCAAAACGTTATTATCTTAGCTCAATGAATAGCTAGCGTTTCATAGAAAAGCCAGTTGACTGCAGCAGTGGGAATACCTACTCACACATTTATACTTTTAGGAGATTTTTCTCTAAAGTTCTGGCAAGATCTGTTTTTTAAATTCTCTATTATTTTCCTTTCATCATTTGTGTAATGCTAAGGGGTGAGTAAATATTGGAGGTCTCTTTTTTTTTTTTTTTTTTTTTTTTTTTTGGTATGTTAGATGTCGACAGTCTTGCCGATTTTGATTGGTGCAAAACATAAGCCCCCAAAACTTAACCTAGCCAAGCGATATCGCCGATATTGTACAAGAACCCCCAATTCTGATGCTATCCTATGTGAATATTAAATATTTCTATCTTGCATTCGAATTAACTGATTTACATCCAACAAAGTGCTAGTAGTAATGTATGCTTCATGAAAATTAATACACCTGTTGCTTGTTTTTATACTGCGTATTTTTTCCCCCATTAATTTTTTTTTTAAAGGTTCATAACTTTTTATTTTGAGTATTTATTTATTTTTTAATTCACATAATAATTCAATAAAAAGTTATGTTAAGAATTCCATGATCTAAAATTCTATAATATGCATGTTTATAGATTCAGTTTTGAGAGAGTCTACTGTATTTTGTATTTCATGTTTAACTAAAAATACTTGGAAAGACATTGAAAACTGTCTACTTTATAATGTTTTCTCCTATGAACTTCTGCATCTAAGAAACAGAACTAAACCTCAAGCATCATCTGCTACAGAGTAACATATAATGAATTAAATTTTCACAAATATTATACAAACTTCTTTCCGAAAACAAAAATGTGTGTTTAGCATTTTTAAAACTTTGTTTAGAAGATTTCAGTCCTTTTAGATTCTTAAAAAGGATACTATTTTTACCATAAAGGCTACTATTTTGCACCCTGAAGGCTACTAAAGCAACTATTTCTGTGGCTGTGCTGTGGTGGGCACCCTGGAATCACTGATTTGAATGAAATTGGATACAAATATAACTCACAAGACATACAATCACTGATGCAAATTTTAGGACGCAACGCACAGGCATTCTCAGAAAATCATGCTCCGAACATCATCATATGCAGCTTAAGTACATTTTTTATGCATATCGAGCCGAGCGTTCGTGGCTTTGAGCGTAAATGCACTGATTTATGGCGCTGTAGATGGTGGGTTTGATTCTAGCTGTCACTGAAGTTTTAATTGAATCTTTCTTTTGTTCGTTTTAATGTCCATTTAATTAAATAATAAAATAAAATTAGTTTTAACATCCCAGCTTGCACAATTGAATTAATTTTATATAAATTATTAATATAATAGGTATTTTTTTCTTGTGTGGTATTTACAAACAGCATAGCAATTTAATGAGAAAAAAATAAACAATTTAATCCTACAGAATGCTTCATCAAGGAATAGATGCTTGGACCATGCAAACATATCTAATTTTGTGGATGGTTGTATTACTTTTTATATTCCTTCAAAGAGAGATCGTATAAAATAGGTGTTGTGCGGCTGTCGATCTAATGGTTTGGAGTTTAGGGCGGTTTTCTTCAAATGTAATGCGTTAGAGCCCCTTGGAAATTAGATTGAATGTATTTATCTGTAAAACAGAAACATTTTATTTTAAGTATAATTTGTCCTGCAGATAATCGTAAAATCTTGAACGGTTAACATCACTGCTTGTGTTAATTGAAAATAAATAAATGAATAAAGGAGGAAAATATGCATTTGCTGAGTTTGGACGCCTTCTATAAATTTTTGCGGCCTTATGCAAAGTGAAGCTGAACTTCCACATCCGTATTGGGCAGTTTTATATAGTTCATTAAGATTGTAGGAGACTTTTCCCATGTAAAATTCAGTGGCGTAGCAATGGGGTGGCCGTATACATTATTAAATAAGCATCGTCCATCATATTTATATATATATGTGTGTGTTTGTGCACGTAATATTGTGGTGTAGGGATTGAAAAACTTACTAAAGTATAAATCCTTGCTAAAATGCAAAAACTCAAATAAAAGAAGTTATTTTTGGAAAAATAACAACAAAAAAATCATGTATATTCACTGTTGACTGTTTATAATGAAGACTGACAAAAAAAGAAGCCAGGATTCAGTTTTTTAATAAGCATACACAGAAGTGTGTGATGAATATTAGTTAGTTTACCTGTTATTCTTTCACACGTATTCATTATTAATGTGTTAAATGCATAATAACAGGGTGTCTACCATCATGCAAAGGTCACGAAATGAAGCACTAGGTCATGATTAGCAGCCTAACTACGCTTTTTCCATTTCATTCAAATTCTTAGTTTCTAATTTTTCTGTGTTAAGTTCGTTGAGAGAAATTATTTTATGTATCTTTTCTTAACATCATTAATTCGTATTTTGATTTCACGAGTGATTTCGAGAAAGGAAGTTGATTTGTTTAGTCTCGTATTAATGGTGTGAAAGGGGGGAGGTGCATCTGCTGAGAGTCCGCTCTTCTCCCTCCCGACCTGAGGAGAGGGTTACAACCGTTCGCTGCAGCTTCAGGTCGTAAAATATCTCGTTAGAGAAACAATCTGTCATTCAGAAGAGTAGTCATAACAATAAATTATTTCCTACTGTAAATGGCGCTTTATGATGTTTTATAAATGCTGCAAGTAATTAATAAACACCACTTGGTTACTGTTTATTTTTTCAGATTTTCAAAACACATTCATCCAAACTTATAGCTGGCTGCACGGAAAGATTAAGACCCCTCGGCAGTTCTGGAAGTGTGGGGTAGCCCCCCCCCTTTCCTGCCTGTTGATGTACTAAAAAGAATAGGAAAAAATCGATTCATTGACAGGGTGTCCAGCAGTGGGAAATGTACCTGAATATTTCTCATGGCGGGAAAGTCGGTAAATACTACTTGAAAATATCGAAAATTCCGGTCAGCATCGGAGCCAAATTAATGACAGCTCTGATATAGAACAATTTTAGGCGGAGAATGGGGTGGGAACTGTCAGTGCAAAATTTGTGTCTGTTTTGTGGCCGCTCCATAAAAATGAAATCGTCGGCGATTGAGAGAATGCAAGTCTTTTGTCGACTGCACCCGCCCCTGGGATGTTCATTTTCACTTTAACTAAGCGCTCAGCAAAAGCCCAATCGACATTGCGAAAATGCGCGGTGGGCAGGGCCATTGAAACTATTTTGAATTCACGGATTGGAAAATTAAAAATTTGTGCAAGAGGGAAATTCTTTATGATCCCAGAAGTTTCAGTGGTTCTTTAATAATTATGTAATTATGAATATTACTCAACAATAATTATTAAGACTTCTTGCCTCTTTACAAAATCCACTGTCACCACGCACGATAAGAGATGCCATGGTTGTTCCCTCCACTCTTTTTTTTACTATGTCGTGCACTTGCAATTTCCCCCCCCCCCCCCTCGTACACGTCTTAGCTAAACTGGCATTCCTATAACACGTTATTTCCAAATATTATGCATATACAGTGCTGCAACAGGAGATCACGCTGTCCGGGACAAACCTTTGTTTTGGCACTCCCTTTCTTCCATTTCCATTTTCACGTAACAGCACTATGCTTAGGGCAAGTGTCCCATTTCCTTCTCTAGTTGCAGACTAGCATATATATAGAGAGAAAAATTGCAGATGATGCCGAATACGATAAAATTGGAATCTAAAACAATGTTTTCAGTCATTTCCAAGTCCGAAAGTTTGCGTGATTATGAAAAATTTGTTGGCAAAACCGAATTCCCGTTATTTTAGGATTGCGATTTTTTTTTTTTTTTTTTTTTTTTTTTTTTTTTTTTTTTTTTTTTTTTTTTAAATATTTGCTGTTGTTGTTGTTGAAATATAGCATAATGGCGGCCGTACACAACTTCAAAAGTGTAGATTTCATTAAGTGAAAAAATTTGATAGTTTAAAATACAAATCCCACCACTCTTTTGAATTTATATATTTTGAAGCATTTTTAATAAAATTACGACCCATATTTTGTTTTAAAAATCTCTTAAAATTTACTGTAAATGAAAGTACCGTAAAATTGCACCTGAAAAGGAATTAAAAAAAAAAAAAAAAAAAAAGCCAAGTTTCTTTTACAAATGTTTTTTTCCCTCCTAATCAAAACATCCAGTCCTTCATTTTCATTATTATACGTAGTCCGTTATTTTGCGATTACAAAACTCGAATTTTTTAGGGTTTTTTTGGTTGAAATAGAGACGGTCTGAGATGGTTGAAATAGAGACGGAAATAATGACGGTCTTGCATAATATTTGTAAAAGTGTAAATCGTATTAGTGAAAAAAATTTGGTATTTTAAGATACAAATCCCGCACCACAGTTGAATTTTCCACGCATGAGGAAAGAAGTAAAATCATTAAGACAATTTGAATATACTTGTTCATACTTTACTAACTTTACGCTTTTGTTGTAAAGTTGACTTTTTTTACCAATTTTATGCAAAACTTTCATTTTTTTATGCTTTTTAATGATTTTTTGAAATTTTTTATTTTAATAAAGTAGGCCCTATATTTCGTTGTAAAATTAAAATCTCTTAAAATTTATTATTAATGTAATTTTTCTGCAGTTTTGTTATTTTTAAGATTACTGAATTGCCAACCGCATCTCTTATTTAAATTTGAAATAAAATTGATTCTTATTTCATATTTAAATTAATTTTTAACCACTTTTTAAAATGTAAAATAGTAAAGAAAAAATTTCATTGAAGATCCCAGGTTCAAATATGAATGAAAATTATACCAAATGATAGTAATGATAATGAAATTGAAACAAAGGCTGTTTTGATTAGGAAAAGTAAAATATTTGTGAAAGCAAAGACTTGACATGTTTATATACTTTTTTAATTCTTCCTTTTCAGGTGTAATTTTAGAGTACTTTTTATGTATTACATAATTGCTTTCCCCCCCCTTCCCTCACGTGTTTCAAATCATATAAATTTTGTGTCCAGTGTGATTTTTTTTTCTTTTTTTTGTTTAAGAAATATATATTAAGTGTGTGTTGTGTAAATTTTAATATTTTATACTATTTAAACTATGCAAATAGACTTAAAAGACTTTCATATGTTTATTTCATGGGGAAACATTAAAATACTGTTCGTATGCTATTTATAAAAATCATTTAAAATGTCAGTACCAGGTTACCGAGCCATGCTCAGAATCTAAAGGCTCCTTAAGTGTAAAATAATGAACACGTAAATGCCTTGGCACGTATCAAGAATCTTCATGGTTGCCAAAGATTTTCATTGCTGTCGGATCACTCATACATTATCAGGTAAACTTTGGTCGGCATTCAATGTTACAATGGCATATACTTTGTTTTGAAGAGGGATGCTAAATATTCGATGGTCGGTGCCATCAGAGTTCAGGAAAAAGTAGTTTAACGTAAGGTGCCTCCTTTCCTTCTGTAGCAGATCAACGAGGGTATCAGCGAAGATCTTGGGCGATGCATTCACTAACAGCGTCTTCATTACTTCAGAAATATATCTGTCCATATTGAGGACGTTCAAATTCAGCATCAAGAATTTGAGTTGCTTGAACTGTCAGATGAATGAGTTTATAAAAAAAAATTCATCAAGTCTGTTATACACTGTTCGCAACGTAGCAGTACACACCAAAATCGTTAATAGTTTCACTCGTCATATACTGTGAACAAAGCCATTGTAAAGTATGCTTTCAAATTTCGAATTCTTTGAAATGTGGGTGACATCGAAGAAACAACCACACCAATTCATTAGGAAATTCGGAATGTCCTACATCAATCTTACAGTCCCCAAAATGGTTTCGGTTAATTTTTGTTTTTACTCTTCAGAAAAATGCAAAGCTCCAGGGTGAATGCAATCCATGTTAAAAAGTTTTAAACTATGATAATAAGTACCCATATTTGTGGCAGCTTTGTAGATACTTAGACTGTTTACCCGAAGTATTTGTCGACGTCTAGCTGTGCCATGTCGCTCTCCTTCCAAATACTAATCATCTGTTTCATCTGCTTGCGTTTGAACTGCACGTTCACACATTTAAATTTCTCTATAGTGCTTCAATTTAAACATAAAATACTTATTTTTTTCTAATTCAAAGAAAATACATCATGCATAAACAAATTCTACAAACGTAAATTCAATCTTATAGATACATAAATATAGATGCCATAAAAGTATAATCTTACATAAATATGCTTTAAACATAATTTTATTTTATAAACTCGCGCTTAAGAAAATAAAAAGTGTAACGCAATTTAAATTATTAGTATAAAAGGACACTTCGAAATCATGAAATCAAAAACAGAATAGATCAAAAATATTCTTTTATAATAACCCTAACAACTACTTAAACGTTGACAATAATAGAACAAATGGATGGACTGAAGAAAATGGACTTCTAACTTCGAATAAATCAAAAATACATCGCTCCTATATAGTTACGCTGATCCCAGACTCTGTCACAATTCGAGTTCAACCACTCAAAATAAAACTTTTACCATCCAAACAGATTAAAAATGTATTGTCTAATAACTTAAAATTTGCACGGTTCGTTGGTGTGATCAGCCAGCTTAGCATATCATAATTATGTAAAAAAAAAGAAAGAAAGAAAAGATCTCATAATCCGCCCGTTCCCTGATTTTTAAGCGGTTTTTTTTTTTTTTTTTTTTTTTTGTATTTTTAGCTCTATTTCATTTAAGAGAATAAAAAAAGCTAATCATTTTAGTGTAAGAATTATCTATTGCAAGTGACATTGACGTTACATTGAAGTCACGGTTATCAGGCTTTGGAGGAAAAATTACGATTCCAATTCGCTTAAGATAGCTTTTCTAAATTACTACTCAGTTTAACTTTTTTTCAAAAATAAAACGGTTTTCTACGCATTAAGCATGGATATAGGAGAGGATGTTGATACAAAACGAAATGTTTCGAATACGAAATGTCTCTGCAGATTATACAATTCGAATTTCGATGTATAATAAAAATTGAATATGAAGTTATTTGATTTTAAGTGGGTAAATATTAAATATTCTGAGTGTAGACATTCTATCGCCCGCTGTAATTGTCTCCACAAAGGGCTTTATCCTTTAGTTTAGTGATAGTACACAACACAGTCTAATCCACGTCTAAATAAGAATTGAAAATTTATTAGAAAAAATCTTAGTAACCAGATTTCAGCCTCCCAATTTACTGCTTCCACATATGGACAACTCCCAGCCTGCGGCCGGATGGGGCCCGCCATGGCTTTTGGACCAGCCCTCAGAACAAGTCAAAACCCTGTATAAAACCTATATAAAACATCCAAACTTCCATATAAATCCGAATTATACGGCCCGCGATTTCGCTAACATCCTGAAGTCAGGCCCAGTAGGCCACTATCGTAAAGTTTTGCCCGCAACTTTTGAAAGGTTGTCCATACGATGATAAAATAAATGAGTTGAAATCATCAACTGCAGTGAATGAAAACTAAACTGATGGCTGATCATCTGCAAAATTAATTTGAATATCGGCTGCGAGCCCAATTTAGGAATCGATCGTATCATTTTTTCATCGGAGTTTCGAACATCGTTTCATTATAAACGGTTGACCCATTTAAAAAAAAAAAAAATCGTCAGGGTAACTACATTTAAATATTTATCGTCAACTTGGCGGAATAAGGCAGTTAAAATAGAATTCGACCTAGTGCCGTTATTTAAAAAAAAAAAAGGAATTTTCATGTTACGTCACAGGATCTTTTTTCTTACTGTGAATGACTGAAAAGGGTGTCATTTTCATTTAAATTATTCGGCTAAGCTGAAACTTTTATGCACTTTTGAAATTCGCATCATATGGATCAATAAAATACATGAAAAATATTTATTGTTTTAGTATATACGCGAAAATACATTTAGCTTTACGTTAGTTACAAAAGGATAATTGTAATAAATTCAGGCAATTTTTCACATAAGATTTACGAATAGTTTTGTATTAATAACTATGAATTAAGAATAATTAAATTATTTACGTATATTACATCAAGGTGCTTGCGGGGATGGCAACGAAGACTCTTTTTTCTTTTTCTTTCGCTGGTTGCCAGGACGATATTTTGAAATAAAAATAACTTTTTAATTCTAAACAAATTTATGTAGCTGAATGGTGTAATATATCTAGTTTCTAAAATATTTGTCTGTGTACTGAATATCAAGTTCCATTTATTCTATTTCTTTGCGAAATTAATTTTTACTATTATATATCGATGGCGTGTATTTTTTAATCCGCCCCAAACTTATTTGAGCGTCCCTTTTAGGAAGATTGCATCAAGTGTGTTTTTCAAACGCTCAATAGATGGCGCTACCGTCCAAAAATTTTAAATTTTAAATTTTGAGCGTTTTAGAGATTTTTCAATCAATTGACCTAGCTCAATCGTTTCAGGGGCCCAAAACACCCCCAGGTACGAAATTTAAAAAGAATCCTTAGAGCAGTTTTCGAGATCGTCCGGACATACACATACACCCACACACACACAAACATTCCTCGTTTAATATAAGAGCGGATTTACATGTTATTTAGCAGAAATCATCAAAAATGATGTCTGCCAAAAAGTTGTATATTAAACTGACAATAGTTCAATTTGTCAATTGCGTGTTGTTTTACACCTTGGGAATTTTCAAAAGTTGGCAAGTATATATCTTCAAAACTTGAGAAAAGTGTATCAGTTACCCGCTTTCCCTACCCACACAAAAAAAAAAAAAAAAAAAAGTTTTAGTTGTTGGAAACGAGTAATTTTTTTTTTCTTCTTTCATTCCCTTTTAAATTCAATGTTTTGCTTATTTTCTACATTTTCTTTTTTAAAAACAATTACTTGGATTCTACTTTAAAATTATAATTATCGCTGATCTCCATGTTTTATTGCTAATAACTTCAATATTTTTGCATCCTTTTGGTAAATGAATATTTACCCTTAATTATTTTTATATTTATATCACTAAAATCACTTATCTACACAAACACATATTTTGAATTAATATAAATTTCATGATTTTTTAATGCATCTGAAAGTTTGTATGCTAACTGAAAAGCTATCACATAATACTGATTCTGTGATTTTGAAAGGATACAGATTTGGATTAGACTGATTTTGCACGGCTAAATAGAGAAAAAAAGACAAATGGCTGATTTTATTTTAAATTCTTCTTTTTTTAATGTAGTTTTTAATGTTTGACTTTAAATTAAAATAGGACATTTTTGGTAATTAAACTCAAAAGCTCGAGTACTCAAAGTGTTATTACAGTGTATATCTTATAACACCAGTGTTTATTTTCATGTTATTACAGTGTGTACATTGCAATTGAAGTAAAGTAATTTTATTTTAAATAACTGATTTAAAATAAATTTTAATCAAGATGTTTCTTATATAAATCTTTAAAGAAATAAATTTGTTTAAAATATTTTCAATTTCACTATTGTTGGCGATTAATTACTTTTTAAAGTATTACATATTATCATAATCTTTAGGTAATACTTTATATTGTTTTCTTTTATTGAGTAACTCACTCAACTTAATGTTACTATACAAAAATATTTACTAATATATATTGATAGTGTTAAATTTAAAAGTATAACTTTCCTTCATTCTATCGGCATGATGCTGGAGTATAGAAAATGTTTTAAATCTCAACATTTTCCTCAACCTATATGAAAATTTCATGATATGTTATAGACTTACATAAGTTATGTATTACCATAAATATAAAAAGATCTGCAATGTACAAGCTACATGCATGTTTACTAAATAGCAATTGGTACAAGTTAACAGAAAGCAAATGGCTGATCGGTGAAAATGTTGAAAAAAAAAATCGCTTTAAAAATGATAAGGGGAAAGAAAAACTCGAAGAATTTTGTGACTCATTGTTATAATTGAAATAAGTTGTATATTTTTCTGCAAAATTTCCCCCGATCCTAGATCACCGAATCCGCACATATTCTGCATCCCGGGCACAATGTATTTTTGATATTAGGATTTTGTATTTGCTACGGTCAAGAAATCAAGTTTACTTTATGTGGTAGACACCCTGAATAATTTATTTATTTTATATGATCCACAGCAAAGTTCAGTCTTTTTAGCTATTTTGTGCTTTCATGCTTGCATATATCACAATTTTACAGGGGCTCTCACAATAAATACGTAATATTATTTGCATCTCTGTAACCATTGACCCGATTCTAAAAAAAATTTCTCAGATAGAAAGCTGCACTATTCCCGAGTATCACAAACTAAAATTCATAAATGTAGTATGAATATTTCTTTTACAGGAGTAGTCAAAATAATTCAAATGCAATATCCTCTATGGGTATCTCTAACTACTGAATCCTTCATAAACTTTTTTCATCAATAAAAAGCTACACTATTCCTCAATATTATACACTGTCTTTCATGCATGTAGACATAGATATACAGTAGAGAGCCAGAAATTCGCACAGCTTGGGACCATGGCTTGTGCGGATTTTAGGATTTTGCGGATTTCGGGCCGTAAAAGATAAATCATTACATTTCTGATTTTAAAAAAGTAGAATACAATTACAATGAAATAAAAACAGTCTAAAGTATTTCACTGAGAGAAAAAAAGAAAAAATTACATGAAGACTAGCAAAGCAAATGGTTCCGAAATTTCCTTTTTCTAATTTTGAAAACATGTTCTATGGTGATTTTTTTAAAAATATTATTTTTTTCCACTTTGTTTCTTCTTCTTTCTTTTCTTTTCCTTTGCAAAATGTATTTTATTATTAATTCTTGTTTTGTTACAGAACTTTGCTGTTCTAAAAATTTAAGGTATTCTTCTCCTACTTTAATCAAATGGATTTTATTATTATTATTACCCTAGTTTTCATCATCAGAATCATATTTATCTGGATTCAAGACACTTTTCAACAATTCCATCACTGGCAGATGACTTCGAATTTCATTATTTACACCAATGAAAGTGTGTGGATTTTTGGCTCTCGACTGTACATACATAATTCTTTTTCGGGGCACTCATAAGAATTACATTACGCTCTGTATACATCTGTGTAACTACAGAACTGATTCTTAAATTTTTTTCACTAATAGAAAGCTACAATGTTCTTGAGTATTATATAGGCTGCCTTTCATGCATGCAGTGTAAATAATTCTTTAACAGGGACACTCAAAACAATTAACACGCAAGTATTACACTATGCTCTCTGGATATCTCTGTAACTAGTAAACCAAATTGAAAACTTTTTTCAATTATAGAAAGCTTCTATTCCTGAGAATTAAAGGCTATGTTTCATAAATATAGTTTAGACTGTTCTTTTACAGGGACACACAGAATAATTCTAATAGAGCTGTATGGGTATTTCTTTAACTTCTGAACTGATTCTAAAATGTTTTTCACTGATAGAAAGCTACAGTATTCCTGAGTATTTTGGCTACCTTTCATGCATAGATCACAAATAGTTCTTTTACTGGAACACTCAAAATATTTCTAATATATTATGCTCTATGGGCATCTCTCTAACTAATGAATTCACATTTTTACACATACCTGTAAATCACATTTTTACAGGGACACTCGTAAGAATTGCATTATGCTCTACCGGCATCTCTTTATCTCACTGAGTTGAATCTGAAGATTTAATCGCTAATAGAAAGCTACGTTATTTCTGTGTAACATAAGCTAACGGTGCTGTTTGACCAATCTGCTTGAAGTTTTGCACAAGTACATAAAAAGATACAGGGCAAATTGTTGTTCACCTAAAAAATCTGAAAATCTATCCGTTCCTTAATTTTTAGCGATTTTCAGCTGCTTTGAATATTTTTTTTTTTCAATGGCAAGACAGTCATAAAGACAAATACAGCAAAGCAATGGTAAAAAAGAAAGAAAACACAGCTGTATCAAATAGTCTATGTATCCAAATGGTCCCTGGCCTCCCAGTAGCGGCCCGCAAATGAGGACTTGGATAAAGCATGGCAAAAAGGGAGGTGGTCAGCATCCATGTCCTGGCCCAGGTCACAGAGACTACAGATTGCACTTGAAACAATACGAAGCTGGTGCAACCTCAGGAGGGAAGGTCGAAATGCCAAAAAGTGTAGATCGTTTAGCCACAAAGATGTGCTACCAGGGTGCACCACGAGGGTTTAGAGCTCCTTTGAATATCGAGAGCCAAAAATGTAAATTATTTGAATGATACAAACTTTTGTATTGTAAGTAGTATAATGTCATTATGATGTCGCATTAGAGTTTGAAAGGAACATTGTGATTCTAATGAAAGGAAGAATAAGTACCTTAGAACCTACTAAATAAGTAATCCCTATGTTAATATATATCTTGCGGTTACAACACAGGATACTACATTTTTTCTGGAACAGCTTTAGCATTAGCCCTTTTTGGCACGCTTTTGTTTTGGTGGCAAAATCTTGTAACCAACCCAAGTTTGCTTTGCCAATGCCAATTGCAAACAATATGGCGGATCGGATGGCGCTGGTTTCCAAGATAATTGATCCTTGCCATTTTATTTTAATGGCTTTTAAATACCTTTATGAAAAAATAAATTATGAACAGATTACAACCTTACCTGTACATATAGATTCAGTTTAATAAAATTTAATTACTTGTTTAAATCATAACAAATATAAACAAACACTGCTTATCTCATACCTTGATTAAAATTGCTAAATTATTGCAACAGTGAAATAATAACATTTAAATATTATTACACGGTATAAAATATTAATAACATAATTATTTGTTGTTTCTACCCATAACAAATAAGCAAACAAAAACGAAAATATTAACCTAAAAAGTGCTATCAAAAGAATGTTAATTCATACTAAACTGTAAATAACCAGTCAGTATGAAACTAAACATCCATTTTAAATTTAAAAAATAATTAAATAATACAATTTAATTTAAAAAAGTCATTAAAATAAAATCAAAGCACGTCATCATCAGCAAGTAGCCATTTTAGGAAATAAAAAGCTGGCTTTAGGATTACCGTGTCTTAACTTCCAATCGTCAAATGGCAGGGTTACCATAAAGGCTTCCTTTATCACACCAAGAAAAAGTCGTGCCAAAAAGGACTAATACTAAAGCTGTACCGTTTTTTTTATTGCTGTTGTTTTGTTTGTTCAATTTAGCATGGAGTGTCAACAAATCTGTTGCTTCTATGGTAACTATAATGTCGAAAGTAAAAAAAAAAATCAAATTAGCTATGGTATGGAATAATGTAGAATGATATACGTCATTTTTCCAGCAGTAAAATTTCACAACTTTACATATTCTGTCGGCAGTACTAGATGCCACTGCATCTGATAAGAGGAAAAAGCACAGTGCACATGTGCATCTCTGGGCAATTTGGAAGGTTTGTTACTTCTGTTAAGGAGTAACAACTTCCAAACAGAACTGTTAAGGAGTTCTGTTTGGAAGGTTTGTTACTTATGGAGAAAAAATGAAATGCAAAATAGGTAAAGTAGTCCTTTAGATCGGAGTACTTTTAAAGATTAATGTTTCGTATTGATGTATTTTTTTTCCAAATCTTAAGAACTTTAAAATTTACTTAAGTTTTTGTTTGGTTGTAGTATTTAAACACTTAAGTAAATTAAATTTGATTAGGAGCTCTCTGGGGCTCTGGGGCTTAATTTGATTAGGAGCTCTCTGGGGCTCAGCTCCTTTACATCTCTTTTCAGAATGAATTTTTACATATTATGCAAAACCCAGCGGAGCTCATGAATATTGCACTCTGGAGCCCACCAGTACATTTAGTCAAAATTTCCTTCCATTTTCACACACAAACCAATTTTAGCAGACAGACCCATCAGAACTTGTTTTGCCTCAACTCAATTTGAGAGTTCTCATAGGCTTTTCACACTTGCATCGCTCGCACCGGTTTGAATATCGCAAGACCAGTTTTGCCTAGTGTGAAAGCAGTATGACATCATTTTCAGGGCGAATCGCCCAAACTACTTAGGGAAGTGGTCTGACGACGCTCAAATCAACTTGGCCATCTCAGAATTCTGTGCGATAATCTACTGGCTACTTGGCGAGCCTGTAAAAGTCGCCAGGTGATTGTTGATATTGACTGCTTGTTTTAGTTTACTTCCAATTCTGAGCCCATGCTTAGGATTATTTAAAATCCTAATAATTTCTTGAAATTTATTTACTTTACACTCGTCATGTCTGTCTTAAAAAGTTAATCATTTAATGTGATCTTATATTAGTATTTATTTAAAACATTTTTTATTTGTTAAAATGATGTTCTGTTTGCATCTGAAAAATAAAGATTTCTCGCTGATACATCATCCAATTTCTTTTATTGTAGTTGAGTTATTTATATGTGGATAGTGTTTATCTCAAAAATATTATATGCATGAATGCCTTTTGCTTGCTCTCTTTAAAAATTGATGCATGAATATAGTTGAATTCCTACTACTTAATGTCATGCAGATTCATTCCAATTATTAACTTTAGATTATGTATATTTTTGGGATTTAAAAAAAAAAAATCTTCATTTATCAATTATGGATATTTTTCTGTTTAATATTAGGTAATCGTAATATCGTTAAGTTAAATGTAAATCAGTTTAATAAAATAATTTTTATTTATTTTGCGGTGTTTTTGTTATGAAAATGTGTATTAATGAACAAATATAGCATGAACAAATTCATGATTTATTGTAAATTATTTTTATCATTCATATATTTTTTAAATACAGTGGAACCTCGATTTTACGTTTTTCACGGGACCAGAGGTAAAAAACATACGAAACGGGAAAACGTATAATCGGGGTCCAATAGAAAAAAAAATGAAAGTAACAAACACACAAAAAAACTGACCAATGTCATATTATTTAAAAAAATCTGTTATTTTTGACTGCTTTTTCCTTTCAAGTGTAATTTCACATATACTTTTTTCAATACATGCAAGTTTTTGCAAATTTGTTTCTTGATTTTCATGTCCGGTTAAAAATTTCTTTAAGGTATTTAAACTCGCAATGGCCTCTGCCGAAGAAGACATTTTTTCTGGATCTTCACTATCTGAGTCTTCATCAATATCGTCCTCACTTTCATACTGCGAAATCAAATCGGAAATACTCTGAATGTCTGTAGTAGCGGTAACATCCTTATCACAATCAATGTACTCGTCAAAATTGATGTCTGCAAGTTTAAATTCATCCTCTTTATTATAGTCTTTTACAGTGGGCTCTTCCGGTGGCACTTCACTGTCGACGTGAGATTTGGGAAATTCTCCCTTCAAAAAAACACTTGAAATGCATTTTTTATCGACACTATTCCACGCTGATGAGATGAAATGAAGAGCTAGCACGTTTATTTTCGTTTTCCAAGCATCCTGAAACTCACCAGAATGAAGTCCAGAAAGGGCTTTTCTTACCAGTTGCTTCCTATAATGCATTTTGAAGGATCGAATTATTCCCAAGTCACAAGGCTGAAGTAAGCTGGTACAGTTGGGTGGGAAAAATTCCATATGCATGTTCTTTAAGTTTAGATTAACATGAGCAGTGCACTGATCCACGAATAAAATTATTTTTCGCTTTTGTAAGTGCATTTTCGTGTCCAATTCTCTTACGAAATATTCAAAAAGATCTTGCGTCATCCAAGCTTTTTGGTTGGTATTGTAATCTGTTGGCACACTTTTGACATTTTTGAAGCATCGGGGCTTCTTGGATTTACCAATCACAAATGGTGTTAGCTTCTCAGTTCCATCCACATTGGTACATAACAAAACACTTAATCGCACTTTTGATAGCTTCCCACCGTAAAGATGTCATTTGGTGAATAATTACACAAAATAGAAGGTAATGTTTTTTCCATCCACTCCTCAACGACAGCAGTATTTACTCCATTTGTCTCACCACAAATAAACCTGTACGATAAACTATGCCTCTTTTTGAATCGGTCGATCCAACCATTGGATGCCGTTAAATTCTGTATTTCAAGACGAGAAGAAATTTCAAGGCCTTTCCTTTCAAAATTGAGCCATTGATTGGAATCTTGGCTGTACGGGCTTGTTTGAACCACTCATACAAAATCTTTTCAAGTTCCTCAAAAGGAGAGATTTTCAATGTTTTTCTTTTTTGAAAAATTTCCCAGTTTTTCAGAGTTTAATTCCGCTGAGACCTCTTGTTTTAGGATGCCTTATAACGTAGAATATGCGATACCGAGTGATTTTGCGAGATCAACTTTACTTCCTTTGAAAACTCTTGCTTTTTCAATTATTTCTGCCTTTTCGGCCACAGAGAAACATTTTCTTTTCGACATCCTACTTTTGATTCACGGGAGTAGGATATAGCTAACGGCAGACGATTTTTCCTCAGTGGTACTGCGATAATTCTGAGAACAAGAAAGGGGAGAAGGTAGCAACTTTACAAGGGGCAGTCCATTCCACTGTGGGCTGAGTTGAACCCATCCCAAGGTATTGTGGGTGCACGGGTCCATTCGACACGACACACAATAGAAGACACACATTTACTGGCATTCACAGGGAGGGGGTGACTGGAAGAAATGGTTTTGGTAACAAACAACTAGTTGAACATATGGAAAGTATTTTTGTTCTGATTTTTTTTTTTTTTTTTTTTTTTTTTTTATGGGTGAAAGAAGACAAAATTTCTGAAGGTAATTCGTCTAGTATGACGTACCAAGCGGGAAACATTAAGAGTAAATGATGTAGAATCGAGGTATTTTCAACATTATCGGAATAGGAATTTCTCGGGACCGACAAAAAATAACGTACGAAACGGGTTACGTAAAATCGGGGTTCCACTGTATATATATATTCCGTGATTTAGAATCATACAACTGAACATGTGTGTATTTCCAATGAAGAGTTATTTACTCATATATTCTTACAGAAAAAGTGGTACTTTTCCATTAACCGGGTGCAAATGTCGCCAATTGTGAACCAAATGTGAGCTAAGTCACCAAGCAAAGCAAATAACAAAGCAGTCAACGGAATAAAAGTCGAAAACATTCAACTATGAACAAATATTTATTAATAGTAAGCAAAACAAGTTCAACTATAAACAAATATTAATGAATATTTCCAGAATACGGTGATGTCCTTGAGAATTTGCTCAAATGGATTGTTTACACCTCATCTGACCATAAATTTAGCGAGGTAGGACTCCAAATGATGGTGAGAAGTTTCCTGATGTTTTTTATACCTTCATATGGCTCTGCCCTAAGTCGTTTGATTTTCTAAGTGTTTACACCAGTGTTGGGATCAATAAAATTGTACCTGTGATTGACTTTGAAATGCTGTAGACCAGCTTCTTCTATTTTAGTTGTGCAGTAGCCCTTCCAGGAATCGGAATAGATAATTGACCCTTCTTCGAGATGATTTGTTATCGCGTCTAACAGTACTGGTAAAGAATGGTTTGGAACTTTAAATAGAAAGCATTTGTCCGTGTCGCAGCAAATGCCACCAAATATCCACTGCTGTGGAAGAATTCGACCGCCATTGTTCTTTCATTTTGTAAATAAGCTCTCGTCTACCTCAACTATTTTTTCAGGACCACCAATTTTTTTTTTTTTTTTTTGCTCATGTTCTGTTTATACTTCTACACAAACTTCTCTAAAGTAGTTGTTCCAATCTACAACTGTATTATGATTCATATCCAGTTATTTTTCACACCATTTGACTGATGTCATCTCTTCACTCCAGCTATAAATAAATCTTAAAGGTGTTAGAAAACTCAATCCGGACGATTCGAACCACTGGTAACATTGCGAATGCTCTTCTTCGTGCAGCATGTTGAAAGATTGTACCACCAACATACTCCATCACAAAAATCAGTTTCATTTCATGATTCTGATCTCATATTGCATTCTTTGCCAATATCGCTTTCTCTTGAAAAAAAAGAGACTGCATCTTCTTCAGCTCTGGCTAAATCCCAAAATTTCATCATTTTTTAAAACAAAAATTAAGATGGAAGAAAGAAAGGAAAGCGTGCTTTGTTTTGAATGAATTCCAAGAATTTGTTTTGAATGGCTGTTTTGAAAACTGAAAAAATAAACAGAATGGTTGCGAGATCTGGCATAAAATCATTCATAACTTTGCAACAAAGCGTTTCCAAGTATGTAGTATCACGTGAAATTGTCAAACATGAAGTAGAAATACACCCATTTTATGCCAAAATAAAAACTATATGAAATAAGTAACTCAAAATGTGTTACACAAAGTTGACAATTTTCAAATAGTAAGTTCGCTTAGACAACAGGAGTTTAGAATTAGCGATTATTCGTTTTTCCAAAACAGAATAACTAATATCTTGAAAATGAAAAGTAATTAAAATGCAGATTATTTTACAGCCGGTTCTCGTCCAGCTGGATTATTTGCTACCAGTAGAAATATTTGGCGGCGTTAACTATGCCATTATAGCAGTTATATCACTTTGGATATTTGCTAGTGCGATGAGATGGTATAATTCGTGGTGTTAAGTATGCCAACCTGCAAACGATTATGTAAATGAAAATATGGATAACTGTTTTCCGGTAACCTTAAATGAACAGTAAATATAGGTTGTGAGCATGTGTAAATCGCCAAATAATGAAAAGTCGCCATTGGTGGCAGGCTATTTATCTGTTCTGCAGCTTTTATTAACTTTACATGTATGCAAGTCGCCAAATAATGAAAAATTGCCATGGGTGGCAAATTTGCAAGGTGTCCAATAGGTTTTACATTATTAAAAATACAGCTGAAACATATGTTCTGATTTTATTACGCTTTAGCTCTTAACTAATATAACTTTTGAATGGCAACATTAAATATCATTGTGTTTCTGAGGAGTGCAAATAATTTTTCCAGCTATTATAAGCGGAGTCCGCACTCCAGGTGGAGTATAGCTCTGGACCCGTACAACATGGATTCCCATAACAAAATATCTTCCGTGTTATGATGGGGAGGGGGGTCTACTGTAGTGTGCAGTTTAAATTTTTATGTACCAATGAACATGCAAGAACCAAGCAATGTGTAGCTCAGTAACATTCTATCTGATCCAATCTTTGGGTTTTGTCTGTTGAAATTACGCCTTTTTTACGAATAAGCATTATTAGGGGCCAAATGCCTCATACGAAAAGCGAGCGTAGCGAGTCTGGGGGCCTTGGCCCCTAGTTTATTTACAAAAAAATTAAAAGAAAGAAAAAAAAAGCATCATGTTTGACAATATTTGGCTGCATAAAATGATTTAGGTTCTTGAATCTAAAGAGCAGATAAGAACAGTATTCATAGAAAAATTGATGATTGCGTATTATCCCGGTACACAAACAAGACAAGCGATTTTTCGCCAAGATAAATGCTAAACGCATGAAATTATTAATGGTTTTGAATAGGATTGGCAAGAGTTTGCCAGCACATTTGACGAAAAAATAATTTGTCGGAAATGACAGCCAGGAGAATACTTAAGTACCGAAAAATCTACAAATCTTCAGAATAATTTCTAATCCTAATATCAGCTCCACGCAGAACAGAGTGGATATAGTTTTAGATAAAAGAATAAGTATTTATTTTAACGAAGTTCAGTATAACCATTTAATCATCTGTCCATTGACACGAGAACAACAGGATAACCTTGATTTCACAGAGTCAAAGAAACAACAGAGAAAACACATTTATTCAAGATAATTGAAGTTCCACTGCATACCTAATTTAGAATACTGCAAAAGATTGAAAAGGCTGGTAGCCAAGTTTGGTGATTTTGAAAAAGTAGAGTCTATAGGTTTAAAAAAAATTTTTTTTTTTTTTTTTTTTAAGGGTCAGCAACAATAAGTAATTGTACATAAACACATCACATGGCATTTTCAACGTAAGAAACTTCCTGTTTTAGTTATCTATTAGTTTTTTTTTGGTACTTACGTATTATCCCGGTGGTCTTTTCTGCCAAACTATTTTTTCATCAAATGTGCTAGCAAACTGTTGCCAATCGTATTCCAAACCATTAATAATTTCATGCGTCTGGCATTTATCTTGGCGAAAAATCGCTCATCTTGGCGGACCGCCGGTATAATACGTAAGTACCTTTTTTTTTTTTAATTAACCAACCACTGGTACAAAACTTGTTCTGTAAACAATGTATAAAATGATTTTTTAATCTATATGTTTTTTTAAAAATATTAAACTAATTCTTTCATATTTTTATTGATTTAATGAATTTTATATGCACATTTAACAACAGAAACCACACCAGAAAGTGTTATCCATAGGAAGTATGCACTAAAATTCATGTCTATCTAAGGATAAACGTACTTAGTCATATTTTCAAATAACATTGTAGACAAATTATCCATATATTTAAAAATTATGAAAAAGTATCACAATCGTAAACTAGGAACAATATAAAATTTTGCAATAAGAGTTTAATTAGTTGCTTATAGATTTAAAATTTCTCCCATATTTCTAAATAAATAATGTACATTCTTTCGTGCACAGTGCAAAACATATTCAAAATAAAATTGGGGGTGGTGAATTTTTTTGGGGGGGTGGGGTGGGGGAGGATATATATACATATTAAATTGCATGGATTACTGTCTAAACTGAAACGCCTGTTGCTTGCTATACATGCAGAGAGCATTTTCGCCGATCCCAACCGCCCGTGCGAATACCGCGTCTGCGCATGCTCAGCGAGATGGAGAGACCGGAAACCGCACAGAGGTTTAAGGAAGGTGCTGGCGCCATCTGTTCGGTGAAAATGTAGTTAGTTTATTATAGTGATAATGGATATAGTGATAATGAATTAATCAATAAATTAGATTATCTATTATCTTCAATGAATATTTTTCAACGCTCATTTTAATGTAACATAATTTTAGTTAATTAAAATTAGTTTATTTTATAATAATCAAATAAAAGTGACTGAAGATGACACATATTGAAATGTAAATTTTATTACCAGATCTTCAATTTTGCTTTAGCTGATGAAAAATAAAAGCATAAAAATGTTAAATTATAAATTTAATTTACATATGAAACGTAAATTAAGGCTTTTTAATGTAAATTTCTGAATTTTTTATTAAAGGTATTTTTTATTTAAAAAAAAACTATATTTCACATTAGTATTATTAAACAGATTTAAAGTTTTTGCTTCTTAGTTTTAAGAAATTATTTAAATCAAATGAATTTTAATAACTTTATAACTTTATGAAATGCTCAATTTCTAATAATTTAGTCTTGATAGTTATTTTTGCATTTTAAGTTAATATTGCATAATCCACAGTTTTTCTATTTCAAATTTGGTGTAAACTTACCATAGGCGTAGAGTTATATGGGCCCGTGGGGCTCGAGCCCCCCCCCCCCAATAAATTGTGAATAGGGGCTGAGCCCACCCAATAATTTACCACTAAATACAGAAAACTAATTTATACGGACATAAAAAAAGTATTTTACGCCATTTACAAACGTTTAAAAAAAAACTTTACTTGTACTTTTAAAAATTTTCTTCTTTTGGTTTCAATCATGATTTAGTATTCATTGTGACGCCATGTAACACACAATGTTACTAATAAGCTGCCCTCGCCAGGCTCTGGTTAATTAAAATCAGATTATGCAATGTAAAGTATGTAATGAAGAAAAGTTCAGATGTGTCTAAAATGCACTATCTCATCGAAAATGTTTTTTTTTTCCTATTGGATTTTTTTCTTTGCTTCTATTTTTAACTTATAACATGGCAGAAAGATACTAACATGGATACTTACCTTACATAGGTGTAGAATTCTATGGACCCACAGAGCCACTTTATGGGCGCCTCCAATAATTTACACTTATACATAGTAAGTCATAGCTGCCAACT